>CM062805.1:1046010224-1046610224 GCA_031772625.1 Pinus tabuliformis | reverse complement strand
AGTGATACATCACTGAACACTAGTTCCACAGCTTCGCTGTTCCTTCATCACTTATTGCTGTCCATCCGAACTGTCCTTCCTTTTCATATCACAGACCTTCGCTATCCTTTAAACATCTCTCTTAAACTTATCCAAGTTGCCTTCCTTTCTGTGGTCTGAATCCAAGCTTAAGTGACTGTAATATAACACCAAAATATCCCTTAATACAGAGATCTGAACACTGTACTCTTCACTGAATTAATTTGAACTTGATGACTGTAATTCTCACAGAAATCTCAAAGATTGCAAAGTACTGTCCAATGTAATTACCCATCGAAATTGCAGAGGTATCCGAGTTCTGTGAACTGTCCTTTTGCGAAGATCATTGCCACGTATTTATAGTAGTCTGTCCATAAATAAGCTGACTTGTATACATGAAGACATGTGTCTTTTATTTGAGAGTGGACTTGTGTTATTTAATTCATCATGCAGGTCGACTTCAAGTGCTTGTCTTTTGGAGGGCTATTTTGACAGTCCTATGAACTAGAATACTTTTGACATATCTTCATACATGACATTGACTCTTTGACAAATCCTAAAGCTCTCAATGGGAGCCATCTAGAAATAAAAACTCTTGCTTGTGAAACCCATGAAGCAAGGCATAAAAATAATTTATTCTTTTTATTTTATCATTTACAAAGATCATAATTTCATGTCATTATGAAGACCAAACCTAGTTACATTTTACAACACTCCCTCTTAACTAGGTAGGTATTCATAATGGTACTTGGTCATTCTCAATCCGAAGAATTTCTAATAAGAAGAATTCAGATTCGTAGCTCATTTGTATAGCATCATACCAAACAACATTGTTATATAGCAAGGCCTTGACTAACAACTCCATCTCTCCACAAGATATTGAGCCCAATGCTGGCGAGACCCGATGATTTATAGACACCCTCATCATCATTGTCCCTCTCAGAACATACCCCACCCGGGTTCTCTCAGGATATGCTCCATGAGGACTATTCTTATCTTGGACTCCCTAGTCCTCAAAGAATATCGGTCCTCCACGACCACTCTTTCATGGGATGCCCTATCTCATCCCACAAGAGCATCAGATGCCAAATGATTACACAATCCTCCATTTTGTCTTCTCAGGTGAAGCACAAAACAACATGCCTATTGCTCCTCCTTATACCAAGAGGTTTTATTCCATTAATGTACTCATTCCTAACACAAAGGAATGTACCTAAGCTTTTGGCTTAGGAATTTCCTAGTTTCTTCCAAGTAAGAAACTTCTTCTTAGGCTTCCTATTAACTAGGGACCTATAGTAGCTCTTCATGTGGAGATCCTAAAACAATCAGCTGCATGAAGAACTCCTTTCTTCGATGTCATGAATTTCTTTTAAGGAGACTTCAACTTTTGGGAACTTCTATATTATGGCACAAATCATCCATCACTTTTGTCCATGAGTTAGTCATGTTCCTAATTCATCAGAAATTGATCCATCAAATTTTCCATCTGGCTTTGTGTTAATTTTAGATAACAATGGTATGTTCTATGCTTAAGAGCAATTTACTTCAATTTTTCTTATTAGTCCAATATCAATTTCCAGATTAGCAATCACATTAACATGACAATAAATGCAAATAGAACATAAATAAAAATAGTAGAAGACAAGCCAAGACAAGAGGACACAAGATGTGGCGCATGCCAAGGACAAACCCCAATGTGGGGAAACCCTTTGATCAAGTCTTCTTATTATTCTTCAAAAGTTCAGCAGAGAGAGAGAGAGTACAATATACAAAATTCACTTGCCCAATCAAAGTCAAATCTGTCTAGTCAAACTGCAGTCACAAGAAGCCCTAACCAGAAAGTCAACACTGGTCAATGTGGTAGAATTTCTCCTCCAAATCAGCTCGGTCAAACCCAGTCAATTCAGCCTCCAAGAATAGTTTGAGTCAGCCCAAAACGGTCCCGAAAATATTAGTCAAACTTGGTCAATGCAAAGTCAAGCCTGCGATCAACTTTACTACAGTCAATGCTGGTCAAACAACTCTGAATGCCTCGATTTTTGTGCCCAAAATTGCGACTTGCCCAAACAGAATATTCCCCAAGAAAAACGTAGTCAAACTATGTCAACTGTTGTCTAGTCAACGCTAGTCAAACCCTCCTGCAATTTGATCAACGCCCAAAATAGAAAATTGTAGACCGGCCTTTGTACGTGTGGAGAGAGAGGCTGCCCAGAAATGCATACACCCAATCAGATGAGAGAGAGATGTGTGAGAGATGAGTGTCCAAATGAGGTAGATGCTCCTTCTATTTATATGCAACGTTGAGGATGAATAGACGTGTCTTTTGGGCTTCTGAGCCTACATTAGATCGCTGGCCGACCTTGACAAGTTGTCCTTAATAGAAATAAATTCATAATTCCATTTGTACATGTCAGAATGAGATGATCTTTAGATCAATCCTACACTTCTTGGAAAGAGGAATCCAGTAAAAATACCAGCTGCATCATATGAACTGTCCAAGGTGGAGTTTGGCCCTAGTTGCCAAATTTAACACTCCCTCTCAACCAGGGAGAACTCCACTTGCCAAACTATCTGTCAGTCTGTACCATCTTTGACATCCTTGTTATACTCTGCTCTGTTCTGCTGAACCATGAAGAAGTAATGAAGAGGAAATGATCGAGAATGTGTCATACCATTCTCCGCTGACCCCAAGTTAGTCTCCAATAATCGAGAGTGTATGATACTACTCTCCACTAACCTGAAGTCAGTCTCCATTGATCTTAGATCAATATCAAACATCTTAGCATAGGGAGTATTGTAGTACATGATGCGTCCATCGGTAGTACTATGGTCCTTATCCTCATTTCCCTACTCATCTGCGAGATGAGAGGTACTTCCCATGATCCCTGGACTGCATGGGTAGGATGTATCGGCAGGAGAAGGTGAAGCACTCATCCCGCTCATATGCCATAGGAGAAGGTAAACCACTCATCCTATGCATATCTCAACCATCATGGGGTATCACAAGGGAAGGTGAGCCACTCACCCTGTACATCGTGGACCACTAAGGGAAGGTGAACCACTCACCCTATGGTCGCTTATCGCTCCAAGAAGTGCCCCAAGCCCCCTGGAGCTCCCAAAGCTCAATATCCAAATCAAATGGGACCCTCATAAGAGGGTCTCTTCACGACTCCAAGTTGTTCACGGAAGGTTAAGAATTTGACCTTCCCCAGGGGCTTTGTAAGAATATCTGAGACCTGATCATCAGTCCTAGTGTGATGGAGCCTTATTGCTCCTCATTGTACCATATCCCGGATAAAGTGGTACTTGATATCAATATGCTTGAAGCGGTCATGAAACACAGGATTCTTAGAAAGACGAATCCCACTTTGGTTGTCGCAGAAGATCACGGTGGTATCTAGCACATGTCCAAACAACTCACTAAAGAGCTTCCTCAACCAAACAGCTTCACAGGAGGCCATACTAGCAACAATATATTTGGCCTCAGCGGTGCTCAAAGCAACCGACTTCTACTTCTTGCTCATCCAAGATATCAAAGCAAAACCTAGAGAGAAACAACATCCCGATGTGCTTTTACGATCCACCACACCGCCAGCCCAGTCAACATCAGAATAACCATTGAGCCTCACATTCTTGGCAGTGTATCTCAATCCATAGTTGATTGTGCCCTAGAGATACCTCAAGAGATTCTTGGTAGCAATCCAATGTATGTGATGAGGCTCGACCATAAACTGACTCAATGTATTCATTGCTAAACATATGTCTGGACGAGAGTTCACTAAGAAATCAGGGCCCCCACGAGTTGACGATACTCAGAAGGATTTCCCAAATCGGGCCCAACAAC
The DNA here is from genome assembly GCA_031772625.1 of Pinus tabuliformis. Classification (NCBI taxonomy): domain Eukaryota; kingdom Viridiplantae; phylum Streptophyta; class Pinopsida; order Pinales; family Pinaceae; genus Pinus; species Pinus tabuliformis. The sequence goes on along the minus strand of CM062805.1, from coordinate 1,046,606,362 downwards.
ACTTCCGCATAGCTTCTTGAAGTTAAGTTCCATCGGAGTAGTCATGGAGTTATAGACGACCATCCCAAATCTTTCAAGTAGCTTCACAATGCATTTTCCTTGGGAAAGGAAAATCACACCTGGCTTTTGCCAGACCTCCAACCCTAGGAAATAATGCATTAGTCCTAGGTCCTTCATCTCGAATTTGGAAGCCAACTCCTTCTTACATTGATGAATAAGTGGGTCTGCACCCGTCAGAAAGAGATCGTCCACATAAAGTACCAAGATGAGAGGTCTGTCATTCTCAACCTTAAAGTAAAGGTTCGGATCAACTTCACTTCTTGTAAAACCCAAGTTCATCAAAGAGCTATCGATCCTCTGATACCAAGCTCGGGGAGCTTGCTTCAACCCATAGAGGGATTTCTTCAACCTGCATACATGTGTTTGACGATCTTGAACTTCGAATCCCTCAGGTTGTTCTACATAGACTTCCTCCTTAATTGAACCATGCAAGAAGGCGGTTTTGACATCCATTTGGTGTAGGTTCATCTTTGCAAGGCAGCAAGGGCTATAGTCGAACGGATGGTGGTATATCGGGTAACTGGGGCAAATATCTCATCGTAGTCCACACCTTCCTTTTGAGAGAAGCCTCGAGTAACAAACCTGGCCTTGAACTTTTGAACACTTCCATCAGCTCCATGCTTGATCTTGTAGAGCCATTTCGAGGTGACAATGGATTTGTCCTTGGTTCTAGGGACCACATCCCAGACATCATTTTTCATAATCGACTCATACTCTTCGTTCATAGCATCCTTCCAAACTTGGTGCCTCACGGCTTCTTCGAATGTGCAAGGCTCAGTTTGAACAATGGTGCTCATAGCAGTTAAGTACCCTTGGTACCTATTTAGCTTCTTACTTTCATGAAATGTCCCCCTTGGTTCAACATGTCTCTCGGCATCTTCGAGAGTTTCCCTAAGCCATGAGGGTCTCCTTTTTGAGTAGGAGGGCTCATAAGGAGGTGGATCAATGGGATCCATTGGTCCTTCAACATCGGTCATCGACTCATCCTATAGTTCTCCCTGCGTTCCTGTATTTGCTTCTCTGTCCTTCCTTGGAATAGTAAGGTTACTTATCTTCCCAAGGGTAGCATCTTCGTCAATGGTGACATCATGACTTATCTCCACCGGGCACATAGATTCTTATATGCCTTAGAAGTTTCATTGTAAGCCACAAATGTTCCTTTCTTCCCAGATGCATCCATTTTTCTTCTCTTTTCTTTCGGCACATGAAGATATGCGAGGCTACCAAAAATTCTAAAATGAGAAATGTCAGGTTTCTTACCGGTGAAAACTTCTTCGGGAGTTTTGGAGTCCAACGCTTGATGAGGGCATCTATTTTGAACGTACACAATAGTGTTGGCAGCGTCCGCCCATAAGAATTTCGAAAGGCTTTGAACATGAAGCATGTTACGAGTGGCTTCTATAATAGAACGGTTCTTCCTTTTAGCAACACCATTTTGTTCAAGAGTATATGCAGTAGTAGTCTCCCTCTTAATGCCAACTTCTCTACAATAGTCATTGAAGTCATTTGATTCATATTTGGTTCCATTATTGGTCCTCAATATTTTGATCTTCTTCCTTGTTTGATTTTTTACCAAGGCTTTGAAAGAATAGAACCATGAGAATACCTTGTCCTCCTTCTTCAAGAAATATATCCAAGTTTTGCGAGAGAAATCATCCACAAAGATAGCATAATATAAATATCTTCCCAAAGATGTCACGGGCATCATACCAGATAGATCAAAATGAACCAATTGCAAAATGTCGGTAGTCTTGCTATCAATGGAGGGGAATGGTCGTCTTGTATGTTTTCCTTCAGCACATCCCTGACAAACACCTTCATGTTCTACTTTAAATTCGGGCATACCTGTCACCATCTTCCTCACATCGGGTTGAGCCTTATAATGTAGATGAGAAAACCTCCGGTGCCATAATTTGAATTGAAGAGATGTGTCCCAAGACATAACTCCTAATGGGCTTCCTCCAACTTGATATAGGCTATCAACCCTGAATTCAAGAGAAAATGCTTCTTTGAAATTTCTATTCCAAACGCGTACCTTTCCATTGATGAATGCCACCTTGAATCCTTTGTCTTCCATCGCTGAGATAGATACCAGGGTCTTCTTTAGATCATGTACATATAGTACTTCTTGTAGATGAATGGTGTTACCTTGATTCAATTGAAGAGTAACATTCCCAACTCCCTTCATGGGATAGGTGGCATTGTCCCCAAGAATGATTTCCAAATTTGTATCATTTTTTATCAGATTTGAAAGAGCTTCCTTATACCTAGTGAAGTGCCTTGAGGCACCACTATCAATCAACCAATTTCCCAAGGTATTTGGAGGAGAGGCAGTAGAGAGGGAAAATATAAGATAAAATTCATTTTGCTTGTTATCTACAACATTAGATTCATCATACCTGGAGTTTATTGATCTTTTGGGAGGTCGATCATTTCCATGTTGAGTAGCGGGAGCATTCCTTTTTCCTTTGTTGTTAAATCTGCCATTCCTTTGATTGTTGTTGCCCCTAAAATTGTTGTGGTTGTGGTTGTGGTTGTCGTTGTCATCATCATGAGGTGTATCCTTTGTATTAGAACACTCCTTAGCATAGTGGCCAAAGTTGTTACAAATGAAGCATCTTCCCTTCTTTCCATTTTTGAAACCCGGTTTTCCTTGACATTGCTTCTTTGAACCTGCATTGTTCTTTTTAGCATGAGTGGAGAATGCAATAGTTTCATTCTTATTTGAAGGCATGTCCATTTCCATCATCCTTGTCTCTTCTTGAGAACATCTAGTTAGCAATTCTTCAAAATCTGGAATCTTGTCGTTCTTGAGGATAGTAGTGTTGAACACATGCCATTGACGAGGGATACCTCCAAGGGCAATGAGAGTGAGCTCCCTATAGCAATAACTTCTCCAATTGAAAGAAGATCATTTTTGATCTCGGTAATTCTCGTGAAGTAGGATTGGATATCTTCACCTCTTCCCTTCTTTATGTCCTTCAACTTGTTCTTGAGGAAGAGAACTTGGTTTTCTTTGCTAACCTTGAACATGCCAACCAACTTGTCATACATCTACTTGGATGTGTTCAAATCAAATATGTATGCAACCAAATGCTTGTTAATATAATCCCTGATGATCTTCTTTGCTTTGACTTCACCTTTCTTGTACTTTGTATTAGCGGCAACCGGTGCATTTGAAGGAGGTCCAGTCAAACTACAATCACAGGAAGCCTTAACTAGAAAGGCAACGCTGGTCAACGTGGCAAAATTTCTCCTCCAAATCAACTCGCTCAAGCCCAGTCAATTCAGCCTCCAAGAACAGTTTGAGTCAGCCCAAAACAGTCCCAAAAATATCAGTCAAACTCAGTGAATGCAGAGTCAAACTTGTGGTCAACTTTCATACGGTCAACTTTGGTCAAACAACTCTGAATGCCTCGATTTTTGTGCCCAAAAATGCGGCTTGCCCAAACAGAAAATTCCCCAAGAAAAGTGCAGTCAAACTATGTCAGCTGCTACCTGGTCAATGCTGGTCAAACCCTCCTGCAATTTAGTCAATGCCCAAAATAGAAAATTGCAGACTGTCCTTTGCACGTGTGGAGAGAGAGGCTGCCCATAAATGCGTACACCTAATCAGATGAGAGAGAGAGATGTGTAAGTGTCCAAATGAGGTAGATGCTTCTTCTATTTATATGCAATGTTGAGGATAAATAAATGTGTCCTTTGGGCTTCTGAGCCTACATTAGATTGCTGGCGACCTTGACAATTTGTCCATAATAGAAATAAATTCATAATTCCATTTGTACATGTCAGAATGGGATGATCTTTAGATCAATCCTACACCTCTCAGAAAGAGGAATCCAATAAAACTATCAGTTGCATCATATAAACTGTGCAAGGTGGAGTTTGGCCCTAGTTGCCAAATTTAACACTTTACTTCATGTCATTCTTCTTTCATGCCATATTTCTCGGAAGGACATTACATCCTTCTATATAGTCTGCTTGGAAGTAATTCACAGATCTTCCCTTTGACAGTCCTACATACGCCCAACCAGAGGTTAGTTAATAGTAATCACTGAACACTTCAAATCATATTTACCTTTGTGATGATCTTTCACCATGAGATCTTCCTGTAAGGATCAACATCCTGCATGCAAATTGACACATCTACCATAGATGTTCAGTGTCAAGGGTCTCTATATTTTTCCAACTTCCATTAGAGTCTTCACATCCTTCCGGGAGATCTTCTAGTCAAATCTTCTTGGACTTCGGATGTTGAATGCCTTCTACCTTCGTTGCATATTATCACAATCTCTTCCTATCTTTTCACACACTTCATTCCCAGGGGCTTCAGAGTTCTTCAATCGTAGTCAACCACCTCATACTTCATATGAGGACATATTATGCTGATTTCATCTAGTGTGAGTCACACCTTCCGACATTCTTTCTTAGGACGAGATTCCTTTCCTTTGATCTTGCTTCTTAAAATAGAAGTAGTGATCCTTGTTACCTACAACCATACGGCATGACTTTATAATAAAAAATACAAGTATACACACCTCATTTTACCTTTAGGTCATCTAGGCTTCTTTCAGCCACTTCCTTGATTGAAAAGATCTTCAACCCCTTGATCTGCTTTATCTCTCATGTCATCATACCATCATCCCATGAACTCCACAAGTTGGAGTTCTTGATGAAACTCTTGTTTCCTTTCTCAATTTGTGAATCCTCCAATGAGAATTCCATCTCGCATATTCTTATTCAGTAGATGTTTCCATTTTAAGGTGATGTATGATGAGACTTGTCCTGGATGACTTCTTCCTTTGATCTTCCAATGAGGTCACCAAGAGCTATATCTTCCAAAGTTGACTACCATAGATTTTGTTCCAGTAGTCCTTCATGTTTCCCTATGGTGATGTCACGAGCTCTTGCTTCTAATGCTTCTACTTCCTCCGTTTCTTCGGTCAAATGGACTTCTTCTCTATTCTTCTTGTTATTGTCCTTCTTAAGCTAAGGACAATATTTCCTGTAATGTTCATAGTCTTTGCATTCATAGCATTGAATCTCAGCTATGCTCTTCTTTCAGAATTTTCCAAACTTCCTTTCCTTCCAGCAAATGTTTGAGTCCTTAACCTTCAACACTTTTGCCTTCAATTTGTCATCTTCTATCTTACATAGAAATCACAAGTTGTTGAATGAGGTAACTTTCTTATCCCATGGATATTTGTTACCTTGACTACAAGTTAGTGCATTATAGATCAATGATGATATTCTTCTTTCCTAGATCTTGAAGATGAGATCTTATGAAGATATCCTTCATCCTTTGATATCTTTACTTTTGTGTAGATCAGATCTAATTCATGTGAACTTCTTTATCGTACCTTCAAAGAATGAGTTTATCATATGCATCTCTTTGATGTCTCCAATATTGCTATATGAGGGGATCTTTCATAAGTATCTCTTTCCATGAATAAGAGGAGACCTTTTGATATGTTCAATGACTTCAACTTCTTAGAGGACTATGTCTATCCTCCTTCTTCATGCAAGGAATTTCAATGACCCATCCAATTTATAGATCTCCTTGCAAACACGAAGTCATTTTACCAAATAGATTAAAGAATGAAAGATACTTACTTAACAAGTGAAGATGAACTCTTCTACTTGATCACTTTGATGATGGTTGAAGAAGATGTATTAGAGCTCCCTCTTGGATGATCTTCTTCCAAAAGAAAAAGCCTTTCTCCAATAGAAAAGGCTGCTCCTTTTGATGAGGATGATTTGCTGCTTCCTCGGATGATCTTCTTCTAAAGGAAGGAGAGGATCCTTGCTTGCTTTAGAACCTTGAAAAAATGGTGACAATGCCTTCTTACCTTTAATATACTTCGACTTCTCTTGTAGTGTAGATCATAAATGCTTCTAGGGTTTCGTCTTTCTCCATGAAGATGTGATCTTCATCTTTAAAGCCCTTCGAGCTATCTTTTCTTGTAAACAACTTGATGAGGGTCTTTGTGGCCCCTCTGTTGATAACTATAGAAACAAAAGCTCTTGTTGTTGCAGACTGCTTCTTCGATCTAGGGTTTGATTCTTTAATGTAGATCTTGATCTTTTGATTTGATAAATCTTCAACTTGCTTTGATGCCTTCCTTGAAGCTTGTTCCTTGAATGTCTCTTTGATGCCTTTCCTTTGTCTTCAACACCTTAGCTCTGATACCATGTTGAGAAATCTAGGGCATTAGTGTTAGTTGATTTCTCTTTCATTAGTGATTGCCATTGAATGCTTTTTACTTCTTTAGATTAATATCTTCTTCACTTTAGATTATTAGTGTTCTTTCTTCATCAAACATTAACTAATGCATGAACATAAATACACAAGAGAGACATCATGTAGGTTATAAGCTAGGGCCAAAACCTCTCACTCTGTGAGAGGAAAACCCGCACAAATTCTTCTTATAGGGATTCCAATTGACGAATACAAAGACCAAGACCCTTGACTTATTAACTACTCCAAGGCCAAGACACTAGTCCTCTGTTCTTTTTCTTGGTTCCTCCTTTTCTTCTTTGCTCTGAGATCATCTCTTCAGCGAACTGTAGATATACTAGTCATGGTACCAAAACTTGTCAATGTATTGTCATCAAGATGTGACCTCTGCAGTATCATCAAAACATAGTGATACATCACTAAACACTAGTTCCACAACTTCGTTGTTCCTTCATCACTTATTGCTGTCCATCCAAATTGTCCTTCCTTTTCATATGATAGACCTTCGCTATCCTTTAAACATCTCTCTTAAACTTATTCGAGTTGCCTTCCTTTCTGTGGTCTGAATCCAAGCTTAATTCACTGTAATATAACACCGAAATATCCCTTAATACAGAGATCCGAACACTGTACTCTTCACTGAATTTATCCGAACTTGATGACTGTAATTCTCACCGTAATCTCAGAGATTGCGAAGAACTGTTAACTGTAATTACCCACCGAAATTGCAGAGGTATTCGAGTTCTGTGAACTGTCCTTTTGTGAAGATCATAGCCACGTATTTATAGTAGTATGTCCATAAATAAGCCGACTTGTATACATGAAGAGATGTGTCTTTTATTTGAGAGCCAACTTGTGTTATTTAATTCATCTTGTAAGCCGCCTTCAAGAGGAGATCTGTGCTTGTCTTTTGGAGCGTTATTTTGATAATCCTATAAACTAGAATACTCTTAACATATTTTCATACATGACATTGACTCTTTGACAAATCCTAAAGCTCTCAATGGGAGCCATCTAGAAACAAAAACTCTTGCTCATGAAACCCATGAAGCAAGGCATAAAAATAATTTTATTCTTTTTATTTCATCATTTACAAAGATCATAATTACATGTGATTATGAAGGCCGAGCCTAGTTACATTTTACAATAGATATATAGATTCAGATCAGTGGTACTGTTCACGAACCCAATCTTGAGAAGATATGCATCCATTCTTGCATACCATGCCCTTGGTGCTTGCTTCAAGCCATATAGAGCCTTCTTGAGTCTGAAAACATGAGAGTCCTTGCTACTTACTTCAAATCCTTCAGGTTCTTCGATGTACACTTCCTCATGAATGGTCCCATTCAGAGATGCGGTCTTAACATCCATTTGATGGATATTCCACCCCATTGTAGCAGCCAGTGAAACAAACGATCTAAGGGTAGTGTACCTTGCAGTAGGTGCAAATGCTTCTTCGTAGTCAATGCCTTCCTTTTGAGAGATACCCCTTGCAACGAACCTTGCTTTGTACTTGTCTATACTTCCATGAACAATATGTTTGATCTTATAGATCCACTTTGATGTGACAACCGATTTGTCACTAGGTCTAGGAATGATTTCCCAAACGCCATTCTTCATGCTCAACTCCCTAGAATGCAGATGGGTCGACTTTAATCAACTTTGTCATATATGCAACATAACCAGAATACCTTTTTGGTTTCTTACTTTCCCTGGAGGACTCTTTTGCAGCTTCATGTCCTTCAGCATGTTCTAATGCATCTCTCAACCAATATTGCCTTTTCCTTGTGGTTGGGATAACCACCGATTGAATAGGCTCACTTGGTCTTTCTTCTTCATCATTTGCAGTAGAGTTCTCATGAACTTCATCTTCTTCAAATACGAGAACTTCTTCATCATCAGAATCAATAGGAATATCCTTTGATTTCTTGTAAGCTTGATTCTCATCAAATATGACATCCCTACTTACTTCAATGTATCTTCCCTCCTTTATGTAGATTCTATAAGCTTTTGAGGAAAGACTATAACCAACAAATATTCCCTTGATGCTTGTCGAGTCCAACTTCTTTCGCTTGTCCTTCGGAACATGGACATATGTTGGACTTCCAAATATGCAGAAATGATCCACACTCGGCTTCTTTTCTTTAGTTGTAGTATTATCAAGACTCTTATGAGGACTTCTATTTTGAACGTACACGACAGTCATCGCTGCTTCACCCCATAAGAACTTTGGTAGATCTTGATCAAGGAGCATAGTTCTAATACCTTCTTCAATTGACCTATTCTTTCTTTTGGCCAATCCATTTTGTTCGGGATAGTAGGGAACAATGAGCTCCCTCTTAATACCTGCATCCTTACAATATGCAATTAACTCTTTAGAGGTGTATTCCCCACCATTGTCAGACCTTAGAGTCTTTATCTTCTTTTCGGTTAGGGTTTCCACCTCAGCCCTAAACTCCTTGAACTTATCAAATACTTCATCTTTAGTTTTGAGTAGGTAGAGCCATGTCTTCCTTGAATGGTCATCAATGAATGTTACATAGTAGAGATGACCTCCAAGTGTCTTGTTAGACATGGGCCCGCATACATTGGAATGGATGAGATCTAATATTTCTTTAGATCTAGATTCATTATGATGAAATGGCTTTCTAGTATGCTTCCCCAAAGAACATCCCTTGCATACACCTTCATGGTCTAGCTTCATATCAAGAATGCCATTAACCAATTGACTAAGAGTAGGGATGACCCTATAATGAAGATGGCCATACCTTTGATGCCATAGTTCAATGGGACTTATTTCCATATGAACAAGAGCTTGAGGAGATGGAGTGATAACCCGGTAAAGACTTCCTTCACGAACTCCAATAACCCTAGCTTTGTCAATACTAGAGTTCTTTCCCCAAACCAATACTTTTCCATCAACAAAAGCAATTCTTTCCCCTTTATCTTCTAAACAAGAAATAGAAAGTAAATTCTTTTTCAAACCTGGAACATAGAGAATGTTGTTAAGATGTAGCTTCGATCCATTGTCTAGGTTTAATGATGTAGATTCCAGGCCTCTAACAATATAGCTTTTGTTGTCACCCAATTCCACTACATGGGAGGATGACTGCTTTGATATCGTGTGAAGTTGCCTACTTTCACCTGTCATATGTCTCGATGCTTCACTATCAATGATCCATGCATTATCATCAGTGAGAGATCCTGTAAGGGCAACCAAGAATCCATGACTCTTGACTTTGTTGAATAGGTAGTAGATGATCTCCTTGATCCATCTTCCAACAGAGTTAAAACCCAATCTTATGTAGTTCACCATAGATGGAGAATCCATGCCAACAAAGGGATCTTCGACTTCTCTTGACCTTAGCTTTGATACAATGTTGGAAAATCAAAGATATTATATTAGGGTTTGATTCTTCTTTCTTGATAATTACTTGTGAGTGTGTTGGCTTCTTTTACTTCTTTATTATCTTATCTTTCATCAAGCAATTATAGATACATGAAGATCACAAAACAAGAGACACAAGATATAGGCACATGCTAGGGCAAAAGCCCCTCTAGGGGAAAACACAGTCAAAGTAATTCTTCCTTTCAATAGTATTCTTTGAGACTCTTCACCCTAGACCAAGACCAAACTTTCCCTCCACACCATGTCAGCCTCTAAGATCTTCAACCCTTTCCAGCAACTTCGACTATGCAACAGATCCCAACAATATGCAACTTCCGGCAACAACAAAACCCTAGGAGACTTTGATCTCCTAAACCAAACCACGAAACAGAGAGAGAGAGGCACCAAAAGTTTGATTTTCCTCTTCTCTAGAGACTCCCCCAAACTCACACTTCTTTCCTCCTTCTGACAGCAGACTTCGCATCCCAACACTTCCCAACACTTCCCAGAGGATATTGAATTGCTTGAGAGAGTGAATGCTTCAAATGACTTCGACTTCCTTCTATATATTGCCTTCTTGTGGGTCGAATGGGGGTCTTTGGGCCGGCTTGATCTTCCTTAGGTCGACATGATGTGGAGGACACATAATTCATATTTTGCTTGATACAAAACCTTTTTACATGATTCAAAAGACCTAGAAGGGTCTCTTCTAATGTACAATGACTTTATAAACTCAATATTAATCCTAGGAGTCCATAATGGGGACTTTGACTAATATAATGATGACGCAAGCATGAAACCCATGCTTTAATAAGTCATTGCTACAATAATAAAATTTCTTTTCTTTTTTCTTTTGACAAGTATGTTACATAATGACTCAAGTACATTATTTAAGACTGAACATAGTTACTTTTTCCAACACATGAAACCCTCAAGAAGCCCCCAAGTTGAAGTTGTAATCAAAGTAGGGTTTACCCCAGTGTTGTTTTATCGCGATTTTTTTAAAAAATCGCGATTTTTATCCATAAAAATCGCCACTTTTTTTTTATACCGATTTTTATCGAAAAAATCGCGATTTTTAACCAAAAAATCGTGAATGGCGCGGGCAGCGGGCTTTTTATATGCAAAATCGATTTTTTTTTTAATTCATTGTGCTGTCCGCGCGGAGGAGGAGGAGAAGAGGTGAGGGAGAGGAGCTGAAGGGTTTCCGTCGGATTTGGGAGCGAATCCAAGCGTTTTTAGGACGAATCCAAGCCAAGATCACCAATTTGTCCATAAAAAAGGTATGTAGATTAATTTTTTTTTGTTTTGCTTCTATAAAAACTTTGTTTTTCATTGTTTTTAAAGAATTTTTTGAAATTTTTCATTGATTTGGGATGGGTAATTTGTTATGACTATGAGAACCAATTTTTTATTTTTATTTTCTCATTTTTTTTAAACATTGTTTATTTTTTTTGAATTTTCATTGTTTTTTGGCATTTGCCATTGGCATTTGGTTGGGTAACTTGGGTTTGGAAATTGGGATTTTGGAAATAATTAACTTGTAATTTTGTAAATGCTAAATTGTAATTTGTATTATGTAATCCTAAATTCCTATTTCCTAATCCTTATTTTTCCATAGGTTTGCAAATTCAAAATTCAAAAACAAACATGCCAAGGAAATTGGATCCTTTCTGGGAATATGGTGAACCTAAAACTCCGAATGATAGACAAAACTTGTATTGCAAGTTGTGTGGAAAGGAGATATTCGGGGGGGTGTACAGGTTGAAGTTCCACCTTGCACAAATCCCTGGACGTGATGTGGTGCCCTGTCAAAATACAAACGCTGAAATTATCCGAAAAGCCATGAGAGCATTGGGAGAATTAGAGCACACTAAAGAGGCCAAAGAAGAACTCAAAAGGCAACTAAAAAGGTCAGCTGAAGGAAGTGGGCCAAGTGGCACTGGTTCTACTGCAGCGTCAGTCAATCCGGTAGCTGCATCATCATTTTTTGTTCCTCGAACCACACCTGGTGCACAACCAACTATCGGTTCAATGCTAAAAAGAAATGAAAAACAACAAGCTGACAAGTTGATGACAAAATTTCTCCTCTGGAGTGATATTCCTTTCAGCATTGTAAGGAATAATCCATTTTTCCAACCTACTGTTGATGCTATTGCCAGTGTTGGCTCGGGGTACAAAATCCCTTCTCTTCATGATTTCAGAGGCCGGCTTCTTCAAGATGAAAAGCGTGACTGCACCCAAAGATTGGAGGATTTTAGGGAATCATGGGCACAAACAGGATGCACTGTTATGTCAGATGGTTGGACTGACCAAAAGGGGAGAACCCTTATAAACTTCTTGGTTAGTTGTCCCAAGGGGACTATGTTTATCAAATCTATTGATGCAACTCATCAAATCAAAGATGCAAAAACTTTATGTGATTTGCTGGATGTGTTTATTTTGGAGGTGGGTGCAGAAAATGTTGTCCAAGTCATAACGGACAATGCTGCAAATTATGTTGCTGCTGGTAGAATGCTTATGGACAGGCATCCTACTTTATTTTGGACACCTTGTGCTGCCCATTGTATTGATTTGATGTTAGAGGACATAGGGAAAATTCCCTTTGTCAAAGAGACTGTTGACTCATCAAAAAGCATCACAAAATTTATTTACAATCACACATCTGTGCTTAGCTTGATGAGAAAATGCACCAACAACAAAGAGTTGGTGCGCCCCGCCATTACACGGTTTGCGACGAGTTTCATATCTCTTCAATCCCTCTTGAAATCTATGTGGGATTTGAAGAGAATGTTTCTTTCAGAGGAGTGGCGTTCTTCGCCAATGAGCCGCAAACCAGAAGGAGAGGCCGTGTGCAGACTTGTTTCATACCAAGAAGACTTATGGGCGGGAGTGCAGGAGGTGTGCGCTGTCACTGAACCTTTGGTAAAGGTTCTTCGGTTGGTAGATGGTGAGAAGCCCGCAATGGGCTATTTGTATGAAGCCATGGACAGGGCCAAAGAAGCCATTCGGTCCTACTATGATGACAAGGGAGATGATGGGTTCCAGAGACAACTCCTTCTATGGAACGTCATTGATGAGCGATGGAACAACACACTCCATCGTCCCATTCATGCTGCTGGGCTTTTCCTGAACCCTACATTTTCTTATGCATGTGGGTTTGATTTTGATGCTGAGATCATGGATGGATTATTAACCTGTGTCCAGAAGATGGTGAGATCTCCAGAACAACTTATAGAGATCTCTAAACAAATTGAGACGTATAAGATGTCAGGTGGCACATTTGGCTTTGAGATGGCTATCATTGATAGGACGATCAAAATGCCAGGTATTTTTTAGTTTGTAACTTTGTACTTTGTAACTTTGTTTCAAATTTCATTGTCTCTTCAAATTCCATTTTTTTCTTATGTTTATTTAAAATTTTATTTGTAATTTTGTTGTAGACGCATGGTGGAAGATGTATGGTGGCAGAGTACCCCTTTTGCAAAAGCTTGCCGTATGCATCCTCAGCCAAACATGCAGCTCCTCGGGATGTGAGCGCAATTGGAGTGTATTTGAAAAAATACACAACAAGAAGCGCAATAGGTTAACAACTTAACACTTAAACATTTAAAATATTGCAAATTTCCAAATAAATTTTTGAATTCATTAAACAATATTTTTTTTTATAATATTAATTATTAATTATTATTTCATGAACTTTGTACAGGTTGGAGTCCCGTAGACTTAATGACATGGTCTATGTCTACTACAATCTTCGATTGTGGGTGAGGCAACTAGACAAGACACCTGATATGGATGCCATCTCATTGGATGGGATTGACACCACTGCTGAATGGAGGGTTGAGACCGAGAGGCCTCTCATGGATCCCACTGAGGATTGGTTAGTGCAGGATGAGGGGGAGGAGGAGGAGGAGGAGGAGGAGGAGGAGGAGCAGGAGCAGGAGTTGGAGGAGCAGGAGGAGGAGGTGACACCGCCTACCCGGGCTACCACTACCACCAGTAGAGGACGTGGTCTCCGTCTACCTACAGTAGCTGCTACTTCTACAGCTACTCCTTCAGCTTCTAGAGCACGTCAGACTCCACTGCCATTTCCACCACCACAGGCACCAGCATCTTCATCTAGGGGGAAAGAGAAAGTAGTGACATTTTCTCGCAAGAGGGGCAGAGGAAATCAATAGGATTAGAGTCTTAGACTTTCATTTTATTGTATATGACATTATGACATGATGAGATACATTATCATATTTTTTGTTGATATTTTGAGGCTGAGTTGGGACTCAGGACTTACTATTTAGTATTCAGGACATGATTCAATGTTATGTGTGATTTTAGCGCTAGAAATGATATTAAACATCTTATATATTAGTTTTTTTATCATATTTATGTGTCAATGTATTTATTTTATGTTGTAGATGGTTTAGATATTAAAAAAATTGAAAAAAAATGAAAAAAAATGAATATTTTTGTGCCAAACGATTTTTTCCCGATTTTTTCCGCTTTTTTCCCTATTTTTACGATTTTTTCCGCTTTTTTCCCGGCGCCGATTAAATCCCGATCGCGCTTTTAACAACATTGGTTTACCCTAGGGAAAACAACTAGGGCAAGGGAAATTATGGATGAAAATGGAATGAATTCCCACCAAAGGGATATGATTTTGTGGTAGCCACTCAATCCTCGATGTTTAGACTTTCCAAGACCCAAAGTTCCCTCTCCTTGTCAATTCACACTAAACCCTAGTTGGCTGCTTGGCCTTAAGAGGGGCGAATTAGGTAAGAGAAAGAAAGAGTAAAATTTATCTATAAAAATTGATTTGATCACCAACAAAGGATGGCCAAAGCCTAGTCCTTAGGTTGATGGAGTCTATGGAGGTGATAGATTAGCCAATTATTGCATAGGAGTAAGGATATTTGATGGCCTAGCATAGAGCCCAACTATTGCCTTTGTGAGGGATTACAGTCACGTGGGAGAGCTATAATCAAGATCACCAAGGGGAATTCCATTCACATATCATATAATGAGTAATGCATGCAATAATGAGACCTAGCTTCCATATAATTGATCTTCAATAAATTAGGGCACAATAGAACAAACCCTAGATCATCAATTTATTCCTTACATTAGACATAAGCATCAAGGTTACTCAAAAATAGGTACACTTAGAAGATGAAAATGCATGAACATTCCATTATTAATCCAAGATAACTCTCCAAAGTCAAGAACGAGTTCCAATAACTAAGTATATTCCATAGATCACATCTTGTCAAAGAGAAAAGTGGTCAAAAATCTTGAAGCCGAATTGTCTCGGTGATGATGATGACAAACGAAAAGATCCTTTCCTCTATGTAAATGAGGAGGGCAAGTCTAATTTTTAACCCTAAAGCCCCTAAAAGACAAGTAAAATCATAATGATGCATTGGGTTACAAGCCAACTCATCTAGCTTAGACAATAAATCAAATGAGAGCCCACACGTGTGAGCTGTGAGGCCTCAAAAGTCAAAACGATGTCATCGTCCATAAATGAGCTCCATGTGGCTTGCGTTGAAGCTTTTGAGCGCCAAGTGTGATGTAGAAGCCTCTAAAAATTATCATTTGAGGGTTGGCCCTCAAATCTCCATCAATATCTGTTTGTGGTCCCTAAAATCCACTTGGGGTATTGTTGTCCACGAAATTGCACACCTAGGAATGTGGGAAAAATTGTCAACTCCACAAGGTGTGTGCTTTGTGGCAATGCTCAGAGAAGGGGCTATCACTTATTCCCAACTATCCCCATCTAAGCTCTCTCCTAGCTAAGTAAGCTAAAGGGGGTGCTACCTAAGGAAGATATCTAAAGGAAAACTTGTTAGAGATAACAAGTTCTAGGAGATGGTTAGTAGGGCAATCACCATAAGAAAATGAAATTAGAGATTGATTAGTAAATATCAATGTTTATGAGCATATAAACACTAATAATACAGATTCAGCTGATTGAATACGATATCCTGCAAGGCAAAATGTAAGAGACCGATGCCTTTAAATATAACTTGCAATAAATATATGCTCAAAGGAAACTATGACACTTGCAATGAATAATGATTTTCAAGTTACAAGAAATGGAAGTTGCAAGACAAGTGTTAGAGAAACAAAATCACAAGAGATTAGATACAATTTTGAGATAAGAGCAATGAAATAAAGATGGAACTTGCAAGAGAATGGAGCTTGTACTCAAATGAGAGATATGCTCAAATATGATGAATTGACATTAAATATGTAGAAAATCCACAAAATTCTGCAACCGCTAATATGAACAATCTGAAAACTACTTTCTTTCCATATAGACACATAATCTCTCTACTAAATTTTGCAGCAGAATAGGAATAGGAAAAAATCACAATCACATAGTAGCAAAACACAATATTTTTTCTAGGGAACCCAATTGGGAAAACCCGCTGCTTGCTTGAGAATTTTATTGATAGAAACTAAGCAATTGATATCTTACAAATACCACTGTTTCAATCTAAAAAACACACTTATCTTTCCTATTTGATCCAAGCTTGAAACCCTTGCAAGAATGCGGATCTTTGCTGCCCTTTATCAATCTGTGCACAAGCTTCTCTTGCACGCTCTGCCTCTCACAAGCTCCACACACAACCTTGTGCGACCTTCTCAGCAACCCGTGAACTCTATTGTCTTGTCTCACCAACTCGTGCTCACAAGACAATGAGCAAATTGTGCCTTCGTTCCTCCTTATAAGCACTTCGATTAGGCTATTGAATTGTTGATTGACTGATTAACAAAATCTCACTGGTTGTGTTAACTTGTCCTTCCTATAATTTATGAGCCTGACTCAATCAACTCGTCCTTCCTATAATTTAGGAGCCTGACTCAATCAACTCGTCCTTCCTATAATTTAGGAGCCTGACTCAATCAACTCGTCCTTTTCCCGAAGTAAATCGCACTAGAAGACAATAAACTCACCCTTTCACTAATTAGCACTATTCAATTGCTTCTTGCACTCCTAACTTTTAGGAATTCACCCTAAATATAAGGAATTTATCCTACTTTTTAGGAATTAGCTCCCAACTCATAGGAACTCGTGCATGCTCAAGGAAAAAACTCGTTGTGGTTCCCTTGATTAAGGCACAAATCAAGGAATCCTTTTTAACTATTATTTTCAACAAAAGAACGATTAGTAAGAGCATGTAAATAAACAAGTACAAGAATATGAAATGCTTGCAAGTAAATGATAAGGTCATAATCGAAATTGTACCGTAACCAAATGTATGCAAGATGAACGAGGTTATGTGTGAGTGTGTGAAATAAATAGTGGTCCTGGTAATTTTTAATTAAATGCCTAATCTAAGTTTTAAGTTCCCCTCAATTTCTTCAACTTGGTAAGGATTGAGGTAGTTTCAAGAAGGCTAGAGTGAGGACGCAAAGGCCTCATTACAGATACCTGCCTAGGACTTCAATGCAAATTGAATGCCTTCCTTCCTACAAGGGACTTAACCACAAGAGAACTGTGAGGTCACACGTTTTAACCTTTGCTCCTAACTCAAATTTAGGGAGATTGAATGATAGAAAGGGAAGGTGTCCTAAATATCTATCAACTAAGCTTATGCTTGGAGGTAAATTTTAGAGATGCAAAATTAGATGTAAAATTAACACAAATGCTTCAAATGAAATGTAGATTTGACAATTTTAAACAAATGCTTCAAATGTGAAATGTCTTATAAATATCAACTAGCAAATACCATTCCACTTATATGATCAAATTAATTGATTAATAAACTGCATTTAGAGTGTTAAATGACCAATGAAGCGAATTTGATTTGCTCAATGAAGCAAGAGACAATTAAATCTAAAATTAGGTCAAGAAGCTAAAACTACTTCAATGGAAATGCAAATTAGACAATAGATTAATGAAACTACTCAATGAACACAAAAGTAAGTTAGATCAAGTGATTAAAATCATTTGCAAAATGAAAATTAGAAGCTGGATCTAAAAATTAGATGATGCAATGAAAAATAAACTAATGTAGCAAGTTAGTAACCAATCAACCAAGAGATTCTCCTTCCAAATGAGGAGGAAGGATACCAAGGGGAAAAACCCCAAGCTCCCTCAATTTTTTTTTTTCTTTTATTAATATTACAAATGAAACCCTCTTAGACAAAAGTGAGAGTTTTGATTTTGAGGAGGGTTTTCCAAGTGTTTGAAAGATTAGATCCCATTCCTCAAAATACAAGAGAGCAATAATTAGGAGAAATTTTACAATGGAGATTTCCTTAAGAAAATAGTTCGACTTTAAGAAAATTTCGCTCAAGTTTTGATGTCTAATGCTTTAGAGAGAAATTGCGCGAGAAAGGTAAGGAAACCTTCTTCTTGTCGTGAGCCAGAGGAAAGAAAAGGCCTAAAAAAAATGCTCTCTTATTCTCTCAAAGCTCAAAATGTGAATTCCTCCAAATTTGCATTAAAAATACCCTAGCCAGTTAGGCGTACTAAAACAGATCTGCACAAGGGAAAGAGAGACGAAATTGATGGCTTGATCCACGAACAAAGGTGGTTATAACTTTTACCTCCCAATTTTTTTTGCTTATCTCCTTTGATCTTCAAGCATCAACCTATAAAGAAATCTATGAAAGATCTCCAAGCAAAACCTTATTGAAGAAAGTGTAACTAGGTTCGGTCTTCATAATGACATGATCTTTGTAAATGATGTAATAAACGAAAATAAATTATTTTTGTATGCCTTGCTACATGGGTTTCATGAGCAAGAAGTGTCATTAGGTAAAAGACTTGTTCTTGATGTCTTTAGGATTTATTAATAAATTCAAAGAGTCAAGTCATGTATGAAGGAGCTCTTTAAGATCCTATGTAAAATGTATTCAAGCAAAAGCACCCCTCCAAGACCAAGATCAATCCTCCAAAAGTAAGCACATCGACGTCTACAAGCAAAACGACAAGGAGATCATCATGTCGGCTTCAAAATAGAATGAAATGTATAAAATAAAGTCATGTCGGCTCGAGGAAATAGTCACAACGTTTCATATGTCATGTCGGTTTATTTTTGGTAGGACTAACCACTATAAATAGGTGGCTAGGGTATCTGCAAAAAGGAGAACACAAAACTCACATTATTCCTCTCTGAAATTTCGTATGGTCTAGGAGCAGATCCACATTACAGGAAGGAAATTGATCAAGGGTTTGACTACACCTCAGATGGGTATAAGGTGCAGGTAATCCAGACCTCAGATCTCTCTAGTGTCTCGGTGGTGATAACAGTAATCACAAAAACTCGTTTTTCTTCTCTAAGGTATTCGGATGGGTATAGTAGAGGAGCAGAACTTGGCATACCTGTGAATGAAGGATTACAACCTCGGCATGATAAAAGAGAGCAATGATGACAGTGACGAGCAAGGTCTCTGTGGAACCTGTCTCATAAGCAACCTATGTATACATGAGTCTCGGTGTTCTCACAATCCACATAGTCTCAACATAATTAATATGAAAGGATTTCTTTTTTGTCTTGGCATATATTGGAGTCTCAGTCTCACTGTTTCGGCATAAGGAGGATTACAATGATCCCACAGTTGAACTCATAGTCTCAGCATACTTACTCTCTCTCGGCATGTTCACACTGATCACATTCAACATGATGATGATCTCAACAAGGGTACAATGATTATCTAAGGACAAATGGAGATATGGTAATTATGATGATTGTCATAATGAAGACATAGAATCAAGGTCACAGTGAAGATCTCAATGAAGACGAGAGACCTCGTGGACATGATGAAGAAGCAGTAATGAAGGTCTCAGTAATGCAGTAGTGATGGCCTCAATGGTGCAACAATGAGGATGATCTCAGCAGTGACAAAGAAGAGGATTGGTATCTTGGTCTTGGAGTGGCAAAATGGGTGAAGGGTCTTGGTCTTGGTATTCATCAATTGAATATCTCTATAAGAAGAATTTTTGTGCGGGTTTTTCTCTCCAAGAGGGAGAGGTTTTGGCCCTGGCAGGATGCCAATATCTTGTGTTCTTGTCTCTTTGTTTTTGATAGTAGTTTGATGAAGTAATCACACACACTAATAATAATAAGAAGATCAAGCTAAGGAAAATTGCAAAAGAATTTCACAAATTGTTATCATGCTAAGAAGAATCCCTTTAATTCTGATTGCCTTAGATTCTTCAACGTGGTATCAGAGGGAGGTTCAAAAGTCAAAGGAAGGGCAGAAAAAGAGACATGCAAGGATCAAATTTCAAGCAAAGCATCAAAGCAAGCTCACGAATGTCAAGATCTACATTAAAGAATCATCTTGATGAAACTCTAGATCAAGGAAGTAGTTTACAACAACGGTCTACAACAGCAAGGGTTTTGGAGAACAATAGTCAAAAGATGAAGCGTTCAGATCTCAGGATACATGGCAACAACTTTGGTGACTCCCACAATTTCGATCTACAACATACCAATGATAGTCACTATCTCGGATTGAATCCTTTTCTATAAAGAACACAGTTTTGAAATCTCAGATTCTCAGAACTTAATGATACATATTTGAGGGCATATATAGAAGTTTAAATGAACAATACTCTATATAAAATGAAGAAGTCCTATGATATAGCAATACCAAGTAATGGGTCTCTACACATCATGGCAAGCATTACTCTATACGATGCTGCTTACTACAAGAATCCACAAGTCCACTTGTGTAGCCAATTTAGATCAACAATTCGGTGGATATATAAATCAAGATAGCTCGTAGGCAAAGAAGGCAATGTTCCTATCAAGGATCTCAGTTGGAGGAAGCATCAATACATTTGCTCCAACTACTGCCAACATGATCAAGGTGAAGATTTCATCTTCACATCTCAAGTAAGTATTTTTCATCAATCATTTTTTGTGAAATGACTTCATGATTGCAAGAAGATCTATAGGTTAGATAGGTCATGAAAGGTTCTTGCATGAAACAAGAAGGATTGTCGTGATCCTTATGAAGAAGAGAAGTCAGTAAACATATCAGAGGTCTCCTTTGAATTCATAAGAGGAACCTGGTCTCCTCTGAATTCATAGGAGGAACACTTAAGGTCCTCTCTAGCAAGAAAGGAGACATAAAAGAGATATATGAAATACTAGAAGATATACTCTCTGAAATGCAGTGAAAAAGGTCATATCACTTAGACCGGATTGAAGGTATCAAAGAGTGAAGGAATATCTTCATGAGATCTCAATCAGGAGAGTTGGGAAAAATGATGAGAAGATAATCATCATTGATATTGATAAGCAAGGTAATGAATGTCCGTGAACAAGATGGTTACCTCAATCAACAATTTGTGGTATCCATGCAAGATGGAAGAAGGACAAGTTATGAACAAAAGCATTGAAGTACTTAAACATGTGCAAAAAGGCAATGGAAGTTTTCAAGACAGAATAGTATAGCTAAGATTCAATGTTATGAAAAGAAGCTCACATTGCCGGAAAGATGGAGGAAGCTGAAGAAAAAGGCCAAGAGGAAGTAGTAGACCTCTACTATGAGTGAGATGGTGTCCCTTCCCGAAGATTCTCTGATGGAAACCTCAATGGAGGATTCACTGATCTAGAGAGGTAGCAAGTGTTTCATTAGGAAATCTAACTTATGGTATTCATGAGATCATGACATGAGAAATCAAGCAGTTCAAGGGTTCGAAGATCTTTTCAATCAAGAAAGTTGCTGGAAGAAGCCTAGATGACCTAAAGGTAAAATGAGGTATGTATGCTTGTGTTTAATATTGTAATGTCATGTCATATGGTTGCAGGTAATATGGATCAAGCATGATCAAGAGGAAAAAGATCTCCTCCTCGGAAAGGATGCAGAAAGACATAAGTCACACTAGATGAAATCAACATAGTATGTCCTCATATGAAGTATGAGGTGGTTGACTACAATTGAAGAACTCTGATAGAAAGCTCGTAGGAATGGAAGGTGTGAGGATGGAAGAGATCATAAGCAACCATGATAAAGACGATCAACATCCAAAGGATCAGGGAGATTTGACTAGGAAATCTCTCGGAAAGATGTAAAGACTCTGATGGAAGTTTGAAAATATGAAGACCCTTGACAACAGATATCTTTGGGTGATGTGTGAACATGCATGGAGGTTGTTGATACCTACAAGAAGATGTCACTGGAAAAGGCCATCACCAAAAAGGTAATATGTGATTTGTTTTTGGTTTCTGACCTCTTGGAGAAAGTCTGGGTATGTGTGCAGGGCCAAGGTAAGGAGAGTTGTGAAGGATGTCACAACTATGTACCTTGTGATCTAGAGCAATCACCATTGAAGGAAAAGTGAAGATAGATGGCCCTATGAAGGAAGCCCCAGATGTAAAGCCAAGGAGGATACTTTCCGGGAAAGAAGGAATGACATGATGGAGGAAAGTGATGGATGGCTGAACCCTACATATGAAGAAATTGATGACATCAAGGTCTTGGATCATTAGTCAACTAGAAGACCCTATAAAGTACTGATGATAGAGTCCCTGTTTAAGAGGGAGCTCTGGAAGGTTAGTGTGAGTAAAGGAACATGAGTAAGTTTCTGAGTAAAGAGAAACTTGGAACTCATCCCTGGTTAAGAGGGAGAGTTAGACACGACATTATTGTCTTCAGTTTGGAAGATTGTGTAATCATGTGTCATTCGACACTCTTTGAGGATGTGGTAGGGCATCCAAGACAAGAGTGGGCAAGAGGACCGATATTCTTGAGGGTTGGGAACCCAAGATAAGAATAGTCCTAGTAGGGCATACTCGGAGAACACCCAGGTGGGTATGACCCTAAGAGAGACAATGATGATGCATGACTATCAGTCATTGGTCTCGCCAACATTGTGTTCTCTGATCTAAGTAAGAGATAGAGCTGTTAGTCAAGGCCTTGGTAAATGAAAGCAATGTTGGTTGAAATGATGTTATAGCAGATGGATTGCAAATCTGATTCTTCTTATGAGAAATTCTTCAGATTGAGAATGACCAAGTACCATTATGAATAACTCCTTAGTTAAGAGGGAGTGTTGAAGAAAGTGTAACTAGGTTCGGTCTTCATAATGACGTGATCTTTGTAAATGATGTAATAAAAGAAAATAAATTATTTTTGTATGCCTTGCTACATGGGTTTCATGAGAAAGAAGTGTCATTAGGTAAAAGACTTCTTCTTGATGTCTTTAGGGTCTACTAATAAAGTCAAAGAGTCAAGTCATGTATGAAGGAGCTCTTTAAGAGCCTATGTAAAATGTATCCAAGCCAAAGCAACCCTCTAAGACCAAGATCAATCCTCCAAAAGTAAGCATATCGAAGTCTGCAAGCAAAATGACAAGGAGATCATCATGTCGATTGAAGGAAATAGTCACAATGTTTCATATGTCATGTCGACTTATTTTTGGGAGGACTAACCACTATAAATAGGTGGCTAGGGTATCCGCAAAAAGGAGAACACAAAACTCACATTATTCCTCTCTGAATTTTCGTATGGTCTAGGAGCAAATCCGCATTACAGGAAATAAATTGATCAAGGGTTTGACTGCACCTCGGATGGGTATAAGGTGCAGACAGTCTTAGACCTCGGATCTCTCTAGTGTCTCGGTGGTGATAACAGTGACCACAGAAACTCGTTTTTCTTCTCTAAGGTATTCAGATGGGTATAGTAGAGGAGCAGAACTCGTCATACCTGTGAATGAAGGACTACAACCTCAGCATGATAAAAGAGAGCAATGGTGACAGTGACAAGCAAAGTCTCGGTGGAAATCTTTATGATCAAACTTGTCTCATAAGCAGCCTACGTATACATGAGTCTCGGTGATCTCACAATCCACCCAGTCTCAACATAATTAATATGAAATGATTTCATTTTTGTCTTGGGATATATTGCAGTCTCAGTCTCACTGTCTCGGCATAAGGAGGATTACAATGATCCCACAGTTGAACTCATAGTCTTGACATACTTACTCTCTCTCGGCATGTTCACAATAATCACAATCAACATGATGATGATCTCAACAAGGGTACAATGATGATCTAAGGATAAATGGAGATATGGTGATTATGATGATTGTCATAATGAAGACAAAATCAAGGTCACAGTGAAGATCTCAATGAAGACAAGAGACCTCGTTGACATGATGACAAAGCACTAATGAAGATCTCAATAATGTAGTAGTGATGGCCTCAATGGTGCAGCAATGAGGATGATCTTAGCAGTGACAGAGAAGAGGATTGGTATCTTGGTCTTGGAGTGGCAGAATGGGTCAAGGGTCTTGGTCTTGGTATTCATCAATTGAAGATATCTATAAGAAGAATTTTTATGCGGGTTTTCCTCTCCAAGAGGGAGAGGTTTTGGCCTTGGCAGGGTGATAATATCTTGTGTTCTTGTCTCTTTGTTTTTGATAGCAGTTTGATGAAGTAATCACACACACTAATAATAATAAAAAGATCAAGCTAAGGAAAAGTGCAAAAGAATTTCACAAATTGTTGTCATGCTAAGAAGAATCACTTTAGTTTTGATTGCCCTAGATTCTTCAACAAACCTTCCTCCTTGATATTTTCCCAAGCACTAGAAAAAGAGATCCAAATATATACAAGAAAATGTGCTTTATATATACAAGAGAAGTATATGTACAAAATGGTTAGAATATATACATAAATCTACAAATTTGCAAGCAACAAGAGTATAAGGACACCTCTTGTGTTGTGTAAGCAAAAGTAAGCTCGGAAAGCTAGATTATTTAGTAAAAGCTCATTAAGAGAGAAATATATTTTAAAATAGATAATTTTCTCAAGCTATGGCAAGGAAACTCCCTTCGAAAAAGTGAAATTCTTTGATAAGCCTTTGAGGGAAATTGACATGGGTTCTTCCTCCTCTATCCATTAAGAGTTGGTGTTGAGAAATCTAGGGCATCAATATTAGGTGATTTTTCTACCAATGTTTGTGAATGCTTTTTCATTTCAATAGATTAGGATTTTCTCTTTAGTTACATTATTATTGTGTACTTCGTCATCAAACAACTACCAAAGCATAAACAATAAAGAGACAAGAGACACAAAACGTAGGCTATCAGCCAGGGCCAAAACCTCTCCTACTTGAGAGGAAAACCCAAACAAATTCTTCTTCTTATAGAGACTTCAATTGACAAATACCAAGACCAAGACCCTTGACCTATTTGCCTCTCCAAGACCAAGTCACAAGGTTTCCTTGATGAGTTTCTTCTTCCTTGAGTGAACGATAGTCAAAGTCTTACTTCTTCCTCCTTCAGAGTTTCGGCCTGTTGATTCAAGTCTGCAACTTTCGACCCTAATTCAGAAACCCTAGCTCATCTAGTTGACCAATTTTTGACCCTTGATTATCCTCGCTCTAGAAGGAGACTTTTTGATATTTCAACTTGGGATCTCCTTATCTTTCACCCAAGATCTGCTTTCTCACTATGACTGTAGTACTTGTAGTACCTAGGTTCTTTCTGCAACAGAAAAATTTGAAATCTCGCACGTGTGGAGTGTATATTACCCAAAACAACACCAAAAGACTTTGCTCGCTCTTGAAGTAAAGTTACCCCACTCCTCTAGTAGTGCATTTAGTACCACTATAGTCATTTCTCTATCAGACACGACTTCTCCCAGATCTGGAAGCTGATCCCTGATTTCAGATATCCTCATAAAGTATGAGGCTATTCCTTCTTCTTGACATCTTTAGCTTCTAGAGTTCTTGTGTTAATGAGATGACTTCTCCTACAGTGCTTACGAAATACAACTCCACCAGTTTGTCATAAATTTCTTTTAAAGTTTCAAGTTTTGATACATACGAAATGAGGGGGTCCTTGATGGATTCTATGAGAATCCTTTGAGCCTTAACTTCCCCTTTCATAAACTTTGCAAGTGCTTGAGCATCTTCTTTAGTTGGTTTGGTGATAGATGCTTTGACATGATCCATGACCTCATTCTCAATGCGATTTAGATCTGTCCTCTTCTTCCATGCAAGATAGTTTGAAGCCCCAACCAATTTGTTGCTTTCCTTGCAAAAAGACATTTTGATAGATTCAAATGTGGACATAAATATACTTACTTGATAAGATGCTTCTTCTACTTACTGCTTCCTTGAATTTGATGATGATATGGATAATAGAAAGCTTCTTCTTGATGAAGATAGTTCTCTTCAAGAATGATCCTTCACAGAGAGAGAGATCACTTTTGGTGATGATTGATGATGACTTTTTGATGATGTATTGATACTCCTTAGATGATTTTCTTCAAGGATAAGGATTTGCCTTTGAGATGAAATCCTTGCTTCAACGAGAGGGCCTTTTGAAGATGATGACAACATCCTTTGCTTCCCCTGAATGAATAAACTTCAAGATACCTTGATTTGCATATCTCTTCAACTTGATGAGGGTCTTTGTGGTCTTTAAATGATGAATGGAGGTTCCCAAGACTTTGTTTTGATGTAGACCTTTTCTTTGATCTAGGGTTTTGTCACTTCCTTGTAGATCTTGACTTTGCTGATGATTTTCTTAGATTTGGTTTGGTGTCTTTCTTGAGATTTGATCTTTGAGTGTCCCTAGATAAGATGCCCTTCCTTGACTTTTGTCACCTTAGCTCTGATACCGTGTTGAGAAATCTAGGGCATCAAGGTTTACTAATGATAACTATTTGTGAATGGTTTTTCATTTCAATAGATTAGGATCTTCTCTTTAGTTAGATTATTATAGTGTTCTTCTTCATCAAACAACTACTAAAGCATAAACAATAAAGAGACAAGAGACACAAAATGTAGGCTATCAGCCAGGGCTAAAAGCTCTCCTACTTGAGAGGAAAACCCAAACGAATTCTTTTTCTTATAGAGACTTCAATTGACGAATACCAAGACCAAGACCCTTGACCTATTTGCCTCTCCAAGACCAAGTCACAAGGCTTCCTTGATGAGTTTCTTCTTCCTTGAGTCAACGATAGTCAAGCTCCTTTCTTCTTCCTCCTCCTCAGAATACCCTTCACAGTTTTGGCCCCTTGATTTAGGTCTGCAACTTTCGGCCCTAATTCAAAAACCCTAGCTCATGTAGTTGACCAATTTTTGACCATTGATTATCCTCGTTCTAGAAGGAGACTTCTTCTTGGTAATTCGGCTTGGGATCTTCCTTATCTTTCACCCAAGATCTGCCTTCTCACTATGACTGTAGTACCTGTAGTACCTTGGTTCTTTCTGCAACAGAGAGTTCTGAAATCTCGCACATGTTGTGTATATTACCCGAAACAACACCAAAAGAATTTGCTCTTCCTTGCCTTCCCTTTGTTGGTTATATGGCTCCTTTTCTAGTGATTTTCGCACTTGTTATTTTGGACTTGCTTGACCGAATTGCTTGTCTTCAAGTGGAGGCCGAGCTGCCTATTTATAGTGGTTTGCCCATGTATATAAGCCGACGTGATAGAGATCTCGGCCGACATGTCCTTTGGTGTAGTTCCATTACTTCATCTTGAAGACAACTTGTTGGAGGTGCCTTAGCTTGGTCTTGGAGGGCCTTTTTACTCTTTTAATGACTCATACAAATATGTAACATGCCCAAGAAGGGTCCTTCATACATGACATTAAGTCAATTTGACTTTTTATGACTTTATGTCAAAACTTAAAGGCTCACAATGAGAACCTTAACTAAAATAAAATTCCTTGATCATGAAACCCATGATTCAAGTATTACAAAAATAATTTTATTTTCTTCTTTACCAATTACATAAAATCACGATTACAATGTCATTATGAAGAACGAACCTAGTTACACTTTCCAACAGTTGGTTGGTTCAAACAAAAACTTCCCCAAACGCGCAAGATCTGATTCAGAAAATAGATCTCTACACACTTGCAAAAGATATTGTTAGATCCACAAGGGATTAGATAGCACAATCAAAAAGAAGACTAGGGGTTCAATCGAAAACCCACTAGCGCTTCTAGATCTAGAGTGGTTCTCTAATCCAAATATTAATGCAAGATTCCTGTACATTAATAGATCCAAATTATGGCAAATGGAAATAACAATTTAATTAGCACTAGTAGAGTATTAAGAACAAACAAATTGGAAAAATATTACCAAGCATGTGCCCCCAATGTCTTTCTTTTATTAGCTTCAAAAAATAATTCAGTAGAAAATCGAACAGAGGTTCGCTTAGCCAAGAGCTCGATACCTTCATATAATGAGGAGCTTAGAGCTCAAGTTATAGAAAAAATCAGAGGAAATGCCTCATCCCCAAGTAGAACAACTTGATCCAAGAGCAATGACTTGATCCCACAAAAAAACACAGCTAGATTTCCTCAAAAAATTGTAACCCTCAGATGGCGTTGCGCAGATCGCAAGATAGGTAGATGATTTCCACTTGAGAGAAGTTGGGAGGAGTGGAGAATTAACGCTGAAGTGGTAGGACCATTTTAAAGATATTCTTCTTATTTTATCTCGAGAAATTCTCATTCAATTTAACCATCTTGGACCATCCTCTCAAAGAATTCGATTTTCTTGGACCATTAGTTGTGCTAGAGGACCAATGAATTTCCTTTGGTGGTTAACTTCTTTGATCTGTGGAGATTCCATAATTTTTTACTTGACTCTCTTCTTGGGAAAGTCCACTTCATTTTTAAATTATTTTTAACTTGGAGAGAATTTTTATTTTTTTTCATTTTATTTTCTGGCTAATTATCTTTGCCAGTTTTGCAAAAAAATGGAAAAAATGGCATTGTAGAGGTAAATTATCATTTTTCCATTGTCACAGTGTGTATAGATAGAAAGTTGAGGTGTTGAGGTCTAATTTTGAGTACTCGTTCCCCCTACAACTTCTATAGACAACACTTGTTACATTTTACTTCAAATAATTATTAAAAATCCCGTCTAATAGGAAAATTTTAATAATTAAAAACTAACACACATAATCAACCAAATTGTGTGAAACTTTAGAGATGATCTAGTATGGTAATATACATTAATTCTAGACACTAGGACTTACCCAAGGCTCTATCAAGCCGCACTAAAGCTTTGGGGTATATCTGGGAGAAAAACTCAATTTATTATAAGTGTTGAAAAACACAAATAATGGGTTGAGGAAAAAAACGCTCCCTAGAGTGAACTCACTTGCTAGTATAGTCCTAAGCTAGCAAGGCCTTTGAGATGGCTCTTTTTTCATCATACTAGAATCATTTTTACAATATCCCCACAACGCTGCAGAATTTGAAATACAAAACTGATGAACTTTGGAATTCTGGCATTTTGACATGATTGAATTATGATGGGATACTTCTGAATGTACTTTGGGTATGGAGTCTTTGGCATATCTTCAAATGCAATTTGAGTGGCTAACAGGTACCAAAAGGTGGTCTCCTGGATCTCTCACTGCTGAAAATATCTGTCTCTGGTCCAACGTTGAGGGCTTTCTAGGTGCTACTCTCCCTCCCATGTCTTAGAAGGTGAGACCATCCCCATTTGGGCCTTGAATCAACTGCAACATATCATATGGTGCTAGGTCGACTTGGGGGCATGCTGGGTCCAGGTCTATCATCCTTAAGAATCTGAAATATAGTGTAAAGTGGCAGAACACTCTAGATGCAAGAGGTGCCCAGTGGTAGGTATGATGTGCAGCTATTACCTGTGGGTGCCAATACACTTCTCTAGGGCCTAGCTACTTGTGGGTAAGGTGCCTAGGTCATGGGATGCTAAACCACCGGACAATCACAAAAGAAAGTCTAGAAAGTCTAGTGAAAGCATCCAATCATTGGGGACAATAATCATTTTTGCATCTAAGTGAACTGAGCTTGAATGTGAAAGGTTGTTTAATGTTTCAAATAAGGCTTCCGTTCCAAAATTGGGGTCTTGAGCTCACAATGGTGTTTCCTCCCTATGTAGGAGTGGCTAAAGGACAACCTTATTAGGTGTTTTCAACCCCCAAGGGGAAGTAACATTTCCTCAATCCAACCTTCAATTGATAGGTGTTAGTGAATAATGATGGTACGTGCCATGGTCAAAGAGGCCAACATGATGGGGATCCACATCCTGAGTGTATAGATGTGAGGAGGGAGCAATTGTGGATGAATGAGTTACGAACACAGCCTTTGTTTTTCCAAGCCTCTTGTGTGCCTCTTGCGTTTGCTTGATTTTTCTTTGTATTACTGATCTTGGCTCAAAGGGTTAGAACTTGCTTTGAATGAAGTATAACAGTTGTATTACCCCTTAATGATGAGGCAACTCATTGCCCATCGAGGTTGGGACATGCAAGGGTTCCCTTTTATGATGGAAAGGAGTAACATGTGCTCAAGAACTAGGTGATGGCCATAATGAGTGAAGTAGAGCTCATGTTATGCTTTTGCCCACGTGCTAATGTGTATGTCTTGACCATCTTTTGCATTTTGATATTGTTTTATTTTATTTTGTGGCCATAATATGATTTTTCATTTTCTTTTAGCTGCACCAATATCCTAGGTCAAAATTTTGGGCCCTACTCAGGTACTTGGATGTATGGGTGCCAAATCCCAGAGAACTAATGGTTAGTTGAACCCAAAGGCTGGAGGTGGAATATGGGCTTGTAATGTAGGATGTAAAGTGGTATGGAATAGAAATAGATGGAACACACTATCTCAATCAAGGCTTCTTGAGTAGTGCCCCTCCTATACCCATTGGGCCATCAGGGGAGGTCCCATTGGAATAGGATCGAAGATTAATCCCCCATTTAAGGTCAGGGAAAAAGATCACGGTCAAAATTCCTCCATCTTCCAAGTCACACCATAATCCATATCAAAATTCCAAATACTAGCAAGCATAAGCACCTGATCACAAAATGAACAAAGTACCTTTTGAATGGAACCCCACTTTTGTCCATGAGCTCTTGTCAGATGGGTGAGAAAGTATGTGACTAATGCAGGTGGTGGAGATAAAATGGCACATCATCAACTACTGGTGGCTGCATGGCTAGCCCCATTGGATGTGAAGAACGGGAGGATTTTTTTCTTCTATAGGGTCACCCACTCTAGCAAGTAACACACTTCACACCTCTCAAGCCCACCCTAGACTATTGTCTTCTTTAATGAGGGGGACCCTTAGATCTTATTATCCCTACTATATCAATTGCTCCCTCCACATTCCATTCCCAATTTTCATCCCTCTAGTTGGATTCTTCCAAAGATGCTTTCCTTTCCTCGACCATTTGGGAGCTCCCAACTCCTAAAATTTATCACGACCTCACTCATTACCCCTCCCCCTATAAATCAATTTCCTTGTATATCAATCAATGATATGATGAGGATTACAAAGCACTACATAGCTAACTCCATTATAACTTTTCTCATGGTGACTCTTCCTCTCCCTATCCTCAGAACTCATATTGTTGCCTCCTTTTCCACCAAAAATGCCTCTTTGTCTTCACCATTCTCCCAAAACCTTTTTGCGCATCATCTTTCCATGCCACTTCACTCTCTTCCTGGCTCTATGTTTTCTCGTAGTTTTGTTCCTCATGATATTTCAACATAGTGCTTGATCTTGCTATTTATTACTATGTCATGATAGTCAAGAAGCAGCTTGAGTGATGGATACCGATAAAGTAATAGAAGAGGAGGGGTTTTAGCTTGATTTCTTCAAACACGGTCTTCATATTCTAAATGACCACGTTGTTAATCTATTTAATCATGTTGTTAGCACATGTTTTGCAGATAATTGGTCTCATCACAGTTTTCACCCTATACATAAGTTAGGTTCTAGTGCATATCTTAATAGTTACAAGATGATCATGGTTGGTTGTGTTCTCGAAACTCTATGCTACTATCCTCTCTTTGAAGCTTTAAGAGGAGCTTGAGTGGAGACTTTTTTGAGCTGGAGGATGTTTATTTTGATTGGAGCATTAGACCATTGATCACATCCTTACACTTCATGCCATTGTTGAGGAGGCGAGACATTGCTCTTCCAATTTATATTGCTACTTTGTAGACTTTCATGAAGCATTTGATTTAGTTTCTTGAGAGGTTCTATTCTAGTCTTAGAGTCATAAGTATTCTTGAGACCAACAAGTCCACCATTGTTTTCTTTTATGAAATTTTCCTTGGTTGTCTCTGCATATCATGTGGTATGTTTGAATTTCTTTGGAGCACTATCAAGGTTAAGCAAAGCTTCCCCTTATGTCCCACCTTGTTTAGGATTTACATTGATGAGTCAAAGTCATTTCTTCATGAGCGTATTGAGGACAACAATTGGTGCCTTGTCCACCAAATATCATTATCTAGATTCTATTTTTCGTTTCATTGTTGATGTCATTCAATGTTATTAGAATTGGATAACAATTGTGAAAACCAGTGGTATGACTAGTTTTATCGCTATTCTAGTCTTGTTTGCAAATTCAAACCATTTTGGTTGGTTCTATACAATGATGTATGGTGCAGTTAGGGACCACCAAAACCTTTTGTTTTTAAAGCAATAAATTAAAAATATGCAAGCATAATACCTAACCCTAGCGTCTGACTAATGCTATTTAAAGAGATCCCACTCCGCTCGCTCTTAGAGTCCATTCACGCTAGTAATTAACGGTAATATTAAAATTTTAACATAAAAGTATGTTTGTTTTACTTAAATTTTTAATATTATCGTTAATTGTTTCAGGATGTTTGAGAGTGGTTGCAGCCTCATAGGATTTCACAGGGAGAAAGTAGACTTTTAGATCCCATTCAAAATTTTGTACACTTAATAATTTTTCAGGATTTCAGGATTGGTAGGATTGCAATGTTTCCATTGTAGATTATGGCATGTATGAAGTTATGGAACTAGCATTTGAACAAGAGCATGAAGCCCCTCTATGTTGGTGGCATTGATTGTTGAACTCCTTTGTCAAGTCCCGAGTTAAAATGTACCCTTCGATCAATCAAAATCACTAATATTAGTCTGCAAACAGGAGTTTCCCTCTCATGTATCTGAAAGCCTTGAGGTTGTTTTATGTACACTTCCTCTTCAATCAATCCATTAAGGAAAAGGGTTTTTATATCCATTTGATGCAATTTCCAACCTACAATAGAAGCAATAGAAATAATAGTCCTAATAGAAGTGTACCTGGCAACTATAGAAAATGTGTCATCATAGCCTTCTCCCTCTTTTTGGGAGAACCCTCTTGCCACAAATCTTGCTTTGTACTTCTCTATGCTGCCATCCATCGCATGCTTGATCTTGTAGATCCACTCGGAAGTCACCACTGAATTCCCCTCAGGTCTCAACACAATATTGCACACATCATTCTTCATAATACACTGGTATTACTCCAACAGTGCATCCTTCCCAACTTGTTGGCTTGCTGCCTCCTCAGAGTTGGATGGCTTGGAATCATTGACGTGACTCATCAGTGTTTCATATCTTGAGTAATACTTAGGATGCTTGCTTTCCTTGAAAGTGCCACTGGGAGCTGCATACCTCTGTGCATCCTGCAAAGTACTTCGAAGCCATGCTGGATTCTAGAATGATGACCCTAGGCGGGCCCAGATGTTCATTTGGCCCTTCTGGCTCTTCTTGAGGATCTAGGGGATGTTCCATAGGTCATGAGTCCACATCGTTGGGAGCCTCCTGCTCCTCATCATTAGTATGCAAGTGAGATCCTTTGGACTTCCAAAAGGCGTCATCCTCATCAAAAGTAATGTCCCGATTGATCTAAACCTATCGCTAACCTGGAACATTAATTTTATTAGGTTTTGATGTCTCACTATATGCAACTTATGTTCCCTTCTTCCCAGAAGGCTCCAACTTCATCCTCTTCTCCTTGGGAACATGAATGTAAACAAGACAACCAAAGATCCTGACCTCTGGTTTTTCACCTGTAAAGGCCACTTCTAGAGTCTTATTCCCCAAATTCTGACGAGGACCTCTATTTTGAGCATACATTGATGTCTTGGATGCCTCTCAGCATAAGAACATGGGTAAGTCTTGAGCATGAACCATTGCCTGAGCAACATCCATAATAGATCTATTCTGATTTTCAACAATCCCATTCTGTTGAAGGTTATAGGGGGCTATCAACCAGTGTTTTAAAAAACGACCGAGTCCACTCCGACTTGATCGAGCCAGACCGAGCCAATGGCTGGTCGGGTTGGCTCGATGGCCGAAACAGATCGGCTGGCTGGGTTGTTACCGAGCCGGTGATCGACTTCGCTGACTCGACCGACTCGGTAACAACCCGGCCGACTCGACCGAGCCCGAGTTAACTCGGTCGGGTCAGTCACCGACGCAAATTGACAGCCTGCGATTTTTTTTGGGGGGAAAATTGGACCCCACAACCAATTCTAATTTGGCTTAGGGTTATTTTGAGGTCCATTTACCTCTCCCAACCCTATAAAAGCTACCTAACCCCTCATTTCCCCACAATTATCTCATTGCATTTGTGTGAGAATTTGTGAGGAGTTTGTGAAGAATTGTGTAGTTTGTTTTTGGAGTAGTAGTGAGGAGTCTTGGGCAAGCATTGGAGCAATAGTGAGGAGCTTCTTGGGTAGCTATTGGAGCAACATTGAGGAGTTGGTTTGTTGTAGTAGCATTGAGGAGGCGGTTTGTGCCTAGAGGTATTTTTTTTTTTACTTCTAAAATCTGTTTTTGCTTATTTATTTCTCTATGCAAATCTAGAAATTGAAAAGAGTGTTTTGTGTAAAAGAAATGAACATTGAAACAATGCTATTTTTTTGTTTTCATTTTTAGATTTTTTCCTTTCATTTCCAAGTCAAAAAATGGCTCCTAGAGTGAAAGATGCTGCTTGGGCATATGCTGAAATGGTTAATAATCAAATCCATTGCAAATTTTGCCATAGAAAAATTAAGGATGGTTATGGGGGCATTCATAGGCTGAAACAACACTTGGTAGGTATTAGAGGCCAAATTACTCCATCTGAATCACCACAAATTGAAGAGTTTAGGAAGGGGTTGTTAAATAGTTTTGAGAAGTTTCAGGAAGAAAAAGCTAGGCAAAAAGAAATAGAGGTTGAAATTGGGAGGAAGAGGAGTATACAACAAATGATGGCTACCAACCCCCATTTTGATTTTGAGGGCTCTTCATCTATCCCTTGTACTAATGCATCCAACCCCTTCCGCTATGTTCCTCCCTCTTTGGAGTCCATGCAAGAAAAAAGGGTAAGGGTAAAATGAAAAAGAAGGGTGATATGAATATCAAAAGTTATTTCACTGTCACACCCTCCTCTCCATCAGATGCACATGGTCCTCAAGCTAGTAGAAGTCATATGCAGCCCACTTTAGATGACCATTGGAAGAAAGAATTGAGGGAGACTGCTTGTGATTACATAGCTAGATGGTGGTATGATGCTGATATCCCCTTCAATGCTTCCCTTTCACGATATAAGGAGCCTATGTTTGATGCCATATTTGCTGTTGGAAAGGGCTTCAAAGGCCCTACTATGCATGAGTTAAGGGGGTCTCATTTGCGGAAAGAAATTTCCTCCATTGATGAGTATTTGAAAGATTTCAAAAACTCATGGGCAAAAACAAGGTGTACCATTGTGTCAGATGGATGGATTGATCAAAGAAACCCTACCACCATAAATTTTCTTATCTTTTACCCATAGGGAACCATGTTTTTAAAATCAATTGATGCATCTAATAGGGTGAAAGATGGACAATTATTGTTTCAGCTATTGGATGAGGTTGTTGAGGACGTGGGGGTGGCTAATGTTGTTCAAATCATCACAAATAATGCCTCTAACTATGTTCTTGTTGGTAAACTATTAGAGGAAAAACACAAAACCATCTTTTGGACCCCATGTGCTGCACATTGCATAGACCTCATGCTTGAGGATGTTGGAAAATTAGATTGGGTCAAGAAAACTGTAGATCATGCCAAAAGCATCACAAAATGTATCTACAATCATTCATGGATTTTGAGCCTGATGAGGAGACACACAGGGGGTAAGGATATTATTAGGCCTACCATCACTAGATCTGCCTACCATCACTAGATTTGCAACTCATTTTTTGATATTGCAATCTATGCTTTCCCAACATAGAAACTTGCAAAAGATGTTTTCCAGTGATGAATGGAATGAAAGCCAATGGTCTCACAAACATGATGGCAAAGATTTGAAAAAGAAAGTTAATGAAGAAATATTTGGAAAAAGGCAACAAAGATTGTGAAGGTTGCTGAGCCACTAGTTAAGGTGTTGCGGTTGGTGGATGGGGAAAGATTGGCTATGTGCTTTATTTATGAGGCTATGGATCAGGCAAAGGAGCAAATAAAGGCAACATACAAGGATAGAGTGGCTAAGTATTGGCCCATTTGGGCAATCATTGATGAAAGATGGAACAATCAACTCCATTGCCCTATACATGCAGTTGGGTATTTTTTGAACCCAAGGTATCATTATAAAGCTTTGGAGGTAGGAGTTTTAGGTGGGGAGGTTAGAGATGGATTGATTGAATGCATTGATTGCATGATCCCATTGGAGGGTGATCAGCTGGAGATACACCGACAGGTCACTTGTTTCAGCAAAGCCACAGGTACCTTTGGCAAGAACCTAGCAAAGATTGCAAGGGAAGCAGATGAGGCTGGAAAACAAAAATTTCAATTTTCAAATTCTTATTTTGTTAAATTGTTTATAATTTGAAAGTTGACTGTTGGATATAATTTGTTGAGGTAACTCATTGCACTACTATGTTTTTGGCAGCACAATGGTGGGAGGCTTTTGGTAGCCATTGTCCTCAATTGCAGAAGTTTGAAGTTCGTATTTTGAGTCAAACTTGCAGTGCTACTGGATGTGAGCACAATCTGTCTCTCTTTGAGAGGATTCACACGAAGAAAAGAAACCGTTTGGATAAAAAACGGTTAAATGATCTAGTCTATGTCCAATACAACCTCCGACTCAGACGCAACCAATTGCTGAACAAAAGACTTGATTCAGATCCCATTGTGTTGGAAGATATTGATCCAACATCAGATTGGGTAGTGGAGAGTCATCCAACAGAGTTTGATTCTGATGAGGATCTTGATTTGGATTTACAGACGGAGGCATCACTTGAACACAATGTTCAGTTGAAAGCAGATCCACTTGTACCGGCCTTAGGCTCGGCCCCAAGTCCTCTAGTTGCAGGCGCTTCCTCTGCTCAGCGACGCCGGAAGCGCATATCTCATCTATCTCAGCGTGCAACTGCTGCACAACTTGCTAATGTTGCCTTTTCTGTAATTGCAGTTGGAGATGATGACGAGTCTAAGCCATGGGTTTCCCTATCTCACTCAATACTAAACCTTTTTACATGATTCAGAAGCCCAAGAAGGGTCTCTTTAAAAGTGCAATGACTTTATTAACTCGGAATAAATCCTAGAAGTCCTCAATGGGGACTTTGACCTAAAACATGATGACCCAAGCATGAAACCCATGCTTTAATAAGTCATAATAATAATAATAATAAAATTCTTTTCTTTATTCTTTTGACAAGTACATTACATGATGATTCAAATACATTTATGAAGACCAAACCTAGTTACATTTTCCAACACTCCCTCTTAACTAGGGAGGTATTCATCATATACAAGTATAAGGAAGATCTCAACTATATGAATCATGAAGAATTTTAGGCATCGCAATGCCATGGACTAGATTCCTGACTAGGGCCATCTATCCATTGGTCTCTCAACAGTTTAGGCACTACAATGCCATGGACTAAATTCCTTACCAGGGTAATCTATCCGAGTGGGACTAAGATGGACTCAAGCTTTCAACCTCTCTAGGTACCATCAGGCTGGCTTACTAACCATTAGCCTAGGGATTTAGGTGTGTATCCGAGGTTAGAGCTCTATGACCAACACCACCCTTCCAACTTTGGGGCCTAGACATCAACAGAAAGTGCCAGCTAGATGTCCTCCCAGGGAATGCTTGACTCACAAAGCCTCAACACTCCTTGATCCAGCAGATCAAGGACAACAAATCTCTCCCGATCAAACTGATCGGTAACCAACATGCGTTCAACACCTTCGAGAGATTTCCCTATACAAACGCAACCCGAATCAACAATATACATTCACATGTTTGTAAACAAATACAAACCTTCGAGGTCTTTTAGACAATTCATGTTTCTTCTCAACACAGTAGGACTATCAATCGAATCTTTGATAGAAGATTCCTTAATCATACACTTTCCTTTCCTACTTCACATGCAACAACATATCCTTCAAAATTCATTCTCCAATCAAAACTATGCTATGCACTCGCCCTCAACGAGGGAGATATCTAGGCTCCCTCTTAATCTCAGGTTGATCTCTTCTTATTGGAGAATCTTTCATGGTTTCCACCCTTCTTATCAGAGTCATTCATATATCATGCTTATCACATCAATTTTTCTTACGATCATCTTCACCATTCTGAAGATGATGTACCTGCACAACTTAAATAGCAAGTACAAGCCAATCTTATAGAAGCATGAAGTTAGCCATATCAAAATCTTATAATAACAGAAGCATTAGACTTTACAACATAATCAACAAGAGACTATATTTCTACTTCTTGCCCAGGTTTAATTAAACCCTAAATCACATCAACAACTCATCAAGATATCAAACTCATTATTCTAGGGTTTCAATATTCTTTCAATGATATGACAAGTTCTTTCATATAGCAAACCTTAGAAACAATTCAAACAAGTAATGTGTCTAATAACTATAGGAATTCATATGTTAGACTCCTCACTAGGATTTCACACTTCCTAGATTTCATGCATGAGCTTTAACAATCAAAACCGATCACAACTTAATCAACAACATAACAAGCTTCTACCTAGATTTCTCATTTACACAATCTCAACAATCATTATATAGATATATTCCAGATTGTCATATCACACATACTAGAGAATTTAATTACTACAAGGTTTTAGCTGCATAACCCTAGAATTACCAAACAACATTATCCTAGAACATTAAACTTTGACTATGGCTTGTTTCCAAACCCTAGGACTCATGACCATCAATAATTAGGTCAACACTCATATCATCATGCATAAGCACATCATGTGTTAGGCAATATTAATACATTAGACATATACCAACCTAGACCAAGCTAGGGTTTCAACCAAAAGAATACATACCTAGGGTTTTATTTCTAGAACATTAAATGCATATCAAGAGTTTTTCTTATAGACCCAACCAAACCCTAAAGATCTAGGGTTTTATAGCAAAGCAAACCCTACTATAACAA
Source organism: Pinus tabuliformis (assembly GCA_031772625.1). Classification (NCBI taxonomy): domain Eukaryota; kingdom Viridiplantae; phylum Streptophyta; class Pinopsida; order Pinales; family Pinaceae; genus Pinus; species Pinus tabuliformis. The sequence goes on along the minus strand of CM062805.1, from coordinate 1,046,567,514 downwards.
AACTTCAAAGTTTGGGATTTCAGACAACACCATTTCCACCCTAACAAGTTAGGGTTTTCATGATCATACCAAAATCCCAAACATGACATCATCAATATATCAAACATAATACCAGTTACTTTAGACTTCATCAATAACCTTAAGTAGATTAGGGTTTCATTCATTGTCAACATACCCTTAGGTTAGGGTTTTCTAGAGAACATGTCTAGGGTTCTATAAGAACAATCAAGGATGTAGAGAGGGTAGATTTATCAAAAAGATGAATCACCTTAAACAAGAATCATTATGATTCAATACAGCTAGACATAACGATGTTAGTAATAGATTATCAACTGAATACTCATTTATTATAAGGAGATCAATGTTTTGTGGTTTAAGGAATACCTTTGTTCTTTTGACAAACCTTGTCTTGGGAGGCCCTCTTTTACCCTCCTTGAGGGTTTAGCAGATGTTTTCCTAATCAAGACAATGGAGGGAGAATGGTGATTAGTATTTAATATAACCAAAACTTAAATAAGTACATGAAACCAAAAATTGAAAAGGAAATGAGATACTTATCTTTGGGGGATGTTGAAGGCTCCCTCCAAAGCTTGAGGGATACCTATAAACTTATAAAAACAATAAAAATTTCTTTCCCAAAAAACATGTTAAAACCTATAAATACTAAACATAAAAAATACAAAATAGAATATCTAAGACTAAAAGCAAATGACTTAGTAGTGTAAGTCCCTTATGTCAGATTCTTCGGGTTTGGCTTTCTTTAGATCTTCTTCTTCAACAATATTAGCTTGATCTCTTTCTCTCTTCTTATTCCTTGGATTGTCAGGACAATCACTCCTGTAGTGACCCTTCTTATGACATTGGTAGCATTCTACCTTGGACATGTCTACCTTCCTTTTTGGTCCTTTCGATTTCTTGAAGTTTCCTTTGTGATAAGCAGTGTACGCATTTGGAACTCCTTCAGGATTGGCAACTATTGAGATCCTTAATTCTTCTTGGCTGCAAGCACTCGATAGTTCTTCAAAAGTGGGAGCTTCCTTCCAACTCTTAGGTCCTGCGACAAATGCACCCTAAGTAGGTGGCAATCCTAATAGAGCAATGATCACAGGTTCGTTATCTGGAACAATTTCGTCAATGGCCAGACGATCATCTCTGGTTTTAGCTATTTTCACAAAGGAGGAGGCCATTGTGTCTTCTTTAGTCATTTTTGTGGTCCTTAGTTCATTCTTCAAGCTTGCTACCTGACCAATGTTCTTAATATTGAGTAACTTTGACAAGGCCTCATACATTTCTTGAGCATGATTAATGTTGGCTATAAATTGGACAAGATTGTCCTTCCTTCTACCATTAGAGTCATGGCCACTAATTCTAATTCTCTAAACTTCACTTTTTCAACATCACTGGAGTCTTCTGTAGGCTTCTTTACTTTTCCATTGACCAAGTTTAGTACCTTGTTCTTTTCAAGAATGAGGTCAATCCTCCTCTTCCAAGACCTGTAGTTTGAGGCTCCTTCAAGTTTGTTCTCTCCCTTGATTGTGTTAGACATTGTCCTTGAAGATAATAGACTTCTTCCCTTGAATAATCCTTTTGAATGATTCCTAGATCAAGTGCTTGAGACTGCGTTTTTCTTCTTTCTTCACCAAAGCTCTAATTGCATGTTAGAAAATCAGAAAGGCAAAAATATTTTCTTATACTTTATAATTACTTGTGATGTTCTTGATTTCTTATTAAATTTCCTTTATATCTTTTTTCCTTTTAGTTCATCAAGCAATTACCAAAGCAATAACACATAAGTCAATGGACACCAGATATAGGCACACAACCAGGGAAAAACCCCTCTCTAGGGGAAAACCTAGTCAGCAATTTGTTGATTTGGGGTAGCATCGGATGTGTGCTCTAGCCACAAAAATTGGTGGAGAGGCTAAGGCACATGAGATCTCCAATACCCAAAAAGGGTTTGGGCAGATTCTAAACAGTTTGGAAGATATTAAAATAATTAATATTTTTAATGGAGTCCCTAAGTCTAAACTTAGGGAAATTAAAATATTAATGTGAATTAATATAAAACTGTGTTAGAATGGTCCAAAAGTCATGGATCAAGCCAGATCTAATCTTAGCCGTTGATTAGGGACTTAATCTCGGTTGTTGATATGTCAACGAGAAAAGTATAAGAGGAGGCTTGAGGGTCACGTGGAGAATACACAAGAGTGATCAGTCATTCTATTCTCTAGAGTGGGGTTTGCTAAGAGAGATAGAATCAGTGATCAGAGTTGCAACTGAGGGGCAGTGAATACAGAAGCAGAGACGCAGAGATAACACTGGGAGGATCAACGCAGTAGCCGGAGAGAGCGACATAGAGATAACACTGGGAGGATCAACGCAGTAGCCGGAGAGAGCGACGCAGAAGCAGCCAAGGGTTTATGTAGAGGCAGCCAGGGCTCACGCAGAGGCAGCCAGGAGCTTCACAGTGCCTCAGAGGGCCAGCGTGAGTGACGCAGAGGGCCAGAGGGGCTGACGCAGTGCCTCCAGAGGCCGAAGCAGGCCAAGCCGGGGTGACGCTGGGTTAACGCTGGGCCAGAGAGAGGCTAACACAGTCCCTAGAGGCTAACGCTGGGGTTTCGTGGGGCAGATTGGGGCTATGGAGCTGCTGGAGTGTTTATCCGAGGTTTCAGTTGGAGTATTTGCTTCCGAGTAGAGAGGTACTATTGCCAAGATTTTTCTCTGTTTGATGAGTCAGATTTGGCACCCAGATTATATTCTGAAACTGCTTAATAAATCAAACTCTTAGATAGTTGCATCGGTTTTCCTGCATTTGGTTTTTTCGGGGATATTAGTCCAAAAACAACGGTGTCACTTGTGTGCTTGTTTCTATTTCCTTCAGTTGATGATCTGTAATGTGTTGAGCATGCATTTGTATTTATTTCCAGTATTTAGTTGGTAAATAACTTGTTACTTAACAAAACAAGTAGGTAGGAATAAATCAGTTAAGTTCATGAAGGGTTTCTAACGTGTTAGACTTAGAAATTCCAACACAATTCTTCGTTCAATAGTTTTCCTGACATAATCCAAGACTCTGTACCTTGACACAAACTTTCCTCCACACCAAGTCAGTCTTCTTCCTTTGCAGATGATCTTATTTGACCTGGCAGCAGCATCAAGAACAACACTTTCTTGGACCCAGTAACTTCGACCTTGCTTTGGTGACTTTGATCTTGACTGAAAGACTTCGATCTTGGCCCAATACAACTTCCTAAGGCAACAACACCCAAGAAAAGGCAACTTCGACCTACACTTGTTCTACCAGCAGGAACATGCAACAACTGGCAGCTACATCAACAAAAGAACTTCGATCTTCCAATCTAGGGCACAAAAGAGAGAGAGAGATGCACCAAAATTTCATTTTTTCCTTCCTTCTTTCACCTTGACCAAACTCGCACTTCTTTAGCCCTCTTCCTTGACCTCGCACTTTTTCCCATCTTCAAAGAGATATCAATCTTGCGTGAGATGATGTACTCCAAATGAATTCGACTTTCTTCCTTTATAGCCTTTAGGTGAGGTCGAATAACCCTCCTTGAGGCCGACTTGATCATCTTAAGGCCGACTTGGTGTGGAGGTAACATAATTCATTTTTGACTCAATACTAAACCTTTTTACATGATTCAAAAGCCCAAGAAGGGTCTTTTTAAAAGTACAATGAGTCTATTAACTCAGAATAAAAATCCTAAGAGTCCTCAATGAGGACTTTGACCTAAAACATGATGACCCAAGCATGAAACCCATGCTTTAATAAGTCATAATAATAATAATAATAAGATTCTTTTCAAGTACATTACATGATGATTCAATTACATTAAGGAAGACCGAACCTAGTTACATTTTCCAACACTTCCTTACAAGAACTTGTCCATGAACAAAAACAACTCTATACCCTTTATCTTCTAATGATGAAGTAGAGAGCGAATTCTTTTTCAAACCAGGTACATACAATACATCATTTATGAAAATGTTACCTCCCGACTCCATTTGGAAAGGTGTTGAGCCAACGCCTTTCACTGCATACTTGTTATTGTCAACAAGTTCCACTTTCTGTGTTGACTTCTTTTCTACAGATTCAGTGATATTGTCATGGTTACCTGTCATATGTCTAGAGGCATCACTGCCCATTAACCAAATATCATTGTGATCTGCAATAGAACCCGCAAGAGTAGAAAAGAAGAAATAATTATTATCATCAGTATTGTCATTCCTTGACTTATGCTTATGTTCATCAATATCTGCAGCTGAAGCATGCTGCTTGTGTTGAATAATCTAGGGCATGCATATTAAGGTGATTATTCTTTAACATGATAACAATTTGTGAAGCATTTATACAATTTATCTTAGCTTAATGTTCCATTCATTATTAGTATGTGTGATTAATTCATCAAATTGCTATCAAAAGAAAAGAGACAAGAACACAAATGTTTGGCTTTCTGCCAGGGCCAAAACCTCTCCCTCTTGGAGAGGAAAACCCACACAAAAATTCTTCTTATAAAGATTCCAGTGACGAATACCAAGACCATGACCCTTGACACATTCTACCTCTCCAAGACCAAGACATCAATCCTCTTCCTTGCCATTGCTGGGATCATCATCATCATTGTTGCTTGCACCTATGTCATCATAGTTGCACTACTGCTGTACTTTAACTGAGATCATCCTCATTGCTTTCTTCATTGAGACCATTGCTGCAACATAGAGATCTTCACAATAGTGTCACCGAGATTATTTACTAATGCATCTCTTGCTGCACTGATATCATTGTTGCGCTCCAAGACAATGAGATCACTGATCTACAAGTTATAGCTACTGTGATTAAAGTTATGTCAAGATCTAGACTGTGATCCTTGTCACTGCTCTTTGTAGTACATCAAGACTGCATCCGAATGCTGTGGTAACCAATGAGACTGTATGTCTGTTTTCACAGGTATGTCAAGGGTTTCTCGTTTCATGATTCTGTCGAGATAGTATAGATCTTCACCATTGCAATTAATCACGCTGCTATAGGGATATCATCCTTGAGACCAATGTGATCTCTACTAAGCCCAGACAGTACTATATGTGTAGGCCGAGGATAGTCCATCTACTGCATCGTCATCCGAAGTTTGTCTTGCTTCATCTATCCGAGATAGATATACCGAGAATGAGACAGTGACATGCCCAGATCACATACATCCTTTTCTGCTCTCTCCATCCGAGGACACCACCTTCGGATCATAGGCATGTCGAAAGGGTTCAAAACTTAACTCATTGTGGTGACATCATACAAGGTTATTTACTGCTCCATGTATCCGAGGTTGTGACTGCACCTAAAACCCAAACGAGGTGCAGTCAAACCCTACTGCGGCTTGCCCTAATATGCGAAGATTACAGAGGCATACGAATTCTGTCTTCTCACTTTTGCGCTGACCCTTTATGGGTATTTATAGTGATGAGTGTTCCATATATGAGTCGACATGATCATGAACTGACGTGACTTTTGCTTCACGCCGACATGACATATATTTATATATTTAATTCGTTTATTTGAAGCCAACATGATCATCTCCTTATCGTTTTACTTGCAGACTTTGACAGGCTTGCTTTTGAGGCATTGATCTTGGTCTTGGAGGGCTGTTACACAACTTTGAAGACTTGTACATATTTACATAAACTCATGAAGAGTTTCTATACACATGACATGACTCTTTGACATATAAATAAATCCTAAAGACCCCAAGAAGAAGTCTTTCACCTAGTGACACTTCTTGCTCATGAAACCCATGGAGCAAGATTACAAAAATTATTTATTTCCTTTTATTACATCAATTACAAAGATCATGTCATTATGAAGACCGAACCACTTTCTTCAAGAGCTTACCCTTCCTCTTCCTATTGCCCTTTCTTTCAGGGATTTTGTCCTTATAGTGACCAAATTTGTGGCAATAGAAACATTGAATCTTTGACATATCCTTCTTTCCTTGAGAGGGAGTAGGTATTCTTCCTGCATTCCTTTTCTGAAACTTTCCATTTTTTTTTCCTTTGTCATTCTTAGAATGGGCTGCAAATACTTGAGAATCACCATCTTGAGGTCTCTTAACCTTCCCTTTCGATACTAGCTTAGATTCATCTTGAGTACATGAAGTCCATAGCTGGTCAAAACTTGGAACCTCTGCTCTATCACAAATGTTAAATGTAAATGAATCCCATGAATCAAGTAGATCATTAAGAGCTATAGTCACAAGTTCTATTTCTTCAATGCTTTCTCCAATAGCCTGAAGTTGATCTCTCAATTGAGAGATCCTCATAAAGTAGGAAGCCATCGTATCATCTCTAGTCATTTTAACATCACGAAGTTGGTTCCTTATGTTCATTTTCTTACTCTAGGGCACCATACATCTGCTTGAATTTTGTAGTCCTGAAACATATGGAATCAAGTGATCTCTAATGGATTCAACAGCAATCCTTTTAGCTATAATTTCAGACTTCTTGTACCTTTCTTTTCCTTCATTATCTTGTGGTTCAGTAACCTTGCCTTTCACATAATCCATAACATCATTCTCTTCAAGAATGAGATCAATCCTTGTCTTCCAAGCCCTAAAATTTGTAGCACCTTCCAACTTATTCTTTGCCTTAGTAGATGAACCCATGGTCAAAGATTTGGTGACAGATTAGTTTGCAGAAGAAGGTGATTTGAAGAGTGATCTCAATACCCTTTCCCTCACCAAGGCTCGGTTTCCATGATGATTTTTGAAATGCAATAAAGACAAGCACAATTTTCTGCTACAGATAATTACTTCCAATGATATTGTTCTTACTTTAGCACATTCCAGATCATTAAGTAATTATACTTTAGAAAATTTCAACCATAAAATTCAATAGAGCAATAGAGATCATAGTAGAATAAACGTTCACAAGAGAGACAAAGTTTTACCTTGGGAAAACCCAACAAACTTTCTTAGGAGAAATTGTCCAATTCAACAAATGTACAATCTGAATATCCCAATCAAACTTGGTCAAACTGACCAAACAAATCATATAGGTCAAACTTGGTCAAAAGAGAGAATCTCAGTTTTCTGCAACAACAGTCAAATAGGCTGAATTTTGATCCCTGCAACTTCTGGTCAACACTGGTCAACATGTTGATTTTCGCCCCCCTACAATTGCCTCAAGAATTTTGGTCATTTATGTCATAATTTTGGTCAACTGCCTCAGTGAAACTGCAGTCAAACAGACCAACAAAAGGTTTGGTCATACAACCCAGAAAATCCACAGTCAACGCTGGTCAAAGCAAGTCAAACTTCTGGTCTACTTCGCTGGTCTTTTCTCTTTCTCTCCTTCGCATGTGTGGACAAAAAACAAAAGAATAGATGATCCAATTTGTTGCCAAATGGAGGAGGTTGATTGGTGTATTTATAGTGGTCAAAGTAAGAGGGTTTTGACCAAGGGTCAAACGCTTTCAACTGGTGTGCCTGACCTGAACATTAAAAATAATATTTTTATTTCTTTAATTTTGTTGACTTGGCATTCAAACAGGTCATTGTGGAATGTGCGCAATCAAGTGAAATCAACATCATGGGTACAAGAACCATAAAAGCAATAAGGTGGGCCATATTCAATGCCAAGGCCATCAAAGTACTTCTTACAAATATCATCTTCAAACTTCCTACTAGTTGATGATTGTGTACAAGTTCCCAGAGTTAGGTATGGGAGGGTCATCACATGACCTTATTAGGTGCTTCCAAAGTTCCAACCTCAAGGGGAGGAACAATTGCTATGTCGACTCATTTAAATGATAGGTGCAAAGTGATGGGTTTACAACTTGTGGTTTATTTCATGAAAGGTGCCATTATACTAGTTTATGCAAATCATTGGCCACAAGGGCCTTTGTAGAGGGAGTGCTCAATTGCTTGAGTTACCTTCTCTCCGCTTTGTTTTCTTGAACCCCGACATTTGCCTCTTATTTTCCTGCTTTTATATGGCTTGTTTAACAAACTCTATTAACTTATCAAGTAATATCGATGGTATGACCCCCCTTTAATGATGGGCAGTTTATTGCCTCATCAGGGTCAAGATGTTCTCTAAGAGTTCCTTTTTCTTTGATAGGCTTGATATGCATGGATATTCTTGGGGATGAGTGGTTATATAAGAGAGGGTAGAGCTCAAGCTACAATTGGCTTTTGCTTGCTTTACTTCCCTTGCCATTCTTTTGCATTTTGGTATTTGGCTTTTGCTTTTTCTTTTCTTATAGTGGCATCAATCTCAAGTATTTCCAACCCCTTCTTCTCATAGGACAAGGCCAACAGGGAACTGGTATGAGCAACTGACAACAACCAATCAAAATATGGGATAAAAATTAAGATGAATGATGACAAGTGTTAAATATGAATAACATGGAATGCTACCATCATCAGAGCTTCCTATTTGTGCCCCTCCTAGACAGTAAAAGAAAGACCCTAAGGAAGGTCACACTAGACTAGGGACACATGATAACCACCAAGGTGAAGTAAGGGAACAAGTACACAACCAATAATGGTCTATAATCCAATTTCAACTTGTGATCCATACTAGAATGCCTTAAACATTAAATGAAAGCACTTGAATGCAAAAATGGTTAAAGTACCTCACAATAAATGACCCACCTTCATCGTATGAGTAGGCTATATCAAGGATTGCATTGATTAGAAAGTGTATGGGAGGCATCTGAGGCTATCTATCTATGGATCACAGTGGGGGTTGTGGGTTGGCAAGTTGCATCGTAGGAGAAAAGTTTTCTCCTAGGGTTACCCATGTATACGGATGGGTAATAGACCACAACTAAGAAGGTACAAACCCTTCTCCTTCAATGCATTATTAGATGTAAGCAAACAATTTCTGTGTTTATTATTCTCATAGAGTTTGGTGATCATCCCCTTAGGTTAGAAATTGTGTTCAACTTGGTCTTGTTCCTCCATTGTGTTTAGAGTTTTGTCAACTTGGTGGTGGGTTGGGATTACTCTCTATATTTTTCTTATCACTCGTCAAAGTTTGTTGCTTTTGGTGCTTCCCCTGGGGCGGGCTTATTGTTGGTTTGCACGGGTGTTGAACCATTTGGAGTTTGTAGGTATTTCAATGGATTGCCTCCCTCCATTTAGTTATTCTCTTGATGCCCTCAACCATCTCTTACCTACTACGTAGGAGCTAAACATGATCACCCGAGACAACTGATATAAACAATATATTTAGGTTACTTGGACATCTCCATCAAATGTGTCACATCCAAGGATGAGCTTTTATGGAGAGCACTTCATTGAGTTGAAAGACAAACCCATTGTATGACACCCCGTTCTTACACCATCACTAGATACATGATCTTCATATTCTCATAGGTTAGTTGAAGTTTAGAGTGGGTTCACATGGTCTTAAATGGGATTTAAATGACTAGGTCCACTGTTTAGACATGATGTGCTATTGTGCCATTTTTGGGAGGTTGGAATAAAGGAGCACTTCATGTTTCAGTTCTCCATTTATTTTAAGATTTGATGGTGGTGACATTGTCTATTCAGGTAGTCATAGTCCCTTTTTAGTGTCTTTTGGTATCCTGACTAGAGCTGCTTGGCCTTATACATGTAGGACATCTTTTGACATAGTTCCCAAACTCTTTTTCCATCTTCTAGACCATTGTTCACCCGGATGATCACTTCTTTCTTTGAGGTGCTCCCATTTTCTAGGGGCACCAAGGGATAGACTGACAACATAGTTACTCCACATCCCAGATTTGTGAGGTCTTGAGAGAAAATTTCTACATCCCACAGACTGCAATGAAGTTTTCATTCTACATCCTGTACCATAAGTTAGACAAGGCTACTCAATCCTTGGCGGCAAATGACCTCTTCGAAGGGGCAAGAAAATATGTATACCAAATCTTTTTGTAGCTCCTCTTTCAAACAATCTTCTGTCTAGAATTTCCTCCACTTGGCCTTGGATGTTAGGGGAGCTAGCTCTACTCGACCTTGGCATGTTTGCACTATTTGTATTCTAGATCTTGCTTCCGTTCACCTTCTACGTTTCTCTCCAAGATCTGATTTCAACTGTCAGTACAATCTTCATATCTTAGCTTAGATCAATTCTTTGCTTTACTTTCAACATTTTTACTTTTCAACACTATTGTACTTAGCAATGCCATTGACCAACTTTTGTGGACATTTGTTGGACATTAATAAAGTTATACTTTCTTATCACATCTAAATACCTTGTTTCCTTAATTATTTTGGGCCATGTTTCCATTTCATACTTGTTTCCTTGTTTTGTGCAACTTAGATGGTTCACTATATCTATAGGTGTACATTATGTATTGTGTAGTGAGTCAAGGATAACTACACCACTATAAAGATATACATTAATAAAGTTATGTTTGCTTTATATGGGAGTTGTTTTAACTTTTTGTGCTCCCACTCTGTATCAACACTATTGTACTTTGCAATGCCATTGACTAACTTTTGTGGTGATTAGGTTCTTCTCTTTTGTTTAGATGATTATAGTGTTCTTATTCATCAAACAAGTACCAAAGCATAAGCAATATAGAGACAAGAGACACAAAATGTAGGCAATCAGCCAGGGCCAAAGCCTCTCCAACTTGAGAGGAAAACCCAAAACGAATTCTTCTTCTTATAAAGACTTCAATTGACGAATACCAAGACCAAGACCCTTGACCCAACAACCTCTCCAATACCAAGTCAACTTACTTCAAGTCAAAGTTAATCCTTTGATGATTCAGCTCCAATTTCTTCTTCAATGTTTAGTTTTCATTGCTGCAACACCTATCTGAACTTTTCGGCCTCCTTGACTGTAATCTTCGACCAGTGGACTATACTTCTCACACGTCTGATAGACATAGGGTAAATTTTGTCCTTTCATTCTTCGCTTAACTAGAAAGGATATCTTTGTTATCTCGGCGTGAAGTATAGATCAAGTTCTTGTCTTAAATCGGTCTCTTGAAATTCTGCAATTCGGCTTCTCTGCAATAAGTGTATGCCCTATCCCTTCCTCACACATGTAATAAATTTTTCCTAAGACAGACCTGCAACTTCTTTGTTTTTCCCTTCGATTTTGATCTCCTTCCTTCGCTTGGGTATAAGACTTCTATTGACCCTTGATCGAACTACTTGTTGTGCTTGAGTGTGTGTCTAGAATGAGGTCGAGGCTTCTTTATATAGTGATCTACCCATGAAAATAAGCCGACTTGACTGGATCCTAGGCCCACATGTCCATTTTGTGAAGGCTCATTGCTCCATTTTAAGGTTGACTTGCTAGAAGTGCTTGAGCTTGGTCTTGGAGGGGCTTTTGACTGTAATAGTGACTCAAATACATATGTAACATGCCCAAATGGGACTTCAACCTTTGACATTGACTTTACTAGACTTTATGACTCGATGACTAGCCCTAAAGGCTCACAATGGGAGCCTTAACTATAAAATAAAATTCCTTGATCATGAAACCCATGATTCAAGCATTACAAAAATAATTTTATTTTCTTCTTCAATTACATAAAATCATAATTACACATGTCATTATGAAGACCGAACCTAGTTACACTTTTCAACACTCTCTCTTAACTAGGGAGTTATTTATAATCTACACAAGGTACTTGGACATTCACAATTTGAAGAATTCTCATAAGAAAAGTCAAATTGGTAACCCATTTGTGTAGCATCATATCATCCAACATTGTCACATAGCAAGGCCTTGACTCTCTCCACTAGATTAGAGCTCAATGCTGGTGAGACCAATGATGTATAAACACCCTCATCATTGTCTCTCTCGGAACATACCCCACCATGGTTCTCTCAAAGTATGTTCCACCAAGACTATTCTTATCTTGGATTCCCAATCCTCAAATAATATCGGTCCTTTATGACTACTCTTATCTTAGCTGCCCTAACTGATCCTCAAAGAGTATCAGATGCCAGATGTTTACTCAATCCTCCATTTAGTCTTCCCAAGTGAAGACAAGAATGATGTGTCTATCTCTCCCTCTCAACTTAGGGAGGTCATATCTATTCCACTAAAGGAATCTACCCATTCTTATAAACAAGAATGCACCCAGGGTCCCTCTTAACTAGGGACTTGACCAAACTCCCTCTTGACCAGGGACTTACTTTTAGCAGCTCTTCAGGTGGAGATCATGGGACAACCAGTTGCTTGTAGAACTCCTTCCCTTTATGTCATGAATTTTTTCTTTGTCATAGAGTCTACATTTTTTGGGACTTCTTCATAGGGCACAAACTATCCATCACTTTCATCCATGAGTCATGTCATCATTTCTTTCATTGGAAAGTGATCCATTAGTCCATATATGGCCTTCCTTCATGCCATGTTGCCTTCTTCATATCATGTTTCCTTATGGACCTTTCATCCTGCGACATGACTGTCAGTTGTGGTATTCTTCCATAGTTCTTCCCTTAGTAGCCCTGCATAAGCCCATCTAGATGTCATTCAAAAATAAGAAATGTCAAGAAGAGAGCTATGGTGAAAGAAAGAGGCCGACTTGGTATCAGAGCTAAGGTGAAGATGAATCTTGTACCTTCCCTATTACATTGTAGAAGAGTAAAATATATGTTATGAAGCTACATGGGAGATGGTGGATCAGATGTGGGCTATGTATCCTTCTCTATTCGCCGGTTGAGCGAATGTTTTTGGTATATGTTTTTGTGTGATGTTTTGGTATATGTACATATGTATATGAACTGTGTTATAAAGCTCCAATAAGCGGTATGGGTGTCACGTTGGTTTTCTTGTCAACCAGTTGATCATTGTAAATATTGCATCGAGCTAAGTTATAAAGCTCTAGGTTGATCAGTATGTTTTTCTTCTCAGCAGTCTTGTTGGTTGTAGGTTGCCATTGAACACCGAGGATGGTGTTCCCCCAAGGGGGAGGGTTCTGTAACAACCCGAGTCAAAATTCCATGTAATAAAGTTAATAAAGACAAAATAATAACCAATGTCATGGGGCACGTATAATAATCATCTAAGTCTTGTACATTGTGTACAACAATATTGGTAGTACTATTGGACAGTAGTGCAGCATGTGTAGTAGCAATGGCAGAGATAGCAGCAGACAGAAGCAGTGGACAAAGGCAACATGAGTAGTAGTTGTAAGAGTAGTAGCAGTAGACAAATTAGTAAGCAGTGATTGTTGCAGCAGTCATGGTGGACAATAGTGGTACTTGAATGAAGCAGTGTAGCAACAACTTGATTGTATTTGGGTCATTGTCCCTTGTATAGGAGTCCAATCCTTTGGGAGCAATTTTGCTTCGTTATAGCTTGTTGGAAAACTCTTGGGAGTGTTTCACTTCCTTCCAGGTCTTCCTGGTAAAGTATTGTATGTACACTGTACACTACAAAATGCAACCCTTTGTTAAAGCCAAATCCCTTGTGTACTGCTCTTCATGTGATATGTTTTATGGTTTTATGATGATGCTCTGAATTGTCTTTAAGAATTAACCAATTGTGAAAAATAATAGGATACTTTGTTCTTCTTCCTTTAAGAGCTCTTGAAATAGGAAATGCATAAAGGTACAAGACTGCTCTTTCCCACGAAGATATCTTAATATGTTCTTGGCAACTATCCAGTGATCATGACGAGGCTCCAACTGAAAATGATTGAGGATGTTCACAACAAAGCATATATCTGGCCTAGTATTTACCAGATACATTAAAGAACCCACCAACTGACGATAGGAGGTAGGATCCATGAGACTTAAGTCAAATCTCCTCAACTTCTTGAGACTGATGATCATAGGAGTAGTCGTGGGCTTGGAATCCATCATCCCAAATTTCTGCAACAACTTGATGATATGCTTTCCTTGCCCCAAATATATCTCCCCAGGATTTTGCCATACTTCCAGACTTAAGTAATAGTGCATCATTTCTAGATCCTTCATCTCAAATTCAGCTGCGAGCATCTTCTTGCATTCTTGTATTCTTCTCTCCACACCTGTAATGAACAAGTCAACCACATACAATAGAATAATGATTGGCTCATTATTCACAACCTTGATGTAGAGATTTGGATCAACGAAACTCTTCATGAACCCAATTCTTAGAAGGTATGCATCCATTCTTGCATACCATGCCCTAGGAGCTTGCTTCAAACCATATAGGGTCTTCTTGAGTCTACATACATAAGTATCTTTGCCATTTACCTCAAAGCCTTCGGGCTGCTCATTTTATACTTCCTCATTGATGGTCCCATTCAGAAATGTTGTCTTCACATCCATTTGATAGATATTCCATCTCATTGTAGCAGCGAATGAAACCAAAGATCTAATGGTAGTATACCTTGTAGTGGGTGCAAAGGTTTCTTCATAATCTATCCCTTCGTTTTGAGAGAAACCCCTTGCAACAAATCTGGCCATGTATTTATCTATACTTCTATCAACATCATGCTTGATCTTGTAGATCCATTTTGAGGTTACAACCGATTTGTCACTAGGTCTAGGAACGATTTCCCAAACCCCATTCTTCATGATGGATTGATATTCTTCCTGCATAGCTTTTAAGTTTTTTCCATACTTCTTGATGAGCAACTTCTTCAAATGTAGATGGTTCTACTGCAATTAGTCTTGTCATATATGTAGCATATCAAGAATATCTCTGCGGTCTTCTGCTTTATCTAAAGGTTCCTTTCGCAACTCCCCACGCCCTTCAACATCTTCAAGAGTAGCTTTTAACCAATTTGGCCTCTTCCTTGCATTCGGTATGTCCACAGTAGGAATAGGCTCACTTGGTCCATCTTCTTCTTCTTGAATTGTAGAAGGGTTGTCGCGTTGTACTTCTTTTTCTTCAAATATAGGTAGATCTTCGTCATTGGAATCAATAGGTATATCCTTCGATCTTTTGTAGGCTTGATTTTCATCAAATATAACGTCTTTGCTTCAATGTATTTCCCTTCCATGATGTAGATTCTATATGCCTTGGAGGAAAGACTAAAGCCATTGAAGATCCCTTTGATGCTTGTAGAATATAGCTTCTTTCGTTTGCCCTTGGGGATGTGGATGTAGGCAGGATTCCCAAAGATTCGATGATGGTCCAAACTTGGCTTCTTCCCTGTGAATGATTCCTCGGGTGTCATAATTTCAAGAATCCTATGAGGACTTCTATTTTGAATATATACGATTGTCATTACTGCTTCTCCCCATAGAAATTTTGGTAAATCTTGATCAAGGAGCATTGTTTGTACACTTTCAATTGTCCTATTCTTTCTTTGGGCCACTCCATTTTGTTCGGGATAGTAGGGAACGATAAGATCCTTCTTAATTACTGCTTCTTTACAATATACAATCAATTATTTAGAAGTGTATTCCCCACCATTGTCGGATCTCAAAGTCTTTATTTTTCTTTCAGTTAGGGTTTCCACTTCACATCTAAACTCTTTGAATTTCTCAAATACTTCATCCTTTTTCTTGAGAAGGTAGAGCCATGTCTTTCTAGAGTGATCATCAATAAATGTTACATAGTAAAGATGACCTCCAAGTGATTTTTCAGACATGGGCCCACACACATCAGAATGTATGAGGTCTAATATTTCTTTAGACCTTGTTTCACTAGTTGAAAATGGTATTCTTGTATGTTTTCCCAAAGAGCATCCCTTGCAAACTCCACAATCTTCTTTGATATTAGGGATGCCATGAACTAGATGTTTAAGAGTGGGAATGACCTTGTAGTGAAGATGACCATATCTTCTATGCCATAGCTCAATAGGAAGTGATTTCCATATGAACTAGGGCTTGAGGAGGTGGTGTAATGACTCTATACAAGCTTCCTTCACGAACTCCAATAACCCTAGCTTTATCAATACTTGAATCTTTTCCCCAAACCAATACCTTTCCATCAACAAAAGAAACTCTATCCCCTTTATCTTCTAAGCAAGAAATTGAAAGCAAATTCTTTTTCAAACCTGGAACATATAATATGTTGTTGAGATGTAGTTTTGCTCCATTCTCCAGCTTCAAAGATGTTGATCCCATGCCTCTAACATCATAGCTTTTGTTGTCTCCCAATTCGACTACATGGGAGGATGGTTCTTTTGGTAGAGTTTATAGTTGTTTACTTTCCCCTGTCATATGCCTTGATGCTCCACTGTCAATGATACATGCATTATCATCATTAAGTGATCTTGTATGTGGAGCTAAGAACCCTTGACTTTTGACTTTTGACCTTGTTGAATAAGTAGTAGACCATCTTCTTGTAGAATTGAATCCCATTCTTATCATAGAGGGAGTAGTCAATTCCTTCAAGCCAACGAAGTGATCTTTAATCTTCTTTGACCCTACCTTTGATACCATGTTGAGATATCAAGCAGGGTTTGGAAAGTGACTGGTAGTAGTGATTGCAGAAGTATTGTTGTAGCAACAACCGTAGAGATTGAGGCAGTGACCTCCTCTGTGACATTATTGTAAACAATATTGACCTTGCACAATGATCTTGCATTATAATCCTTGATGACAGAAACATGACAATAGAACAATGATGCATGACTCTTCACAGTGACACATTGTCTACAACAATAGTCATCGTATTATCAGATAGTAGTGCAGCATGTGTAGCAGCAGTGGTAGAGATAGCAACAGACAAAAGCAGTCACGACATGAGTAGCATATGTAATAGTAGTAGCAGTGGACAGATTAGTAAGCAGTGATTGTTGCAACAATGATGGTGGACAATAGTGGTACTTGAGTGAAGCAGTGTAGCAACAACTTGATTGTATTTGGGTCATTGTCCCTGGTACAGGAGCCCAACTCTTTGGGAGCAATTTTGCTTCCTTCCAACTTGTTGGAGAACTCTTGGGAGTGTTTCACTTCCTTCTAGGTCTTCCTGGTAAAGTATTGTATGTACATTGTACACTACAAAATACAACGTTTTGTTAAAGCCAAATCCCTTGTGTACTGCTCTTCATGTGATATGTTTTATGGTTTTTTGATGATGCTCTGAATTGTCTTTAAGAATTAACCAATTGTGAAAAATAATAGGAAACACTGATTCACCCCCCTCTCAATATTTCCAACAATTAAAAATGTAACTAGGTTCGGTTTTCATTAAATGTATTTGTCAAAAGAATTTTTATTATTGCTACAACGACTTATTAAAGCATGGGTTTCATGCTTGGGTCATCATTTTATTAGTCAAAGTCTCCATTGTGGACTCCTAGGATTAATAAAGAGTCATTGTATATTTTATGGGACCCTTCTTGGGCTTTCAAATGATGTAAAAAGAATTATTTTTGAGTCAAAGATGAATTATGTAACCTTCACACCAAGTCAGCCTCAAAGAAGGCAATTCGACCTCATTGGAAGGCTATATATACAAGGTAGTTTGAATTCATTTGGAGTATCTCACTCTCTCACATATAGTTCGATATCTGAAGCTAGAAGCTGGGAAAAAGTGCGAAGGTGAAGGAGGCTAAAAGGAGTGCGAGTTTGGTCAAGAAGGAAGGGAAGGACAAAATCGAAGTTTTGGGATCTCTCTCTCTCTCTCTCTCTCTCGTGTGGGCTAATTTAGGAGATCAAAGTCTCCTTGTCAAAGTCGAAGCTGCTTTTGATGCTGAATGCTGCCAAGTCGAAGTTGCTAGTGTCGAAGTGCTGTTGCTACTAGGTAGAAGGTTGGATCGGAGAAGGAAATGCTGGCTTGGTGTGGAGGAGGTCTGTGTCTAGGTTGAAGAGTCTCAAGAATAACTATTAAAGGAAGAGATTTTGACTAGGTTTTCCCCTAGATAGGGGTTTTGTCGTGGCAGAGTGCCTACATCTTGTGTCTTGTGTCTTTGTGATCTTCACGCACACATAATTTGGTAATTGCTTGATGAAAGATAATATAACAAATAAGTAAAAGAAACCAACATAATTCATAAGTAACTATCAAGAAAGAGAAATCTAACCCTAATTCTACTAGCATTGATTTCTCAACAATATTTTCTTTATCTCATAAATACCTTGTTTGCTACTATTATTTTGGGCCACGTTTCAAAGTCACACTTGTTTTCTTGTTTTGTGCGACTTAGATGGTTCATTATTTCTATAGGTGTACATTATGTACTGTGTAGTGTTGAGAAAAATGGTACCAAGGAAGTGTTTCCTAGTGCATTGGCCTTTTGGCCTAGGAAAACACTTTAATGACCTTTTTGTCATGAGACATTATGAATTGTATTAATGTCATGGAGGTGGTACATGTGCTAGGTACTTTTAATAAAGTCACGTTATGTTTTAAATGTGACTTTAGTGAGAAAAAATACAAAGTGACTTTTATGTTTTAAAAGTGAATTTATGAGAGAAAAAAATGCATATGGTACAAAACATATTAAAGTGACTAGGAGTTCTTTAAGTGAGGGGGGACCACATGATAAAGGGGGTCAAGTGCGGGACTTGATTTCATCCATTGATCTCATGGGCTGAGATTTAATCTCAGCCCTTGATCACCAAGTTTAGGTTTTCCCTCTCTAATGAAAGACAAAATGAGAATAGGCAAGGGTTTCTTATTCATTATTATTAGGAGACTTGAGGAGAGGAGAGTAAGGAGAGCAAGGAGGAAGTTTTGATTGCAGAGGAGGACATCATATAGCAAAAGAAGGACAACATACAATCTTAGCACAACCCGAAATTTCTGGCACAAATCCTGAGAATTTCGGGCTAATAGTTTGGCTTAAGTTTCTTGGTATTTTTGGTTGAGATTCAAGCCAGAAGTCAGTGTTGGTTTATGGAGCAGCTTGGAGGGATTCTTAGTGTGTATCTAGCTATGGAGAAGGGAAGTTCGAACCACTGTCGTCAGCCATTTACATAGTCACAAAGGTTGAGAAAATAGCTGACAATTAGCACAAAATTCGAGGCTTGTTCCGACAATAATTTCTGGGTTTATCAACGTGGAGTTCGAGGCTCTAAAGGTGTGTTTTTTGAGGGAAGTTGGAGACATAATTCTCTACTATATTTCTTCTCTGTCCAACGCTTATCTCAAGCCACTGTCATCGGTTCTTGTGCACAAAAATCAAGCAAATCACAATTGAGTTTATGGCTATGAGAGAGGCTCAAATTTCTATGTAACCTAGCAGTGACATCATCAAACTTAAAGGGAGATAAGTTGGACTTTTCTCTACTGTGTATACATTTCCTTAAGCACAATCAAAATACTCCTTGAAGGCTAGTTTTCCCCTTGTGGGTTTTTCCGGTGACTTTAGACCAAAAACATTGTGTTAAATTTTTGAGTGTGCGCTTGCATAAATTTCTTGTATTAGTTGTTGAAGTGAAAAGAGTAGGTTAGTCTTTTGTTTCAAGTTGAATGCAAATTTACTTTTTTATTAGTCATATGTTATGATGGTGTTTGGGCATTAAACCTATGTAAAAACTTGAAACTGGGAAGGGCTCCAACGAGCAAAATTTTCTACATGGTGTTAGAGCGTGGAAAGCTCTAGATCTGAAAAAGGAAGCTTCAGATCTGAGGAAAACTTTCAGCTGATAAGAAGAACCAACAAGATACCTTTTGCTACAAGTCAGTAAACAATGAACCAAAACTACCTTCAGATATCCAGAGATTGGTTGTTGAGAGGGAGGTAGTTTTGGGGTTTACAGATTGAGATTTTGTGGGTGTTGTGAGGGTCATGGTGACTGGTATAAGGGTGAAAGGACAGATTGGTAGTAACATAAAACTTTGGCCCTTGGAAGGAGAGGATGATGCTTTTGTTTGAGTAGTTGGAGGTATGGGACATTGTGGAGAATGCCGTGCAACCTCCTACAGATTCTTTTCAGTTTAGTGAGTTCAACAAGAAGAATGTAAAAGTGGAGAGAATCATTCTCGATGCCATCAGAGACCACATATTCCCTGATGTGACCAGGAAAAGGTTTGCCTACGAGATGTGGGAGTTCCTAGTCACACTACACCAAAGTTCCAATGAGAACAAGAAGATGGTGTTGAGGCAGAAGCTAAGAAACACCAAGATGACCAAGACCGACAATGTGACCTCATACCTCACCAAGATCACATAGGTGAGAGATGAGTTGTCTGTGGTGGGAGAGGCTATCCTTGAGGACTAGTTGGTCAGGATAACACCAATCAATGGGATAACACCAATCAATAGGAGGAGTTCGAAGAGTGGCGGCTAGAGTGGTGGAGTAGATGAGGAGGAAAATGTTTCCCTTTTGACTAAGGGCAAGAAAAAGAAGGGGTCCACTAGAGGGGCCAAGCAGCAGAAGGAGGAAGAGAAATCCGAGAAGGACATGAGCAAAGTGAGATGCTTTGCTTGTGGAAAGTTGGGTCACTATGCATCCAAGTGTCCCAAAAAGAAGGAGAAGAAGAAGGACATGGCAACATTAGCTAAGGTGGAGGAGTTCATCTCAAGATTTGATTCATTTGCATTAGTAGTGAGTTTAGCCACTAGTGCTACATTCATGAGTGTTTGGCTTATATATAGTGGAGTATCTTGCCATATGACTGGAGTGAGGGAGCATTTTACGAGCCTTCAGAGGGTGTAGACTTGGAGATGACACTAGGGTCAGAGCAACAAGAGTGGGGACTATATCCTTTCAGAGGGAGTCATTGCCACCTCTGAATGTGGGGGAAGTCCTATACCTACTGGGGTTGAGGAGGAACCTGATATCAGTTTCCTATATTGAGGAAAGGGGATATGTTGCAGTGTTCTAGGATGGATAGGTGTTGATGTATCCTATGGGATCTAGCGTGGCATCTGCTAGAGTGATTGGTGTCTATGAGGGGAGATTTTACAGGTTCATGTTTTAGCTTGCTAGGATCGTGAGGAGGTCTTAGGAGGTTGATTAAGTGGAGTAGCAAGCTCCTGGGCAAGGGAGTGCATTGTAAGTTTCAGAGTCCACAGGTATAGGTTCATAGGGGTCGAGGATCACTGACCTCAGGGGGGACAGGTTCATAGAGTCCGGTATCACCGAGTGTAGGATCACCAAGTGTAGGATTACCAGGTGCAGGATCTCAGAGTACAGGATCACTACAGGCTACAGGGGCATTTCATCAGGGCCGCAAGTGTTAGGGGATGGAGATGAGGTTCCCTCACTTGTGTAGGAGACTTCTTTAGGGAAGAGGAAGCCAAGAAGGCTTTATGGTACCTTGAAGGAAGCACGAGTCAATGAAGGAGAGCATACCACCAAAGAGGTTGGGTCGTGATGTAGCAAGAATAGTGGGTGACAAGATGGTACCAAGGGGTGAGCATATCCACTTCAAAGATAAAATTGGAGTGGTGTGAAACAACTTCCTCGGTAAGAGGGAGTGTTGAGAAAAATGTTGCCAAGGAAGTGTTTCCTAGTGCATTGGCCTTTTTGCCTAGGAAAACACTTTAATGACCTTTTTTTCATGAGACATTACGAGTTATATTAATGTGATGGAGTTAAGTCATTTTAATAGGAGGTACAAGTGCTAGGTACTTTTAATAAAGTCACTTTATGTTTTAAATGTGACTTTAGGGAGAAAAAGTTCAAAGTGACTTTTATGTTTTAAAAGTGACTTTATGAGAGAAAAAATGTACATGGTACAAAACATATTAAAGTGATTAGGAGTGGGGAACCACATGAGAAAGGGGGTCATGGGCTGAGATTTAGTCTCAGCCGTTGATCACTAGGTTTAGGTTTTCCCTCTCTAATGAAAGACAAAAAGGGAAAAGGCAAGGGTTTCTTATTCATTATCATCATGAGACTTGAGGAGAGGAGAGCAAGGAGGACAGCATACAGCAAAAGGAGGACAGCGTACAGTCCCAGCACAGAACCCGAAATTTCTGGCACAAATCCTAAGAATTTCGGGCTAGCAGTTTGGCCGAAGTTTCTTGGTATTTCTGGCCGAGATTCAAGCCAGAAGTCAGTGTTGGTTTGCGGAACAGCTGGGAGGGATTCTCAGCGTGTATCTAGCTGTAGAGAAGGGAAGTTCAAACCACTGCCATCAGCCATTTACACAGTCAGAGAGGCTGAGAAAATAGCTGACAGTTAGCATGAAATTCGAGGCCTGTTCCTGCAATAATTTCTGGGTTTATCAGCATGGAGTTCGAGGTTTTAGAGGCGTGTTTTTCGAGGGAGGTTGGAGACAGAATTCTCTGCTATATTTCTGCTCTAGCCAGCACTTATCTCAAGCCACTGTCATTGGTTCCTGTGCACAGAAATCAAGCAAATCAAAACTGAGTTTATGACTGTGAGGGAGGCTTGAATTTCTATGTAACCTGGCAGTGACATCATCAAACTTAAAGGGAGATAAGTTAGACTTTTCTCTGCTGTGTATAAGTTTCCTTAACAGCATTGTGTTTCCTTGAGTGGGTCTAATTGTTAAGAGCATCTGTTTCCTTCTAAGAGGTCACAGGTTCAAAACCAGAGAATGTATGCCTTCGTAGACTTAGCAGTCAAATCACTGCGCGGAGGTGGGTCCTTTGCCCCACAAACAAGAAGGTCTCATACACCAATTTGGTGTCTAGCTTGGCCGTGACCTTAAAATTGGATAATAATAATAATAATAATAATAATAATCAAATACTCCTTGACCACTGGTTTTCCCCTTGTGGGTTTTTCCGGGGTCTTTAGACCAAAAACACTCTGTTAGTCTTTTGTTTCAATTTGAATGCAAATTTAATTTTTATATTAGTCATATGTTATGATGGGGTTTGGGCATCAAACCTATGCAAAAACTTGAAACTGGGAAGGGCTACGGCAAGTAAAAAATTTCTTCATGTAGTGAGTCAAAGATAGCTATGGCACTATCACTTGAAGTTTATTAGTCACTGTGGTAAAGCTTATTAGTCACTATGATGTAGTCTGAAGTCTGGGAATTTATTTCTAGGGATTTCAAAACTGGTATTCATTCAACACAGAGGAAACATGACTATATTTTTTCAGTGGTGTGTTTTATCTCTGAAAGGGCCATCTTTTTGTCTTTAAGTAAACCATTAGTGCACCATATGTTGTAGTCAAACTATTCTTCTAAAATGTACTTTCTCAATATGAATCGCAAACCAGCATCATTTGTAATCTCAATTCCTTATACAATTTTAGGGATGTGGAAAATGCTAGGTTGCTAATTACAGTCTTCCACTTCCTGGAGAATGCTAGGTTGCTAATCACAGTCTTCCACTTCCTATAAATTGATGGTGCCATTCAAAACCCATGTTCACATTTGATGATTAAGTAAAGATTTCAACTAACATGGACATGTGCCTTCATGTGATACGAGCAGCTACAGCATGTTTCCCCATTTGGCCATGGGCTATTCAACTTTTGAAAATTTTAATGAGTTTCAATCTCTAGCATCATATGAAATATGTAGGCAGTCACAGCCAGATCAATTCTGTTCCAAAGAAAGCAGTTGGGAAAAGCCACCAAATTTCTTAAGCAGTTGGCTGGGATTGATATGAATGGGACGGACATTCCTCATAACACACAAGCAAAGTGCTAAGGTCACTTCAGTGCAAGATACCTGATTCCACATCATTTTCATGTCAGCAATAAAGTCTGGTTACACGTTGACAGAAAAAGGTGTAGGAAACAACAACATAACAAGGCCAAACCTAAATATGGACCCTATGTTATCCTAGATTGGAATCCTAGATTGGCAAACAACATTGGCATTCATGATGTAGTTATTGTCAAGAACCTCAAATTATGTGATGTTTGAACCAATGTTGCAAACATTGGCATCGGGATAAAATTGGCAAGTGTCCGGAAAACCAAAAAATCATAAAAATTGAGAAAATATCAGCAAAAATTGGTAAACATTGGAAAAATTAAGATACCATCAAAATATCGGTGAAAATCAGTAAACATTGGCTAGGCGAAAAAATCGTGATTTGCAATTTTTTCGCAATAAAATCAGGATGTTTGCAACACTGGTTTGAACTTTCTGACTTGGAAGAGGATGCCCCCATTCTACACCTATGCGGTGCTGTTCTAGAATCTTGTCTTCTACTGTCTGTTTTCAGAGGATATGTGGTTCAATACCAACACAAGAACCACAAAAGGACGAAGATAAGGATAATTTTTGGCCATGAATAGAAACTCTCATCTCAAGGATATCCCAACCTACATTCTAGTAACAAGTACCCCATCTTCAGAATGATTTGGACATAGTTTTTTTCTTTAGCAAGAGGGATATGATGAATACTCAATGATCAGTCCATCTTATTCCTAACTGTAATATGTTATTGTATTTTATTATAGTAATTTAAAAAGTGTATATCATGTGCAAGTATATGTAGATTTCTATCTCAACCCTATAATTAAGGAAATAGTAGGTTAGAGATTCAAAGATTAACTGCTTGATGGCAAAAGAAGACATGCGGCCCTCTCATGAGATGTTTTATTTGTTCTCGAGTGAGATTTTCTCTGTGTACATTCATTCCTAATTTGAGAATGCAATCATTGATTCTCAGAGCAAGTTTTGGTTTTCTTAGACTCATTTAGGTCTGTTCAGTTCTTCTCACCTTATCTCCATATGTGAACTATGCCAATTAAACTGAAAATTGATACGATGTTTGATTGGTGGTGACTTATGCCAGGTGTTTTAATTCACTCCTTGAAGGTTAATAATAGGAAATAGTCCATTTAGACTATGAAATGTATGATGGTGCTTCTTTGTGTTTTGAAATATTTTATTGGAAAATCATCTGTCTTGATGAATTGGTTGGTTTGGTGCTTACAGAATGCAGAGAATTGGTCAGAATTTTGATTACTTCAGGGGCAGATCCAAAAGCCCAAGATGCACTGCGAGGACAAACTGCTCTACATGCAGCAGCAATGGCTAATGATGTGGAAATGGTGAAGGTATGTTGTCTGGCTTGTTATTTCTAGCCTTGATATTCATTAGAGGATTTAGCTTTCTAAGTTCTGGTCAATATCAACAAAAAATTTGTAAAATTTACAGTTTTTAAGCATATTTGAGTTACAGAATTCTGATAGGCTGTCTTTGCAACAGCCTCATCTAAAGTGCAATTTAATAGTTACTTCTCTCCTGTTACAGATCATCTTGGATGCAGGTGTTGATGTTGATATTAGAGATGTACACAATACAACACCTCTTCATGTTGCTTTAGCTAGGGGTTCAAAGTCATGTGTAGGCCTGCTTTTAGAAAGTGGGGCAAATTGCAACTTACAGGTAATAACCTAATCCTTGGTTAGAGGTGCACTATATATCTCCTTCAAACTGTTGCTTTGGTTTGTGTGTTTATATGTAGTAATCATGCCTCTTGATATCACATGATCAGTTTCTTGTACTAAGATATTTATGAATCTGTGTTTTTGTATGATTGGATCAAGGTAATAAGCTGTAGCCATTAAGTAGATGTATATGCAAAAGGAAGAAAAAAAGTAAACAAGTATGATTATATTGCTTCTGAAATACGTGATTCAGTATAACAATCAGTTTTCTACAATGATAATGCAAAGTGGTCAGGGAGGCCCAGGTTTTGGAGGAGAACAAACAAATAAATGTATATGCCATAATTTGTGCTCTGGCTCACCAGACCTTGTTGGTTTCTTGTATTTTTGAAGCTTAGATTTGATGGTTATGTTTATTATATGTTACGGGCATGGAGTCACAAGTATGCGGTGGCTTTTTCTTTTGGCTTATGCAGACTCCAACTTGTTATAAGCTCATGCAAACAAAGGGAAATCCATTGTTTTCATTGCCATGATTCGATAACATTCTGAGGATGATGTGACCATTTTCCATCAAGTAAACAAAGGGAAATCCATTGTTTTCACTGCCATGATTCATCTCATGAGATACATCTATCTTTGTTTTGATATGATTTTGTATCATTCTATTAGATCTTATGAGTCAGGACAAATATCATATTTCAATATCGATATCTGAGGTATTGCTTGACATCTTATACATCTCATATGTCATTTTATGTAGCAATGTGTTTGTTTGATGTTGATGTTATTATATAAGTTGAAAAATTGAAAACAATGATTATTTTTGTATTCTTTTCATGTTTCCCAATGGTTTCTGATATTTTCCCTGATATTGCCGATAATTTAAAGTTGGACCCCCGATGATAATCTGCTGATAACAATAAATGTAACATTGATGTCAATAGTGAATTTCCTCTAGGACAACCAGTGCATGGGACCAGCCAGTATAGATTGGACAAAGTTAATCACATGCCTTTCATCAGCACAGGAACATAAGGCATTAGTGCAAGGATTTAGTTAGTATGACCACTTAAATTGTCAAACTAACAATGACGCATCAACCTTGTGCCACCTAGTAGATGCACTTGTGTTTGGGAGTTCACATCCAGTCAGATAATTGCCACAGAAATGTCTGCTGCAATAATTTAATAATTCAACCTAAGAAGCCCTATTGACAGGTTTACTTTAAGTGTTCCACAAGAAAGAGGTTACAAGCCATTCTCATAGTTCAAAAACATAACAAAAGTGCCATAAATGCCCACAAGTGTGGGAGAAAATCCTCCTCAAGCATGATATCATCCTCCAAATGAACTCTAAATGCCACAAAATGGTGTCATATGGGCTAGTGATTGCTGCATACTCCAAGGTGTATCTCCTAGATCACATGCATGCCTCCAAAGTGCTTCTATGCCAACATGTCATCTCCATGATGCCCAATGTCACCCTCAAAAGTGCAAGAGGGGTGATGTGGCACTCTCTAACCCAAGCGGTAAGGCTCCAAAGTGGTGTGCAAGCCCTCCCTTATCGTCACAAGGATGACCATCATCATCCGGGTTTCAGAACAAGTGAGGCCCATCAAACAGTCTCAAGGCCAACTTGGGGGCATCCTGGGTCCACTGGACACATCATTAACATCACCAACACCAAGCTTCCCAGGCTCAAAATTTTAGCATCTAGGTGTCCTTTAGAGTGTCAAGCATCCTATGGGGTCATCGAGTAGCCCAATGCTCTCTTATGGATAGGAAACACTGCATTAACAAGGTGATACTTTCTCTCGGTAATGGGTAAAACGACCTCTTCTGCTCTGTTGGGAAAGTGGGGCAATCACCTCAAGAGGCCTTCAATGTTGTGATGAGAAACGCCAAACAAAACCCTCTTAGGATCAAGTGAAAATCAACAATTGTTAGGTACAATAACCATGGATGCATCATAGTGGACCATACTTAATGCTAGGTGCACAATAATACTTCTGTTGTGATGAGAACCACCTGACAAAACCCTCTCAAGATCAATTGAAAATCAACAATTATTAGGTGCAATAACCATAGATGCGTCATAGTTGACCATACTTATGGTAGGGGCACAATTATACTTCACACAAAGATCACCTTCAAATATCTAACTAGGTTGAGTCACATATAAGTGTTCCTTCCTTATGTTAGGGATGGTTAGGTAGATAACCCTATTAGGTCAGGTGTTTCCAACCCCTTAGAGTGTTGAAATATGTAACTTGGTTTGGTCTTCATAATGACGTGTAATTATGATTTTATGTATTTAATGAAAAGAAAATAAATTTATTGTAAGTCTTGAGGCATGGGTTTCATGCTCAAGAGAATTTATTTTATAGGTCAAGCACCAATTGAATGCCTCTAGGTTTGTTATAAAGTCATAGTTATTGTCATGTATGAATGACCCATTTGGGCATGTTGCATATTGTAAAGGAAAATTTATTGAGTCATAATCAAGTCAAAAGACCCTCCAAGACCTTGTCATGGCACAAAGTTCAAGCCGACCTAAGGGAACTTCTAGTCGGCCTAAAGGAAGAAATTTGACCCTATGTGAAGCCTATATAAAGGAGACCTCGACCTCAGTTGGAAGACACACTCTCACTCACACAAGTTCAATCATAGAGATGAAACAAAGTGCGAAGAAGATGAGATCGAAAAAAGGAGAAGAAGTCGAAGTTTTGGGTTTTGTTTTGGGCTACTTCTCTCCGCACATGCGAAGGAATTAGGGCAGATTTTGTTGCAGTGAAGCCGAAGTGAAGTTAGGTCACCAAGAAGAGTTATTTTGGAAGCCGAATTATCTAGGAAAGAGAATCTACCTAAGCGAAGAAGTGAAGTTGCAGTTTCTAGGTAAAATCGAAGTTGCAGTTTCTGGGCAAGTCGAAGTTGCAGTTTCTAGTTCAAGTAGAAGTTGCAGTGGTAGGATAGGTCGAAGTTGCTGGAAAGAGGAGCTACTCAAAGAAGGAGCATTGACTTGGTCTTGGAAGGGTTCTTGGTCAAGGGTCTAGGTCTTGGAATTCGTCAATTGAAGATTATATAAGAAGAAGAATTCATTGGGTTTTCCTCTCAATCTTGGAGAGGTTTTGGCCCTGGTTGATTGCCTACATCTTGTGTCCTTTGTCTCATTGTTCTTTATGGTTTGATAGTTGTTTGATGAAGAAGAACACATAATAATAATCAAGTACAAGAAGAACCTAATTAAGAAAAGTGAAAAGTCCTCACAAGCAATTATCATTATAAGAGAAATCATCTAATTCCTACTGCCCTAGATTTCTCAACATGGTATCAGAGCTAAGGTAACAAGTCAAGGAAGGGCAGCTCAATAAAGGACACTCAAGGATCAAAGTTTGGGAAAAGTATCAAGGACATCAAAGCATGAAAAGGATTCCCTCATCTCCAAGGCATTTCAAGGACAAGGATCACATCATCATTTTGAAGATAGTCAAAACCCCAGTGCGATCAAAGGAGCATTCTTGAGATCCACACTCAATCATCACCTCAAAGAAGGAGATCCCAAAGACCCTATCTCTACTGAAGAAAGGATGGAATTGGATTTGAAGCATCTTGAAGACTACTCATCCAAGGGTAGCTAAATCAAAGGCATTGTCATCAATCTCCCTCTCTTTGAAGCAAAGGATTATCCTTGAAGAAGATCATCCAAGAAGCATCAAGACACCATCAAGAAGTCGTCAATCATCATCAACAAAGGGATCAAGTTGAAGAGTTTATCTTCACTTGACGAGTAAGTATCTTTATTCCTATAATTAAATTTAGTAAAATGACTTCATTTTGGAAGGATATCAACAAGTTGGTTGGGTCATCGAACCTCCTTGCATGGAAAAGGAGGATAGACTTAGTTCTCAAGGAAAATGAAGTTATTGATAATGTCAATGGCAAAGTCTCCAAAGCATTTGACGGGAAAAGACTATCTAAATATATGAAAAAGTAAATTAGGGCTCAAAGGATTCTTATAGAATCCATCAAGGATTCCTTATCCCTTATGTAGTTGAGTTGGAGACACCAAAAGATATGATAAGCTAGTAGAACCATTCAATGAAAGTACGCCAGGAAAAATCATTTCAGTAAGATCTGATCTATACAAATTGAAAGCATCAAAGAATGAAGGGATATCTACATGTCTCACAAAATCATCTCAAATAAGGAATTGACTTCAAGGTCTAGGAGAGATGATATATGATAAAGAAATGATTACCATTGTTTTAAATACTGTAAGTCATGAACAAGGAAACCTTGTATCAAAGGTCTATGAAGAGGAGAAAGTTATCCCATTCAATAATTTGTGGTCACTATGCAAGATCAAAGAAAACAAGTTAAAGGCAAAAAGTGATACATGATCATATGAGTAGGGTGAAACGTTTGTTGTCATGTCAAGAAGCAAAGGGAAATTTGACAAGTTTGGTCCTCAGAAAAAGAAGAAGATCAATATGTCTCAGATCCAATGCTATGGATGTCAAGGATATGGGCATTACAAGAGAGACTGTCGTAAGCTCAAGAAGGACAACAACAAACAAAGAAGGGAAGAAGCCGATATTACTAAAGAAGTGGAAGAAGTTGAAAAGAAGAAATTCAAGGAGGAGGAAGTAAAAGATCTCTACTGTTATTGAGATAAGTTTTCCTCACCTAGTTCTTCTCAAGTTTATGTTTTTTGTTATAGAGTATAACTATCATGTTAAGAATCATTAGAAGCATGTTAGGATGCATCATGTTAGGAGATGGCATCATAGAAGCATACAATTGAAAGCAAGAGCTCGTGACATCATCATAAAGAAGCATGAAAGATAGCTGAAATAGAAGTCTATGGTTGTCACCTATAAAAGGATATAGCTCTTGGTAACCTCATTAGAAGCATAAGTAGTACTTATGGGAAAATAAAAGTCATCTAGCACAGAGCTCATCATACATCATACTAAAGGAGCATTTGCAGAATGAGGATGATCAAGATACTCTGTTGGAATCTTCATTGGAAGGATAACCTGCTAGAAGAAGCAAGTGTCTCACCGAGAATTCCAACTTGTATGGAATTCAGGGGATGATGCTATGATAACAAAAGAAGTGAAGTAGGTCAATCAAGGAAGTTGTTGAAGGATGTGTAGATGACCTAAAAGAAGAAATGAGGTATGTATGCACATATATTAAGTAATGTCATATGGTTGTAGATATTATGAATGCTCTACCCTGAGAGCATGATCAAAAGAAAGGATCACCTCATTTGGAAGGATGTAGGAAGGCATAGTTCACACATTGACTAGATGAAATCAACATAATATGTCCTCATATGAAATATGAGGTGGTTGACAAATTTAGAGGAACTATGATTGGAAGTTTTTGGAAGAAAATATGTGAAGAAAGAAAGGAAGAGATCATGAAAAAGGCAATCAACATCCAAGGACTGAAAAATTTGACTATGATATCTCCATGAAAGATATGAAGACCCCGATGAGGTCTGAAAAAGAAAGAGACCCTTGACAATGCATATCTTTTGCAGATGTGTCAATATGTAAGTAGGATGTCGATGCAAACAGGAAGCTGTCATGATGAAAGACCATCACAAAGGAATGATGACATGACTAACATGACTCATGGATGAAAGTGATGGATGGTCGGCGCCCTACGAAGAAGTCCCAAAAACATGAAGACTTCTGAATAAAGAAAAGAAGTTCATGATATTGTAAGGAGGAGTTCTTCAAGCAGCTGGTTGTCCCATGATCTCCACCTAAAGAGCTGCTGTAGGTCCCTAAATAAGAGGGAGCCTAGAAACAAGTTTCTAACATGGTAGAAACTTGGAAGAATATTCCTAAGCCAAGAGGGAACTTAGGTACATTCCTTCATTGGAATAGGTATATCCTCCCTAATTAAGAGGGGAGATAGACACATCATTCTTGTCTTCACTTGGGAAGACAGAATGGAGGATTAGGTAAGCATCTGGTATCCGATACTCTTTGAGGATGTGTTAGGGCATCCAAGATGAGAGTAGTTGTAGAGGAACGATATTCTTTGAGGACTGGGAATCCAAGATAAGAATAATCTTGGGGGAACACACTGTGACAGAACCTGGGTGGGGTATGTTCCGAGAGAGACAATGATGAAGGTGTCTATAAATCATTGATCTTGCTAGCATTGTGCTCTGATCTTGTGGAGAGATAGAGTTGTTAGTGAAGGCCTTGCTATATGACAATGTTGGATGATATGATGCTAAACAAATGGATTACCAATCCGACTCTTCTTATGAGAATTCTTCGGATTGAGAATGTCCAAGTACCTTGTATGGATTATGAATACCTCCCTAGTTAAGAGGGAGCGTTGAAATATGTAACTAGGTTCCGTCTTCATAATTACCGTGTAATTATGATTTTTTGTATTTAATGAAACGAAAATAAATTTATTGTAAGTCTTGAGGCATGGGTTTCATGCTCAAAATAATTT
The DNA here is from genome assembly GCA_031772625.1 of Pinus tabuliformis. NCBI lineage: Eukaryota > Viridiplantae > Streptophyta > Pinopsida > Pinales > Pinaceae > Pinus > Pinus tabuliformis. The sequence goes on along the minus strand of CM062805.1, from coordinate 1,046,535,893 downwards.
GTTCTATAGGTCAAGCACCCATTGAGTGCTTCTAGTTTTGTTATAAAGTCATTGAGTCATTGTCATGTATGAATGACCCATTTGGGCATGTTACATATTGTAAAGGAAAATTTATTGAGTCATAATCAAGTCAAAATACCCTCCAAGACCTCATCATGGCACAAAGTTCAAGTCGGCCCAAGGAAACTTCTAGTCAACCTAAAGGAAGCAATTTGACCCTATGTGAAGCCTATATAAAGAAGACCTCGACCTCATTTGGAAGACACATCATCACTCACACAAGTTCATTCATAGAGATGAAAAGAAGTGTGAAGAAGAGGAGATCGAAGGAAGGGGAAGAGGTCAAAGTTTTAGGTTTTGTTTTGGGCTACTTCTCTCCACATGTGTGAAGGCATTAGGGCACATTTTGTTGCAGTGAAGCCAATGTGAAGTTAGGTCACCAAGAAGAGTTCTTTTGGAAGTCGAATTATGTAGGAGAGAGAATCTACCTAAGCAAAGAAGAGAAGTTGCAGTTTCTAGGCAAAATCGAAGTTGCAGTCGAAGTTGTAGTTTTTGGTTGTAGTCGAAGTAGTTGTTTCTGGATGCAGTTTTTGGGCAAGTCGAAGTTGTAGTTTCTAGGGAAAGTCAACGTTGCAGTTTCTGGGCAAGTCGAAGGTGAGGTTGCAAGATAGGTCGAAGTTGCTGGAAAGAGGAGCTACTCAAAGGAGGAGCATTGACTTGGTCTTGGAAGGGTTCTTGGTCAAGGGTCTAGGCCTTGGAATTCATCAATTGAAGATTCTATAGGAAAAAGAATTCATTGGGTTTTCCTCTCAAGCTTGGAGATGTTTTGGCCCTGGCTGATGGCCTACATCTTGTTTCCTTTGTCTCATTGTTCTTTATCTTTTGATAGCTGTTTGCTGAAGAAGAACACATAATAATAATCAAGTACAAGAAGAAGCTAAATAAGAAAAGTAAAAAGTCCTCACAAGCAGTTATCATTATAAGAGAAATCATCTAATTCCTACTGCCCTAGATTTCTCAACATGGTATCGGAGCTAAGGTAATAAGTCAATGAAGGGCAGGTCAATAAAGGACACACAAGGATCAAAGTTTGGAGAAAGTATCAAGGACATCAAATCATTGATCTCGCTACCATTGTGGTCTGATCTTGTTGAGAGGTAGAGCTATTAGTCAAGGCCTTCCTATATGACAATGCTGGATGATATGATGCTCAACAAATGTATTACCAATCTGACTCTTCTTATGAGAATTCTTCAGATTGAGAATGTCCAAGTACCTTGTATGGATTATGAATACCTCCCTAGTTAAGAGGGAGTGTTGAAATATGTAACTAGGTTCGGTCTTCATAATGACATGTGTAATTATGATTTTATGTATTTAATGAAAATAAAATAAATTTATTGCAAGTCCTGAGGCATGGATTTCATGGTCAAGAGAATTTATTTTATAGGTAAAGTGCCCATTTGGTGCTTCTAGGTTTGTTATAAAGTCATTGAGTCATTGTTATGTATGAATGACCCATTTGGGCATGTTACATATTGTAAAGGAAAATTTATTGAGTCATAATCAATTAAAAAAACCCTCCAAGGCCTCGTCATTGCACAAAGTTCAAGTCGGCCTAAGGAAACTTCTAGTCGGCCTAAAGGAAGCAATTTGACCCTATGTGAAGCCTATATAAAGAAGACCTCGACCTCATTCAGAAGACACACTCTCACTCGCACAAGTTTGATCATAGAGACGGAAAAAGTGTGAAGAAGAGGAGATTGAAGGAAGGAGAAGAAGTCAAAGTTTTGGGTTTTGTTTTCGGCTACTTCTCTCCACATGTCTGAAGGAATTAGGGCAGACTTTGATGCAGTGAAGCTGAAGTGAAGTTAGGTCACCAAGAAGAGTTGTTCTGGAACCCGAATTCTCTAGGAGAGAGAATCTACCTAAGTGAAGAAGAGAAGTTTCTAGGCAAAATCGAAGTTGCAGTTGCAGTTTCTAGATGCAGTTTCTGGGCAAGTTGAAGTTGCAGTTTCTAGGGCAAGTCGAAGTTGTAATTTCTAGGCAAGTCGAAGTTGCAATTTCTGGGCAAGTTGAAGGTGTAGTTGCAAGATAGGTTGAAGTTGCTGGAAAGAGGGGCTACTCAAAGAAGGGGCATTAACTTGGTCTTGGAATGCTTCTTGGTCATGGGTCTAGGTCTTGGAATTCGTCAACTGATGATTCTATAAGAGGAAGAATTGATTGGGTTTTCCTCTCAAGCTTGGAGAGGTTTTGGCCCTAGCTGATTGCCTACATCTTGTGTCCTTTGTCTCATTGTTCTTTATGGTTTAATAGCTATTTGATGAAAAATAACACATAATAATAATCAAGTACAAGAAGAACTTAATTAAGAAAGTAAAAAGTCCTCACAAGCAGTTATCATTATAAGAGAAATAATCTAATTCCTATAATGCCTATGGAGATGGTATTATGCGAAAGATGGAAAGTGGTAAGTATGGGATACCATTGAGCATCCCAAGTATCGTCCTTCCTAAAAACCTTAAGTCCCGGTCTCACTAGACTACATTCTAAGACTACTCTCCTAGGTAAAGTGAGGGAATAAGAATATAGTCAATATTGGTCTCATCCAGATAACCCCTTGATTCATATTAATATGCTCGAAGCATCAAGGAAAGCACATGATTACAAAATGGTTGAAGTCCCTGCCATTGGATGACCCACCTTCCTTCAAGAAGGAATGCCAGATGGGAGAGAGAAATCTGACTGGAGCAAGAAGTGGAGGATTTATGACATCATGTCATGTATGCTGATCAATAGGGCTGCTGGTTGGCTGATTGTCCAAGGAGGAGAAAAGTTTTCTCCTTAGGGTTACCCACTTTTTCGTGGGTAACAAGCATCACCTAGCAGGCAGGTTCTCTGACAAGATATTAATCAGATGGGCAAAATTTATAGTATGCATCCGCCTCCCATTGACATTATTCTAACAGTGTCAGAGCATGTTGTTTTTGCTTCATGCGTGATTTCATTAGTTAATGTAGCATACAATATAATTTTGGTGTTTTCACCAATTTATATAATCTCTTGGTCATTTCCCACAGATTTGGGGTGTGCTGCTGTATTGCTTCTACAGTCCTTGGAAAGTCAATGAGCTATGTGTTAGTTTTCTTTTCATGCCTCTCTATTATTTCTATTATTTCCTGTTGTGTTGTTTAGATAGGATTATTCTGTTATGTGTGAAGTTTATTTCATGTAACCTTGAGCCGTTTTGTGGCTAGCCACCGACACTTTAGGTAAGTTAAATTATTTAGGCAGGAACCATGCCTTACATTAAAAACTCAATTAAATGTTGGTTCCCTTGCTCAGGCTCTGTTGAGGATAGAGTGAAGATCTTTTTCTGTTTCTGCACTTTCTGACAACTTGCTCGTTGTCAGTGTAAATACATAACCCTCGTTCATATGCCTGAAAAAGTCCATAGAAAAGGAACAAGTAAAAAACAAATTAGAGTCTAACAGTAAAAAGGTAAGATATAAATGAGATTCTAATCCCTTATTTCCCACTACTCTTGCAAGTTTGTTCTGCATTTTACCTCCATTATGCATAGAGTCATTTGAAGGGGGGTGGGGGTGGAATTTTAAGGTTTGAAGTGCAATTTGAAGGTGGGTTTTCTGCATTATGGGTTGATTGTCATCATTGTGAGCTGATTTCACGCAGGATATTTTTTCAAAGTGGGCTGATTTCTTATATGTATTTTACATATTATATTATAAATTTATATAAATATAAATATGTTTTTTTTGTATGTGTTATATATTTTTACATAAGTATGTGCCCAAATTCTTGAAGGGTATTTTGATTTTTAAAATTTTCATGTTATTTTTTGGCACATGTAGGTATGCAGGTATGTTGTATCTTAACTGTATCATATCCAAGTGTTGCTAAAAATATGCCGCACTGTCCCTGTAACCATATCCATACAACTTGAGAAGCAACTGGTTTCATAGATGTCTGCAATAAAATATCTTTGAAATTTTGATATGGTAACACGCCAAGCATTCACTTTTGCAATATATTCAATCTCTTTTCTACGGTGACATGCGTTACCAAGTTGATATTTTTGATTAAAATGCTATTGCTAGGAATCATCAACATCATGATATCTAGACTTTCAAGCGTAATGGTTTTGATGCCACCTCTTATTTTATTCCTTGTTCTATTTTAAGGATGAAGTTAATTGCATTTGTGGTGGTTATAGAGTTTCATAGGCTTGGTTCCAATGTTATATGTTGGGTTTTAATTGGTGCTTTAGTATCAAATTTGAGTTCTAATTTTTTGATGTTTTTATTTGATTCGAACATAACAACACTTGTTGTAAATATTAGTTTTTATAGTAGTTCATTTATGACTAATACAGTCTAGGATATGTAATTTTAAGCACTGGTGTTAATACATAAGGATCAGGACAAATATTATGTCAATATAAATGGCAAATTTGATAATGCTTGACTATGGCGATATCTTCTTTTGTCAGTTCAAAACAATTCATGCCAAATATTTATGCATTTTTATTTGAGTTTAAATCAATACTAATATATGGGTGAAGTTTGGGAAGCGATGAAAAAAAAACAAGAAATTGAGTAGATGACAAAGTATTTCTTATTCATGTGCAATATGGGAAATGCAATGGCATCTGCAACTTGAATCTAACATTGAAATATTAGGGGGTAGAAAAGGTAAAAAATTTAAACACTAATTGAGAGGATAACAACTGAGTAGAATTTAATGTAAGTAATGATTGCTATTATGTAATATGAGCTTATGAGCCATTCAAAACAGTTCTAGCTTGCTGTAATAGATCTCTTGTCAATTATCAATCACCTGGAAATTGCCTATTGCCCATCAAATGGGATGCTTCGTGTCTTGTCATTTAAGATTCTTTTCCTTTGGAAGACCCTTATAATTTACAAATATTGCAGGGGAGCCTGTTGCCCTCGTTTCCCAATCCCTGGGCACTTAGGGACTGCAAGGGGAAGATCCTGTTTGAGAGGGTATGTGCATGTGCCTTTGCATGGACACTTGTGTTCTAAGTGCACTAATTGTACCATATGATATCAACTATAGTTTTAACTAAACTATACTTGCTAGTGCTTTTCATTTTTTCTTAGACTATCAGGTAAATAGATATTGAAGATAAGATAATTATATTAATGTTTGACAAATGACCACAAAAGTAGGTCAATGAGACGGAAGAATACAACCAACATGAATATAATGTGGGAACACAAGCGCAACTCCTAAAAATGTCAAAAATAATATAAGTTATAATGAAAGATACCTACATAGGTATAACATCAAAACATATGTATAAATGTATAAAACCGTCACAAAGGTACAATGATACAAACTGCTAAGTGAGTTTGGACAACTCAAGGAGCTCTCTCTCTCTCTCTCTCAATTGAACAGTGAGGTTGATGATGTCAAGGTATCCTGAGTCTGATGGATGGGGCTCCTTGATTTGTGGATTGGATGAATAATGTGTTTGGTTTAGGAGGGGGTAAGCTAAGCATACCACATGATAATAAATCAGTGATATGGGAATCAAGGGTCTAGATGCCATGCTTAAGGAATTCAACCTGGATCCCTTCCACATCGGCTCCTCGGTTCTTATAGATAGTTCCTACTGCTCTCCTAATGTCTCACTTAGAGAAAATGTGGCAATTGGTGGGGGGGGGGATATACGGGTGTGAGTTTGTGTAGGAATACCGTAAAGGGAGGTGTTATGGGAGAACTTGGGTTTTGGGTTGAGATCAGGTGAAATGGTGAGGGATTGAGGAAAAAGGGAGCACCAAAAGGCTATCAAGGAGTAGTGGAGGGCATTACAAAGTTCTTGTCTACATTATGAGAGAACTGCTCTTTTTTTACATCATAGGAAGTTATGGTATGTTTTGCAGAGGTGAGGGGAGGAAGATGGATAGTGTGTGAGGGTGAGACTTACATGACGCTGAGTTGCATGAATGGGATCCTTAGGTGTGTCAAGAGTTTCTCCTATATTATGGACCTTCAAAGGATTAGTATGAATTCTTTTGGTGTCAATTCCCTGTGAGTTTGTACAAGTGGCTGAAGAGACTTGCAGAATACCCTGAGTATAGGGCCCAACAAGAGAGGACTATTCAATGGACTTGGATTGTTTCGAACCTTGCTACATTGCAACAGGTAGATCATCAAATCACGTGAGCTTGTTTATGGAGGGATTTGCATTCTGGTTCATGTGATAGGTGTGAAATTTTCAACTATTGCAGCAACTGGAAATTATTCTTCTAATTGCAAATTAATTAACAATTTATTTGCCCATACAAACAACGAATAATTCTCTATTGCAATTTTCACCAAATTAAATTCTGTGGAAGATAGACAGGAAACTGAGAAATATTCTAGCGCACACATAAAAATTGACACAATTATTTTTGGACAAAAGTCCTCAAAAAAACCCAACTTGGTAAAACTGGTGCAACAACTGAGGGTTTTTATTATTGTGCAGCAGTGAAATAATCTGAGTACAAACTGGATTTCGAAAACTGGCTATCTTGCAAGGAAAATACTGGCACTTGATTGCCCATGAAAAGAAAGTCGTCCACCTAGCCCTTCGTCCTACTTGCTATTGACTAGGAAACTCTCTTTCCAACACTCTGGAAATATCTTTTGGCCTCTGAAGTTGATAACCAACTTCACCCCATAGAATCAAACTACCTTCTAAAGCTTCTGCGCTGCCTTTGCGCAGCCTCTTGGAGAAATTTCAGCCTCTTTGCAATGTAATCACCAAATCTGGAAAATCTTCCTCCGAATTCACTCTCCTTGCCCCTCTTTGTCTCTGCTTGTTTCTCTAGCTCGAACTATTTCGGTTGCTGCGTCTGGAAAATCGAACTCTCCAAGGAAATCAATTTCAAGTGTGTGTTCTCCTTCTACGCATTGACTTTATCTTATAATCTTCTGTTGAGACTCCAACGACCAAGATTAAATCCTAATCAATGGCTAAGATTATTTCTGGATTGATTCGTGTGAGTTTCTAGATGATTCACACCTTATCTCAATTAATACTGATTAATTAACCCCTTTTCCTAAGTTTAGACTTAGGAAATATTAAAAAAATAGGCTAATAATCTAATTGAGACACTTCTAGGTGGAATTTTCAGAAACAATTTATGGGTTATGGAAAACTCCTATGTTTTAGCCTTTCCACAAAGTTTCGAGACTAGAACACCTTCGATGCTACAAAAACTAACACTCCCTCTTAGTGAGGAAGGTGTTCTAGTGTTGCACTATTGCTACAACACCCTGTCTTTGTATCACCCTCTGTCACATTGTTGATGTTAGGCCACTGCCCACCAACCACTGTGCAACTCTGACGTTGTATCCGTGTTGCTATTGACACTGCTGCCAACTCTGCATCTGCATCTGCACTGCATCTCCCTCTTAACTGTTGTTGCTGCTGCCCCAACTACTGCAATTGAGAAGCATCCTAATTATTGAATCAACTGTGTCTTTGCTGCATCTGTCTCTCGAGTCTTGACTACTACTAGCCCCTGCACTATCCACTAAGGAATCTGCGTTGTTGCTGAGTCTGCTACTGAGCCACCTTCTCTGCTGCTAACACTGCACTGTGCTCCTCAGTACATGAATGCCACTAGTCTGCAAATGTCACTCGAGTAGTCAGACTGCATCACTGACACTGATCCATCTTGCTACTGAATACTGTGTGCCATTGTAGCAAGGTAGCGATCCATGAGGACGACACCTCACTGGACCTTGCCTAAATTTGCAACTCTGGGACTATAACTCCATATTGCCCCACCTCATTCTTGAAGGTATAGCTGCACAAATGGCAAAATCTTCCTCTTGCCTGGGGGACAACTTGTCTATCTCTACGGACGTTGCCTCCTGGTCTTGCTTCTCTTGCCTGGGGGACAACTTGTCTATCTCTATGGATGTTGCCTCTTGGTCCTGCTTCTCTTGCCTATCCTTCCTGAGAGGACATTGCGTACTATAGTGGCCAAATTCGCCACACCTGAAGCACTAGATAGGTCCTCCTTCTTATTCTCCGCCTGTCCCTGGTTGGGACCCTTCGATGCTAGGGCCACATTCTCCTCTTCCTTCTCATCCTTCATGACCTTGCTGTTACTTTAGCTGCTGGTGCTCGTTACTAGCTGTGTTACCAGAAACGGGACGGTAGCCACCGTTCCCGGAAAAAAACGCACAAGAAACACAACGGCACGGGAAACACCGTTTTCTACGGCCGTTTTTGTTAACCTGTATTTTTCCAGAGCTCAGTTCGTTGTAATTTGTTTCTTTAGAGTTCGTTCTCAGCTCTGTTTTTTTGCTCTTTGCATATATTTATTTAAAAATTTCAGGTACCAAATTCCCTTCCTGTGTGTTCATAGATTCCTGCAATGAAGCATATGTTTACCAATGAAGTACCAAATGCACCAAATTTTAATAGAATCCACAGGGACGAAAATTTCTGCAAGAGCTGTGCTGAATTTCAAACGCTCTGATTCGACTGTCTTTGGGCCTTCGGATCCTTCGCCATGCATCTCATCTAAGGATTTTTCTATCATATTCTGAATTGCCTCTACTTTTTCTTAATGTCTTGGAGTTTGGAAAAGAGTTCTATAGATGTAACATTTGGATATTCTTTATGAATGTAAAAGTGTTTGCAGTTGTTTGCATCATTCACAAAGAAACCTGAAGAGTAGAGTTTCGCTAAGCTCATCAAACTGAGAACTACTAGCACTCCTAATAGCAATTGAAGACCAGATACCACCTAGGTCGATTTCCCTTTTTGAAAACAAATTAATCTCTGCATTAATTTTAAGTTAATCTCTGCATTAATATATATGGGTAAAACTCATAGCTTAAACATAATTCCATATATGGTTTAAGAAGTGTATATTCAATTGTAGATTTTACTTATTGTTTCTTTCCGAATGGTATATTTTGGTCTTGGGTGACATATATATACAATTTTTTGAAATTTCCACACATAAACAATAATTAGCAAAAGGCATAAGAAACAGAAGACATATATTTAATGGTCAATTTGTTAAGCATCAGTATGTGAGATAAACGGTATTCAATTTATTTAATTTTTTATTTAAGTCTGGCTGTAAATCTAGTTGAAACTATATTGAAAATTAAAATTAAATCTGTGTTTTTCATATTTTTGTTGTTTTTTCTCTCTCCTCGTTTCTTGAATGCGAAACCTCCAAACTACGTTTCTCGAACCGTTGTCGTTTTTCATCTCGTTTCTTGTTTCTCGTTTCTGGTAACATAGGTTACTAGAGCCCACCTCAAGTCCTCTTGTTGTAAATTAGACCACATCCTGCCCCATCCAGATAATGTGTCTTTGCCTAAGATACTTTGGACAAACACCTGCCACTCCTCTGAGACACTGTTCAATGCTAATTGTACAAGCTATGTCAGTTGAGGTGCGTCCCAAATGGCTGCAAGTTGATCACGTACCTCCTGAATTCTGATGAGGAAGGGATCTATGCCTTCACCCTTCTACATCCTGATGCTTCTCAGCTTCTCCTAGAGAAACATATTCCGCTGCTCGGTAGAACTCTAATATAGGTGGGAGAGAGCATCCCACATTTCCTTGGCAGTGTTCTTGCCAGATATATATGATACTATATGATCTCAGACTCCATGCAAATCATTTACTTCGCCTTTGCTATTTCTTTTCTGTACTCCTTCAGCTGATTTGCATCTTGGGTTACTGCCACCACATTATCTATATAGGATTTCAGGTCATATTTATCCAGAAGGAAGGACATCCTAGCCTTCTAGATGACGTAGTTGGAGATTCCCTCCAACCTATCCTGATCTCTAAGCCGAGCTGTGGCCATCTCAAATTTGATTTGGAAACTCTCTCTTCCTCTGCCTGACTGTTGAATCTGCTACTCACACTCCTTTCTGGAGTGAAGAACTCTGCTTGCAGCAACTGCCAACTTTCCTGGGAAAATCAAATTTCTTGTTTAGAAACACACTGAGAGAAATTTCCTCTGTGTGTGCCTTTCTCTTCCCCTTCCGCTCGAATTTGCTCAACGATTCCGCTGCACTTCCTTCTAGAATTACTTTCCAACTCTACCTCTACCTACTGGAGTCCTGCTCTGAGCAATTCAATCTTTTCCTGCTCAGCAACTGGAAATTGAATTTCTGCTTTGTCACTCGCACTGCCTGGCTAGGCCCTATGCAAACCCTCGAGAAATTGTGCTGCTGCTCCCGTCAAACAACAAATTTCACCCTCTGTCTCTGACCTACTAATCTGATGAACCTTGCCTTGATACCATGTGAAAATTTCAACTATTGTAGCATCTGGAAGTTATTCTTCTAACTATAAATTAATAAACAATTTATTTGCCCATAAAAACAATGAATAATTCTCTACTGCAATTTTCACCAAATTAAATTCTGTGGAAGATATATTGAAAACTGAGAAATATTCTATAGCACACACAAAAATTAATATAATTATTTTTGGACAAAAGTCCCCAAGAAAAACCCAACTTGGGAAAATCGGTGCAACAACTGAGAGTTTTTATTATTATGCAGCCATGAAATAATCTAAGTACAATTTGGATGCTGAAAACTGGCAATCTTGGAGAGAAAATACTGGCAAAAATTATCTGAGGGAAACTACCCTCACTCTGAGCAATCCCGACACTTGACTGCCCCTAAAAAGCAAGTCCTCCACCTAGCCTTGTGCAAGCCCTACGTCACCTCTGCACAGTCCCTCAAACGGTATAGGCTGAAACTTCTGCAAATCAAGCCGTCCTGCTTTTTGCTGACTTGGAAACTGTCTCTTCGACACTCTAGAAATATCTTCCGGCCTTTGGAGCTGATAACCAATTTCACCCCAGCAGAATTGAACTGCCTTCTGAAGCTTCTGCGTTGCCTCTGTGCAACCTCCTGGAGAAATTTCGTCCTCTGCAATGTGCTCACTGGATCTGGAAAAATCTTCCTGCGACTTCATTGTCCCTGCCCCTGCCCCTGTCTGTCTCTGCTTCCTTCACTAGCTCGAACTCTTCTGGCTGTTGCCTTTGGAAAATTGAACTCTTTGAGGAAATCAATCTCAAGTGTGTGTTCTCCATCTACCCATCAACTTCTTATAATCTTCTGTTGGGAATCCAACGACCAAGATTAAATCTTAATCGATGGCTAAGATTATTTCTAGATTGATCCATGTGAGTATCTAGATGATTCATACCTTATTTCAATTAACACTGATTAATTAACCCCTTTTCCTAAGTTTAGACATAGGAAATATTAAAAAAATAGGCTAATAATCTAATTGAGACACTTCTAGATGGAATTTCCAGAAACGATTTTGGGTTATGGAGAATTCATATGTTTTAGCCTCTCCACAGAGTTTCGAGACTAGAAAACCTCCGATGCTACAAAAACTAACAATAGTAGCAAGGGGTAGGTTTATGCGTGTGACAATGAGTGGAGTGGGGGTAGGAGTCAAGGTTTGCTCCCACGGGGATCAAGGAAAGTTTATCATATTTGGTTGCGGTTGTGTCCAATGACATGAAATGAGAAATTTGTGGGGAGGAGGGGGGGCCGAAGTGGGGAGTCATCTCCTTAGGTGGGTGGTGTAAGATGCAATGTAATCCCTATCAAAAAGAAAGATGGTGCAAAGTTTTGGTGGGGTGGGTTTGGGGGTGGGGGAAGAGGAAACAAATGAAAAACCCTGAGTCCAGAATGCAAGGGAGCTTGTTCAAGATCAGTAAGCCGTGAGATTTACCCAACTGCAAGACATCTCTCCCATAACCTGTGAGGGGTCCATTTCTTTCATGCAAACTCCTATGAACACCCACAAACTTTGGCTCCAATTCTTGGAGACAAAGTGTGTCCTTGACTCTGTCATAAGGGGTTACTTGTAAGTCTGTGGTGTGGACATTGAAGTCATTGAGAAGAATGACCTCCCCAAGAGTGGAGTAGTGGGAGATGTCTGCAGAAAGATTCAGGAAATGGTCTCCCTTAAACTCCCAATGTAGTGCAAAATGTGTTGAGGTGGGGGGAAAGTAGCAAACTGCAATGTAGCTGTCCCAGAGAAGGGGTCTGTTCCAATGGAATCAGACCCTCTGGCATGTTCATCTGATGAAATCATAGTATCCCTGTTCTAGAGGGAGTCCTGTATAAGGCATGCCACACCCATGCATCCTCTGACACTGTCAGATATAGTCTCCTGTCTATATGACCATTTCCAGTGGTACCCATGGATTGAGGGTGGTGTCCTCATGGGGCTGGCATGTGACTTTGTGAGGAAAAGGAGGTCGTGGTTCCTGACCGTATCTTGAAGTGTGAGGAAAAGGAGGTCGTGGTTCCTGACTGTATCCTGAAGTGTACCTGTTAACACCAAAATGCACCAAGTTCTAGTAACAAATGGAGATGGTGGGCCAGCTCCCCCTAGCATACCCCCCAGCTGAATGAGAATGTTATTTGGCCCAAGGGCAGGAGTATCCCAGAGGGGTTGAATCACGGTTGATGGCCTTGAGAAGATTTCACAATCTTGTGCAGTCTCACTTACCTCATAACTGCTGGTTAATTTTTGCACAATGTAAACACATGGGAATTCTGTTTTAGTTAACCTATAATGTTTGTAGTCAATGGACATTTTCATAAATTGAAGAGTTCTGTTGGTTTGAAAACACCATATTTTTAGGGCATGTAAAATGCTGCAGAAATTGAGAAGCTTGGGGTGTGACATTTTCATTAGTTTTATTCATTTCTAGGATAAACTGATTCTAGCCTTAAGTTTTGTATGTTCAACTTATTTAGGAAATTAACTTTAGGTGTTTATAGGATGTTCAAGATGTTTAATATCTTTGATTATATCATAGATAATCAGATATTCCTATTTTAATTTTTACCTTGAGTAAGATGTGAGAACATCTGATGTGAAATGATTTCTAATTTGTGTCCAGAGTGATGAGGGGGACAATGCATTCCATATAGCTGCAGACACAGCAAAGATGGTTCGAGAAAATCTTGACTGGATAGTTGTCATGCTGCAGCAGGAGGATGCGGCTATTGATGTTCGAAACCATAGGTAAGTTTCTTATTTCTTTTAAACTTATTTTTTGTACTTTGTTACTTTCTATAGTGATACAAGAGAAACAATTTTAACTGATTCACATGTCTATTTCTTTTTCTTGGTCTTAGAAGCCACTGTTTTCGTTATTTTGTTTGCTTTCTAGTTCATTTTCCAAACTTTCACATGGTTGAGCAGTGGTAAGACATTAAAGGACTTTATAGAGGCACTTCCTCGAGAATGGATCTCTGAAGACCTGATGGATGCACTTTCAGTGAAGGGCATACAACTGTCACTGACAATGTATGGAAAACTTGAAATATCCCAACTCATCTTCTTCGTCATACTGTGGCCTTTTATTCTGGATGTTATTCTGTATCATCATCACTAATTATTAATTTCTTGAATTGCTATTGATAACACAGATTTGAAATAGGAGATTGGGTTAAGTTCAAGAAGAGTGTTAAGGTCCCAAAGTATGGATGGCAAGGTGCAAAGCACAGAAGCGTAGGCTTTGTTCAGAGTGTACCTGATAAGGAGCATCTAATTGTATCATTTTGTTCTGGAGAAGCCCGTGTATTGGCGAATGAAGTTATCAAGGTCATTCCTCTTGATAGAGGACAGCACGTCCAGTTAAAATCAGATATTAAGGAACCGAGGTAAGTAGGCTTTGTTATTCAGGAAACTTGTGACGTGTGTGGATGTATTACTATTATTTGGAAGGAAATCCTGCTAGGTGAGGTTCTGTAATATTGTAAATGTATTCGGTAAATGAAATCTGTCTTCCTATCCTGTAGGTATTTCTGTGATTTGACCATGTCAGATCCTGTGTTATGGTTCAATTATGTACCAAATCATATTTCATAGGACGTTCCTTCTAGGCCTTCATTAATAGCAATGTTACAATTTTTTTGTATTGATAGCAGGTTTCTGAATGGAATGCAGTTGCTTAGGTTCTATTCTATTCGCCAAGTTAACCTACAAATGGATCATTCTACTCTGCCTAATTTTTGAGTAGGACCAGCAGGCATCTAGGTTTTAGGCATGATGCTTGTCTTTTATTTCTATATAAAGACACAAATTTCTCTCATTGGTTCTGTTCTAAAATTTCTCTATTGAGAATTTGATGTTAAATAATTTGAACTTCCAATGTCTTCCTCAGTTTTGAATGAAGGGAAAAATCTACATGGTTATTAAAACAGAGGTGTTACATTGTGTCTGTAATAGTCATATGTTGTGGATAGGCTGTGATGGTTTTGAGCTATTGTTTGCCCCATAATATGGATCAATTTAAGAACAGTAGGTTAAATTTATGTCAAGAGTTTACCTTTAAAAGATTCAAAAATATATTCTCCCAATAGCCTTTATCATGAGACTATCTGAGGACATTTTTTTAGTGTCTAATTTATAATAATGGAAAAAATTCAATGTCTGTTATCATTGGCGAAACTTATATTGTTAATTGAGAATCACATATTTTAAAATATTTCTTCAAAAATAATTAATCCTGAGGCTTCCACCCTACCAAATTACCTTTTAAATACAAAATTCTTGACATTTGCTGGAAATTTTCTCATGTAAGAATGGCTTAGATCTTTCTGTTGTATGTGCAGATTATATGGCATGCATTGTATTGTGTGGTCATTTAGGAGACAAAATAATAAATGTTATTCTTTATGAAGATTGCTTCCTGTGTTAATTCATTTAGTTGCATTTTGTGGAGCGTTTCCCTTTCTTAGTTCATTTTAATATATTTATGACATCTTGGTGCAATTGCAACTTACCTTTTTTTTTTCAGGTTTGGGTGGCGTGGACAATCTCGTGACAGTGTTGGGACAGTTCTTTGTGTTGATGATGATGGGATCCTTAGGGTTGGATTTCCTGGAGCATCTCGAGGATGGAAGGCTGATCCCGCAGAAATGGAGAGAGTTGAGGAATTCAAGGTTGGTGATTGGGTGAGGATACGCCCTTCTCTTACAAGTGCAAAACATGGCCTGGGTCCAGTAACTCCTGGTAGCATTGGCATTGTATACTGTATAAGGCCTGACAATAGTCTGCTGCTGGATTTGAGTTACCTGCAAGGTCCATGGCACTGTGAACCTGAGGAGGTTGAACCTGTTGAACCATTTAAGGTAATAACATTTTTGATCTTGATAATTATGGAATTAACCTCAAGTTCTCAACTATTGGCCTTTTGTTGGAAGATGAGCTGATTTAACATATTTTTCATCATGTTCATCATTTGACATGGTCTTTGACCATTTCTATTCAGGTAGGAGATAGGGTGTGTGTGAAAAGGTCTGTGGCAGAGCCAAGGTATGCCTGGGGTGGGGAGACACACCACAGTGTAGGGAAAATAAGTGAGATAGGTGGTGATGGCCTCCTCCTCATTGATATTCCTGCTCGTCCCATTCCATGGCAGGCAGATCCTGCAGACATGGAGAAGGCTGAAGATTTTAAGGTATTATTTGTTTGTGAAGTTAAGACACATTGAATAATCGATGGGAAAACCAGAAGAGAGAGAGGATGTACTTCAAGTTCATATATTATTCAATACTTAAAGATTTCTTTGCATATGTGAGAGATGAGAGAGCTGTTACATGGATTTTTCTCTTTTAACTTAATGTACTAGCATTATGTTAACATAACCTAAAAGTACTAAATGCTATTGATTACATTACACTGATCTTACCCTTATAATCAGTCTGGAAAATACACCAAGATAAATTTGACAACTTATTTGGACCAAGTGGCTTAGTGAGAATGCTTGCAGCCTACTCTTGTGTGGGGTACATTGTTGTAGTTCAACCTCTCCATCTTCTACATGCTCCCTAATGAAATGAAAATGCACATCTATGTTTGGTGGCCTCATGAAATATTGGATTTGTTGCTAATTTTGGAACACTTTCATTGTCAGAAAAAATAACTGTTGGTCTGGTTTGTTTAAACATTAAATCTGCAAGTATTCTTTTAAGCCAAACTGCCTCACATGCCCCTTTTTCTGCCACCCTCTACTTTGCGTTGGCAGAAGAAAGTGTTACATGCATTTTGCTAACTCATGAAACTCTATCTATTCCAAGACTAACCTGTTCTTGATTTTCATTCATTCACAGAGCCTACCAAATGGAATCTGATTAGCCAATCAAATGAAGTTCTTCCTAAGTTGGACTAAACTGGATACGGATACAGGGGTGGGTGGAACAGATACAACAAATTTTCAGAAAATTGGGATTAAGATATGATGGAGAAATGGAAAAAATACCATACGGCATACATAATTCAGACTCTCTCTCTCTCTCTCTCTCTCTATATATATATATATATATATATATATATATATATATAGCACCATGAGACATACATACACAATTCAGATTAGCATTCAACAATTAGATTTTGATGCTTTCATGTCATTTATAACAATTGAAATTAGCAAACTCAAATGTTGTGATAGATAGTGTCCTATCCCGATTGCCATAGATAAGCCAACCCTTGTCAAACATTTAAACAAGAACATGTTGGCTACTTCTAGACATTGACTTTTAAATCCTAAAATAATACATCAATTGCACCTCTAAAAGAACTATTGGAATTTTTGATTAAACCCAATTTTAGAGGTCAGTCAGCAACTCAACTGATGTGTATTTAGGTTGGTCCACTGACTGACTGGACAATCAACCAAACATTGTGAGGGTTGGTCAACTAACCGAGCGGCACATAAAGGGCCTAAATTCATGGTTTCGTCACTCGTTTGGGATGGACTTGGATGATCAAAGTTGACTTAACCAGCTATATTTTGAGGGGATTGGTTAAGCACTGAGGTATAAATAAGTGAGCTCATGTGTTGAGCGACATGATGAAATGTGTTATGACATGCAATATTGCACTCTATGCAATAACATTATCTCTAGAAACGACTAAGTTATCTTGGACATGTTGTTTACTTTTTTACTATGTTGACTAGTTTTTGGGACAAGGGAACAACAGAGGCAGTGGCAGGGGCACACATCCTTGGGATGGCTAGAGTACATGCCCAATTTTTTGACGGGATGGCAGGTTCAGAACAGCAATATTTATATATATATAGTTGCTTGTAAGCATAACAGGCTGTACAATATAGTATTATGCACAGTACTTATGCTTACCAGTTCTGAAAATGATCGGGCAATTGCAAAAAGTGCTGAGTGACATTCTATTGTTGGCTCCTCAACATGAGCAAAATGTAGATTAGCTTTAGGCAAGTTAAGTGTAACTATTTTTCAATTTAGGTCTGTGAAGAGTCTATGAGACAAAGAATGAGAAGCATATCGTTGATGCAAATGCGGAGATATAATGGCTGTTGGAATTTCTATGTCTATCTGTTAGAAATTCTTCCTGCGCTATCTGATTTATTTCTTCCTACTTGTTTTGTTAATTAACAAGTTATTTACCATGTAAATACTGAAAATGATTACAAGTGCAGTCTCAACACATACAGATCATCAACTGAAGGAAAAACAAGCACACAAGTGACACTGTTGTTTTTGGACTATTGTCCCCGGGAAAACCAGTGCAACTATCTAAGGGTTTTATTATTAAGTAGTTTTAGAATACAATTCGGGTGCCAGAAATGGCTCACCCAACAGAGAATGCCCTCGGCAGTAGTACCTCTCGGTCGGAGACAGATATTCCGGCTAAACCACTGGATGAATGATCCCACAACACTGCAACACTTCTGCTGTTCTCTGTCACCTTGATAGGGACTGTGTCACCCTATCTAGCTCTCAGCTCCAATCTGCCCCACGAAATCTCCGAGCGTCAGCGTCTTTGGCCCAGCGTCAGCCTCTCGGGGCTCTGCATTAGCCTCCGGAGCCTCTGTGTCTCCCACGCTGGCCCTCCCCAGGCTCTGCGCAGCTCCTGGATGCCTCTGCGTGGCCGCCTCTTGCTACTTCTGCGTGGCCTCTAGCTAGCTCTGCGTCAACCCTCTCCCGACTTCTGCGCTGATGCTCTCGGTACTATCTCTACCTCTCTGCTATTGTATTCATTGCCCCTAAGTTGCAAGTTTGATCACTCCTTTGATTTCCTCAGCAAACCTTGCCCGAGAAAATCGAATTCTAAATCAACTCGCTGTATTCTCCAAGTGACCCTGAAGCCT
Organism: Pinus tabuliformis; assembly: GCA_031772625.1. Taxonomy (NCBI): domain Eukaryota; kingdom Viridiplantae; phylum Streptophyta; class Pinopsida; order Pinales; family Pinaceae; genus Pinus; species Pinus tabuliformis. The sequence continues at coordinate 1,046,517,687 of CM062805.1, read as the reverse complement.
CCTCTTATATTTCTCTCGTTGATAATTCAACGGCCGAGATTAAGTCCCTAATCAACGGCTAAGATTAGATCTGGCTTGATCCATGACTTTTGGACCATTCTAACTCAGTTTTATATTAATTCACATTAATATTTTATTTTCCCTAAGTTTAGACTTAGGGACTCCATTAAAAATATTAATTATTTTAATATCTCCCAAACTGGTTAGATTCTGCCCAAACCATTTCTGGGTCTTGGAGATCTCATGTGCTTTAGCCTCTCCACCAATTTTCGTGGCTAGAGCACATCCGATGCTACCCCAAATCAACACTCCCTCTTAGCGAGGACTGTGCTCTAGTAATACTCCTCATTAAGCATCACCCTGATCATCCGACATCGGTCCCTGTGTTGATGCTAGGTCTGCTGCCCAACATCCTCTGCATTGCTGCATCATGTACTGCCACCCATGGCCCTGCCACTGCCACTGTTGTATCCGTACGACAGTTCCCTCTGCATCCGTGCTGCTGCCCATGGCCCTGCCATTGCCACTGCTGCATCTGCACTGCAACCCCTCTCATTATGCTGCATCGTGCTGCCCATAGCATTGCCACTGCTAACTGCTGCACTGCGACTCAGTTACTGAGAAGTAATTGATCTCCCAACTCTACATCTCTGTCAGGCTAGAAACACTCCCGATGCTGAAGCTTCCTCTGTTGCTGACAAGTGCTCCCTCTCTGACCGCTGCGCTTCTGCAACAACTCTATGCATCTCGCACTGTTGCCTCACGCTGTCCTAGGACTCCTGCACTGTAGCTCCCTCTATCGCTCCATCTGCATCTGTCTCTACCGACATCTGCCAATCCTGCTACTCCTCTTCGGGGCTCTCGTAGCAAGGTATAATCCAAGAGGTTGGGTACCTTGAGGATCCTGTCCCTCATCGCATGTAGTCCGTCTGACTACAGCTCGATGTCTCCCCACTTCCTCTCAAGTGGCGCATGAGCACTCATGGCACAGTGATCATCTATCTCCACGTCTTTCTCCACCCTTGCTGTCACAGCCTTGGTCTCAGAAACCTCTCCCTTGTTCTTCTTCCTCAGACACTGGCTCGCATAGTGACCCAGTTCCCCACAATGGAAGCATTTGACCTTGGAGAGGTCCTTCTTCTTCCATTTCTCCTGCTTTCCCGCAGATGCTAGGGTAGCATCCTCCTCTTCCTTCTTGATTCTGACCCCCTTGCCACTGCTTCCTGCCTTGGTTAGCCTTCTGATCTCTTCTTGACGAAGAGCCGCCCACAGTTCCTCCCAATCTGGAAGGGTCGACCTGCCCAGTATGCTCTAGACAAATACCTCCCAATCCTCTGAGATTGCGTTCAATGCGGTCCTCACCAACATCTCCTCATTTGGCGTGGCCCCTATGGAAGTCAGTTGATCCCGGATCTCCTTCAATCGACCGAGGAAGGTGTCTATCTGTTCTCCCTTCTGCATCTGGTATGACCGCAGTTGATTTTCTAGTAGCATCTTCCTCTGCACGGAAGTATGTTGATACAATTTTGTCAGGGCCTCCCACATCGCATTTGCCGTGTCCTTTTCGGCAATATGTGGTACTACATGGTCCTTGACCCCGTCAAGGATGATGCTCTTGGCCCTCGCCGTTGCCGCCTTGTACTTTTCGTTCTTAGCAGAGTTAACTGGATCACTATCGTTTTCAAGGCGAAGTGCTTGAGACAATTCTTGTCTAGAACAGACAAGATCTTGGCCTTCCAGACTACGAAGTTTGAGGCTTCATCTAGTCTGTCCTGATCTCTTACCCCATTCATTGCCATTTCGCTGCTCCTCTTTCGACGCTTCTGAGTCTCTTTGCTTCCCTCCTGGAAGTTCTCGGTGTGAATCCCTCTGAGCCTCGATTTCCCTCCCGGAAACCCCTTTGCCAATGTCGAGATGCCCCCACTCCAATCGTTAGTGTAGCTGCACCACTGATCCGGATTTCTTGGCTAGAAATCCTCGACAACAACTCCCTCCTCGGTCTTGCCCTATTAGGTACTGTTCTGACCACAATACCCCACCAACTTTACTCCGCAACTTACCCACAGGCTCCTATGCCCCAACAAACTGAAGGTTAGAGCCTCTAGGCTCTGCGCAATCCCGACACCAGCAAAATCTGCACCTCCTGGCCACGAGCGTCAATCCTTCCTGACTGAGAAAGATGACCCGACACTGCATAGGTCGGCTCTGCTCCTCTTTGCCACTGTGCTGATCCTCTTCCCGACTCGAATTGCTGACGCAAGCACTGTGTCACCAATGCTTTTTCGATAGGAACAACTTCTGTCACTCGGGACAATTGTTTCTGCTGCTGCTGCTCTGCTCGGCTGATGCCCTCAGTTATCCTGTGATCTGCAGCCACCCTCTGATACCATGTTGGAATTTCTAAGTCTGTCCATTAGAAATTCTTCCTGTGCTATCTAATTTATTTCTTCCTACTTGTTTTGTTAATTAACAAGTTATTTACCATGTAAATACTGAAAATAAATACAAGTGCAGTCTCAACACATACTGATCATCAACTGAAGGAAAAACAAGCACACAAGTGACACGTTGTTTTTGGACTAATGTCCCCGGAAAAACCGAATGCGAGAAAACCAGTGCAGCTATTTGAGGGTTTTATTATTAAGTAGTTTCAGAATACAATCTGGGTGCCAGAAATGGCTCAACCAACAGAGAATGCCCTCGAAAATAGTACCTCTCGGTCGGAGACTGATATTTCGGCTAAACCACCAGATGAATGATCCCACAACAACGCTTCTGCTGTTCTCTGTCACCCTGACAGGGACTGCGTCACCCTATCCAGCTCTCAGTTCCAATTTGTCCCACAAAATCTCCGAGCGTCAGCGTCTCTGGCCCAGCGTCAGCCTCTCGGGGCTCTGCGTCAGCGTCTGGAGCCTCTGCGTCACCCACGCTAGCCCTCCTCAGGCTCTGCCCAACCCTTGGCTGCCTTTGTGTGGCCTCTGGCTACTTTTGCGTGGCCTCTAGCTGGCTTTGCATCAACCCTCTCCCGGCTTCTGCGCTGATGCTTCCGATACTATATCTGCCTCTCTGCAACTGCATTCACTGCCCCTCAGCTGCAACTCTGATCACTCATTCGATTTACTCAGTAAACCCTGGCCGAGAAAATCGAATTCTAGATCAGCTTGGTGTATTCTCCAAGTGACCTTCAAGCCTCTTCTTATACTTTTTTCTTTGACAATTCAACGATCGAGATTAAGTCCCTAGTCAATGGTTAAGATTAGATCTGGCTTGATCCATGACTTTTGGACCACTCTAACTCAGTTTTATATTAATTCACATTAATATTTTATTTTCCCCAAGTTTAGTCTTAGGGACTTCATTAAAAATATTAATATCTCCCAAACTGGTTAGATTCTGCCCAAACCATTTCTAGGTCTTGGAGATCTCATGTGCTTTAGCTTCTCCACCAATTTTTGTGGCTAGAGCACATCCGATGCTACCCCAAATCAACAATGGCATGCCATCAGCTAATGGTGGCTGTCATGGGCTGCTGGCTGCATGGCTGGCTGGCTAGCTATCACAGATAGGAGAAAAGTTTTCTCCTATAGGGTTACCCATTTTGGTTGGTAACAGTGCCAAGTGCAAGTCACTAATATCTCATTGTTTTCACAATGCTTGAGATTGAGATGGTGGAAGAACTGGACTTGAATGACTCATGGAAATCCATCTACAATATGTAAAAGCTGAGATGACCCCAAAAATGAGAACTAAGAAGAGAAATAAGCATAAGGATTAGTTCTATGAAATGTTGCATTTCATGGTCTCTTGACATGGAGGCTTTGCTTGTTGTAATGTTATCGCTAAAAGGACAATAGTTAAATCACCAGAAACCCAAATTGGAACCCATCATACAAAACCCATGTTTTGAATCTTGAATTGCAACTTGTAAGCATATTTGGATTTAGTGTAATACAAAAAAAGGGATGGACAAACTGATATATTATCCAATCATCAATGTCCATTGCCAAAACTGAAGATACATGCTTATAATATCTTCAAAATCTGTTGGGAAAATCCCTGAAATTTGCTGGGAACATATTGGTGATGGCCAGCAAGTCCCCGAGTCCTTTAAAAAGTCCCTAGCAATTTGGGGACGTTTCCTAGGCTTCCCTAAGTCCCTGAAACACTAGAACAAGAGCTACATGTTTTTATTTTTTGGTGGGGATGGGTGCCCATGCAACATACTTTTTCTATGGTTTATATTGATAAAAATGGAAGAAATAATTTTAAAATATCACATGTATCATATGGAGAATTGGCTAAACGCGGTATCACCATATTTCCTCCACGACATAAGTAAAAGGGCACAAGAATGGACAAGCAATGGAGTGAATCAAATCATTGGTCGAGAGTTCATACTGGTTCAGAAAAAGAGAAGTGTTGATTTGGGGTAGCATCAGATGTGCTCTAGCCATGAAAATTGGTGGAGAGGCTAAAGCGCATGAGATCTCCAAGACCCATAAATGGTTTGGACAGATTGTACCCGGTTTGGGAGATATTAAAATAATTAATATTTTTAATGGAGTTCCTAAGTCTAAACTTAAAAAAATAAAATATTAATGGGTATTAATATAAAACTGGGTTAGAAGGGTCCAAAAGCCATGGATCAAGCCAAATCTAATCTTAGCCGTTGATTAGAGATTTAATCTCATCCGTTGATGGACCAACGAGAAAAGTATAAGAAGCTTGAGGGTCAGTTGGAGAACACAACAGAGTGATCATTGATTCATTTTGCTAGAGCGGGGTTGCTAAGCAAAGTTGAATTAGTGATCAACAGCGAGGGGTAGTGAGTACGAGGCAGAGAGACAAAGACAATAATGGGAGACTAGCGCAGAAGCAGAGAGAGCAAGAGCAACAACCAGTGCAGGCTACGTAGAGCCCAATAGAGTCAACGTAGAAGCCAGAGGGACTGTGTCATCCACGCAGAGGCTGCGGGAGTGACGTAGAAGGTCCCAGAGGCTGCGCAGTGCCCCAGAGGGCTTATGCAGAGGGTCCTGGGGTTGACGCAGGTCAGCAGGAGGCTGACGCAGAGGCCAGAAGGGCCAACGCTGAGCTTCAGTTGTGTCTAAGATGGTTTCGTGGGACAGGTTTTCTGAATACCTATTTCCGAATATAGAGGTATTGCTGCCGTGTGTTTTTCTCTGTCGGATGAGCTAGTTAGGCACCTGGATGTACTCAGAAAGACTGCATAATAATATAACCCTCAGAATCGCTGCACCGGTTTTCCCGCATTGGGTTTTTCCGTGGACATTTGTCCAAAAATAACAGTGTCACTTGTGTGCTTGTTTTCTTTCAGTTGTTGATCTGTAGATGTTTTGACTGTATTGTGTTTATTTTGGTATTTAAATGTATTAAATAACTTGTTCGAATTTAAACAAGTAGAAGAAATAAACTAGCAGAATACAGATTAATTTTCTAACGGATAGACTTAGAAAATTCAACATGGTATCAAAGCGAGGTTGCAGATCATAGGAAAACTAAATGCATCAGCTAAGCAGAGCATTTGTAGCAGGTTCAGCTGTCCCGAGTGACAAAGTTGATCCTTCCAGAAAGCGACAGAAGATGGAATGACGCAGAGGAACTGCGTCATTAGTCGCCAGAGAGAGGCCAGCGCAGAGGCTGAGGAGGGCAAAATCAGGCTCATGCAGAGGCCAGGAGCGCTGACGCAGTTCGCTGAGGGAGCTGGTTTTCCAGTGTCGGGATTGCGCAAAGCCTAGAGGCTCAGTCCTTCAGTCGCTGGGGCATAGGAGGCTGTGGGTAGTTTGCGGAGCGAAGCTGGTGGGGTATTGTGGTCAGAACAATACATAACAGGGCAAGACCAAGGTGGAGGGAGTTGTTGCAGACGCAGATTTCTAGCCAAGGAATCCGGATCAGTGTTGCAGTTTCACAGATGATCAGAGTGGGGCAATTTGACGTTGGTAGAAGGATTTCTAGGAAGGAAATCGAGACTCAAAGGGAGTCCAAAAGAGAACTTCCAGACGGGAAGTAGAGAGACTTAGCAAGAGTTGAACAGAGGACTTGCAGGAGGGAAGTAGAGAGACTCAAAGGAGTCGACATAGGAGCGGAGATGGTCGTGAATGGGCTGAGGGATCAGGATAGGCTAGATGGAGCATCCAACTTTGTGGTCTGGAAGGCCAAGATCCTGTCCATTCTAGACAGATATCGCATCAAGGCCTTTGCCTTGAAAGTAGTGGCGATCCCAGTTGACCTGGTTGAAAATGAGAAGTACGAGGAGGCAATGGCCAGGGCGAAGTGCATCATCCTTGATGGGGTCAAGGATCATGTGGTCCAACATATTGCCGAGAAGGAAACGAAAAATGAGATGTGGGACACCCTGAAGAAATTGTACCAACATACTTCCGTGCAGAGGAAGATGTTACTTGAGAATCAGCTGCGGTCATACCAAATGCAAAAGGGGGAGCAGATAGATCACTTCCTCGGTCAGTTGAAGGAGATCCGAGACCAGCTAACTTCCATAGGAGCCACACCTGATGAGGAGATGTTGGTGAGGACTGCACTTAACGCAGTCTCCGAGGAGTGGGAGACATTTGTCCAGAGTATACTGGGCAAGGCGGATCTTCCAGATTGGGAAGAATTGTGGGTGGCTCTTCGCCAAGAGGAAATCAAGCGGTTGAGCAAGACGGGGAGTAGCGGGAAAGGAGTTAGGATCAAGAAGGAAGAGGAAGAGGATGTGGCTCTAGCATCTGCGAGAAAGAAGGAGAAGAGGAAGAAGGGCATCTCCAAGGTCAAGTGCTTCCATTGTGGGGAACTCGGTCACTATGTGAACCAGTGTCCAAGGAAGAAGAGTAAGGAAGAGGCTTCGGACTCTAAGGCAGTGCCAACGAAGGCGGAGAAGGAGGTCGAGGAGGATGACGATTGTGCCATGAGTGCTCATGTGCCACTTGAGAAGAAGTGGGGAGACATCGGGCTGTAGTCAGGAGGACTACAGACAATGAGGGGCAGGATCCTTGAGGTACCCAACCTCTTGGATTATACATTGCTACGGGAGCCCCAAAGAGGAGTCGCAGCACTGGCAGATGTTGGTAGAGACGGATGTGGATGGAGTGACAGAGAGTGCTACAGTGTAGGAGTCCCGGGGCAGTGCGAGAGGCATGGGAGTGTTGCACCAGTGTAGGATGGCACAAAGAGGTGTGCAACGGTGCGAGATGCAGGGAGTTGTTACAAGGATATCAGATGTTGGATGGATTAGTTACTTACTTCTCAGTAACTGAGTTGTAGTGCAGTTGCACAATGCAGCATGATGAGAGGGGGATGCAGTGTTGGGAAGATGGACCAACAACAACACAGATGCAGATGGAGTTGTCATATAGATGCAGCAGTGGCAGTGGCAGGGCCATGGGCAGTAGTACAGGATGCAGCAGTGTAGAGGATGTTGGATGGGGAGGCTAGCATCAGCACAGGTACCGGTGCTGGATAATCAGTGTAATGCTTAGTGGGGAGTATTACTAGAGCACAGTCCTCGCTAAGAGGGAGTGTTGATTTAGGGTAGCATCGGATGTGTTCTAGCCATGAAAATTGGTGGACAGGCTAAAGCACATGAGATCTCCAAGACCCAGAAATGGTTTGGGTAGATTGTACCCAGTTTGGGAGATATTAAAATAATTAATATTTTTAATGGAGTTCCTAAAGTCGAAACTTAGGAAAAATAAAATATTAATGGGTATTAATATAAAACTGGGGTAGAAGGGTCCAAAAGCCATGGATCAAGCCAAATCTAATCTTACCCGTTGATTAGAGATTTAATCTCGGCCGTTGACGGACAAACGAGAAAAGTATAAGAAGAGGCTTGAGGGTCAGTTGGAGAACACATTAGAGTGATCAATCATTCATTTTGCTAGAGTGGGGTTGCTAAGCAAAGTTGAATCAGTGATCAGCAATGACAGTGTGTATGAGGCAGAGAGGCAAAGACAATACTGGGAGACCAACGCAAAAGCAAAGAGAGCAAGAGCAGCAGCCAGTCCAGGCTATGCAGAGCCCAACAGAGTCAACGCAAAAGCCAGAGGGACTATGTCATCCACGCAGAGGCTACTGGAGTGATGCAGAGGGTCCCAGAGGTTGCATAGTGCCTCAGAGGGTTGATGCAGGTCAGCAGGAGGTTTACACAGAGGCCAGAAGGGCCAGGGCTGAGCTTTATTTGTGCCAGAGAGGGTTTCGTGGGACAAGTTCTCTGAATACCTGTTTCCGAATATAGAGGTATTGTTGCCATGTATTTTTCTCTGTCGGGGGAGCCGGTTAGGCACCCAGATGTACTCAGAAACACTGCATAATAATATAACCCTCAGAATAGCTGCACCGGCTTCCCCGCATTGGGTTTTTCCAGGGACATTTGTCCAACAATAATGGTGTCACTTGTGTGCTTGTTTTCTTTCAGTTGTTGATATGTAGATGTTGTGACTGAATTGTGTTTATTTTGGTATTTAAATGTATTAAATAACTTGTTCGAATTTAAGCAAGTAGAAGAAATAAACCAGCAGAATACATATTAATTTTCTAACAGATAGACTTAGAAAATTCAACAAAAAACATAACACTGAAGCTTGCTGGAAGATTCTCACAAATAAGTGCTGTCCTGGTCCATGTAACCCTTCATAAATGCAGTTTGCTGTTTTGTAGGGCCTAACCTACCACCATATCAATTTTGATATGCAATTTATTTTATCAAACATGCACAAATTTTTGGCGTTTTTTGAAACAAAGTTGAGGAATTGGTGCAAAAGATTAGAAAGAAGACAATAAAACAGTGACTGTCCTTTACACTAGGCTGTGACATTAACACCATAGTAGACAAGTGTTTGATGCAGTAACATGCCTGAAGATTAATGGTTTTTTGAACTAAATGTAAGGCTTGACATTTTTGGAAATATACGATGAGAAGAAAAACCACGAGACATAAAAATTCAGGTTACCATTGATCAAGTTTGTTTTACGCTTCCAGTCTTGCTTTATAAGCTTTGAGGTTTTATATCTATGTTTTGAGGATCAATTTAGGGTTGCATAGTTTGCTTCAGTTTTTTTTGGTTTTAATTTTAACTAAATCCATTTGAAAAAACCACTTTTTCTTGTTGGAAACTTGCCCTGTAGGGCTAAAACGTTTTAGAAAATCAGGGAACATTTCAGGATCATGTTTAAATGGTTGGAAACATTTTGGTTTTTGGATATGGCTATAAACGTTTTAGACTTTAGCGCTGTTTCCAAGCTGTATCTCCTTTAGTTCATATTTTGAAATGGAGAACAATGTATACCCCACTTTTCCTAGACAATTCTTGTAATATAGAGTTCTTCACATTTTAAATATAATATCCAAAAATATTTTGTACGTTTGACATATCTCAAATCCTAAGTCACCGGATTCGCCCTAAACCCCCTACGAATCCCGAATCTAGCGAATCCGACACGATTCGGTCCGGATTCGTGTCCAAATCATATGACACGTCGTGTCCTTTTCCGACACGTCGAATCCGAGGTCGTGTCACGATTTTGAAAAGCGTGTCACGATTTTGGGAAACGTGTCCTGTTCATGGTAATGTTCATGTTAAATTCTTAAAGTAAAAGGACATTCTCCTTAATCTTCATTTTCATCCTTTTACTTAAATTTTTAACATTACCATGAAATGACTCAGGATGTTTGAGAGTGGTTCCGGCCTCATTGGATTTCATATGGAGAAAATAGAATTTTAGATTTCATTCAAAATCCAGCAGACTTATCAGTTTTTCAGGATTTTAGGATTGGGGTATTGCAATGTTTCCATTGAATTTTGTCATGTATTAGGGTATGGAACTCGTATTTAATCAAGAGCACCAATCCCTCTATGTACCTTGATGTTAGTGACATTGGTTGTCGAACTCTGTATCATGACCCTCCTAAAAATGTACGCATCACTCAAACAAAATCTTGACTTGACATGTTATGCTTGTTCTATCTTATGTTAATGCTTAAAGGGTGATATTAATGACAAAGATCCCTATACAGATACAGAGGTAATGACAAAGATACCTCTGGATATTAATGCTTAGAGGGTGATATTAATGACAAAGATCCTGATTTTCCAACAAGACTAAAAAATTAGACATTTCTTGTGGTGGCAAGAGGGCCAAGCATAAGAAATAGATAATAGATTGACATGTATTTGAATTTTGTATGTACTATGCATGCTAATAGCTATAGATGAAGATCTATGTTTGAAATCAATAAATTTGTATCATTAATCAAAATTTGTGTAAGAAATATGATAATATCTAATTTTTAATATATATATATATATATATATATATATATATATTTTTTTTTTTTTATATATATATATATATATATATATATATTTTTTTTAAATATATATATATATATATATATGTTTTAATAAAATAATATATAACATGTCCTAATGTGTCCTGTTCCGGGGGTTCAGCGTGTCCGAATCCGACACCACGAATCTCGAATCCTACGTGTCCCGAATCCCCGTGTCAGGTGACTTAGCTCAAATCCTTTTTTGCTGTTGACCAATGTTCTGCTTTGGTATCTGTCATAACCCTGAATATGTAGTTGACTGTGAAACTAAGATCAGGTCTAGTAGAAATTGTTCAAACCTCACTATTTGTTATAATAATGTTGTCTGCATTTATTGCCAAAATTACCAAATCACCATCATGTTATTATGCAAACCTGCACAAGGAAATCTGCCCAACCACTGTAGGCAAACCAGTCGTCGTCGCAGTTGGAAGGCCTCTTAGTTTGGATTGGAACTATTTCAGTCTCAAGGGGGTATACATAACGAGTGTATGCTGCCACCAAATCTGCACATATTCAAAGATGGTCAATACGCAAAGGACTCACTCTCAGGCTGTTTGAAGACAGTCGGATGAGGGTAAGTTCAAATGAAAGTCTTTAAATGGTTGAAGTTGGATTTCTGAGATATTTATAACTACGAAAACAAATTCAAATGACATGTTTTTAAATGGTTGAAGTCAGATTTCAGAGATGTTTATAACTATGAAAACAAATGATTACTGCATGAAAGAAAGTGTGCTTTAAGTGAAGAAAAATTCAAAAGAAATGAATGAAAACCACACTACACAGCAAGAGCAGTTAGATGAATGTAGCCAAGAGATTTAGAGAGCTAAATAAAAACAGAACTCAATCAGATCCCTTAATACCCAAGAGATTGTTTGCATGATAGTGAGTGAGAGATGACAGGCTGCCATTGAATTCCTTGCTTGCAGTGGAGGTGGTGGTCAATGTCTGGTAGTGAAAGATTGAGAGACTGTGCACTGCTACTACTGCTTCCAAAATGGGCTGTCTAACTTTGAAACTGCTTCTCAAATTTGTATATATAGAAAATCCTCTCGCCTTAGAAGACTTTTGGAAGGAGGAAAGAAAGCTTGATAAGTTGTGAAGATCGTGCATGCCTGCCAGCTGTAACCCTTTCGCTGTTTACCCCTCCCTCATATGCTTTGTAGGCCTTTCCTGTAGCTGCTTTTAAGGCTTTTTCTGTAGGCTGTTTTTACCATAGTTTTAAAACCCGTCTGGCATAAACCCAATGTTCCACCAAGACTCCAGTGCGGGGAGACGCACAGGGGGGACTTGTGGGAGTACCCTCAAATTTTAGGGAAATTTCGGGGGTGCGGGGAGTCGTCGAGGTTCATATTCGTTGTTCACTGTTCAATAATGAAAGCATAAAAAATTAAAAATATTAAATAGACAATCGAAATTTGAATCATTGATCCATCCTCATCATTCATTTTGATACATACATCATTCATATGACATACTCAAGTGACAAGTCTCATTATTGAATTAATTATTATTCATACATACCATGAGATTCGAAAAACAAAAATAAAAATCAATAATAAAATATTCAAATACATTGATCGATATCATTCATCATTCTACAATCTACATTGATTTAAAAACTAAATTCATCATTCATCATTCTAGAATCTAAATTGAAAGCAAAACATACTAGTATATACCATATACTATATTTTCAAAGTTTGAACACTAAATTTATATAACTCAAAGTTTCAAAGTTCAAACTCAAAAATAGTTAAGAGTGAAGAGTCAAGTCATCAATATCTGGTGTCTTCCTATGTGCAAGAGGTAGAGAACTATGCACTGCAACTAGCTTCTCTGCTCTCCTAGAGGAAAGTCTATTCCTCTTGATAGAGTGGATGAAGCTATATGTGGACCAATTCCTCTCTGCTGCAGAGGAACTAGCAATTTGAGACAATAAGCGAATAGCAAGGTGTTGGATCTCTGAAGCATCATCCCCATGCATGGTCCACCAACCAATGGGGTCAGTCTGGCCTAAATCATTGCGATCTTCCCTTGCATCATGCTTGTTGAAGGGACCACTGAGACTTGCAAATTGCATCCACTATCTCCTAATTGTTCTCCCTTCTTTTGAACTATACATCTTTGTAATGTCAGCTCGAAATCCCTTTTTGACCTCTGGATCTTCAATCGGAAGAATTCTACCAGTCCTTGCCACATACCATTTTAGGTTGAGTGCATATGCTGCCATGTGCAAAGGTGTATTCATTCGATCCCACCTACGCTGTATAATGGGTCGAATTTGGGTCGTATAGAACTCTAAGGAAGGATCTTTCTCACGAATGGCCACCCTTACTTGATCCAACATAGTATCAAAAGTCTCATATATTTCTCCAAGAGTAGGAGAATCTGTGTCAGTGTAGCGAATGACCTCAACTACAGGACGTAAAAGTGACACCAAATAACCACAATCTGTCCACCAATCATTATCCAATATCTGAATCTTGATTTTCTTTCCTTCCTCTGTCTTGGATTCTGCCCATCTGTTCCAATCTGGAGTTACAACCATGGCCTGCAATGCTGATTGCACCTCCAACATCCTCTCTAATAAAAGAAAATAACTAGCATATCTGGTATCAGTAGGCTTGAGGAATTCCTTCCTCGCATGAGACCTGTACATGGCTAAAGAGGTATGGTGATTGCAAATAAACATCTGCACATTTCTTGCAGCTATCACCAAGTTAGATACCCACTCAATTTTGCCAATGTCTTTCAATGCATTATTGAGCGCATGCACACAACAAGGGGTCCAGAAAATATGCCTGTATTTACTTTGAATCATTAATCATGCTGATCTACACACTGCTGCTGCATCTGTCACAACCTGTACAACATTTGTAGATCCAACCTCCTCTATAGCATCACGAAGAAGCTCAAATTGGAAAGTTGCATCTTTGCGCTTTCCAGAACAATCAATAACTCTAAGAAAGAAAGGCCCCTCTCGGCAAGTAACTATGATGTTGATAAGTGGACGTTTGGCAATGTCTGTCCACCCATCCATAACGATAGAACAACCTTCCCTCACCCATGTCTGCCTCGTATTTTTCTTTTGCACATTAATATTGGCCACTTGCCTTTCTAATATCACTGTCCTCAACTTATGTTCACCTGGGGGCACATATGAGGGTCCTGCTGCTACAATTGCCTTCACCATCTCCTTGTAGTAAGGAGAACGACTAACATGGAAAGGAATGCCATTGGCAAAAAGCTATGTTGCACGGGTTCCCGCACCCGGGGGTGGGGTTCTCGAACCCGTCCCGGGTTTCCGCACCCAAGTACCGGATTCGGGTACGGGTTCTTCTCAGAAGAACCCAGAAGAACCGGGTTCTTCAAAAAAAAAATTTGGGTTCTTTTCCTTTAATGGGTTCTTGGATTCTTGGGTTCTTCGGGTTGGGTTCTTTGGGTTCTTTTAAAGGCTTGCCGGAATGAATGTCACAATTTCTTGCTGTTTCGGACTGTCTGCAACATGAGCCACAACTGTCAGTCCACTTTTATACGCTCAATTTGCCTCCTACAGCTGCGGCATAGTCCTTCCTCCTTGTTGTTGTCAAACGCTGAGCTGTAGGGCTTGATTCATGCCACTATTTACACAAAACAGCTCACTGTTCACTAAGGAACAGACCTCGGCCTCCTTATGCAGACTCCTGTACCCAACCGAAGCCCTAAACAAAGATGACAATGCCACAAACTTACCTCTACTCAGCCCAGACTTGTTAAATTTTTAATTTTTTATACTATATACTATAATATGAGAAGTATACGTTTCAGTTCTTTTAACCTGAAATAGTTGCAATTAGATTAATAAAGCATAGAAAATCTTCATCATTTTTTGCATTAATGAATGGCATTACATAAATGCATTCATACATTGAATATAGCTTTGTGCTATTCTTTACAATATAAACCGTTCAATGAGAATGTATTTCAACTCAATCATCTACACAACATTCAAGCCAGTTCATTATCTACCCTCTAACAATGGTGTTGCTTGCCCTTGCAATGTAATTTCACCATGGATCAACAAAATCCACCAATTAAATGGTTCAGAATTTGTTCAGGAAAAAGTAAAACAGTTCATAGTATATTTTAATTTTTGAAAAATTGAATCATTGATTCATTACATTAACATATAAATTCTGTGGTTTTTTTTAAGGCTTGTGGCTACATTAAAGTATAAATTATGGCTGCTGGGAGCATATATTTCACTGCTGTCCCACCAAACACACAAGGTAGCCCAATAAAATAAAGTTTAAAATGTTGAGTCTTTGAGAACTCAAAATACTTTAGGATTTTTGAGCGTACTCCTGAGTTTGTACGAAACTTGGCTAGTGTATCTCAGTCAGCTGTGTGTGACAAAATCTGTCCCATACCATGATTCATGTTAATATGTAAACAATGAACAATTTTTTGGTGATAAATTTTGAAATTTCAATGTCAATGTTGAATGTTCAATGATGTGCATGTTTAAATGATTATCATTAAAGTTTTCTTGTTTAAAGTTGAAAAAATATACAAATTCAAATTTCATATATATTATTAATTTATTAATTATAAATTTATAATTTATAAAATTTAATTATTAAAATTTAATATTATTATATTACCCGACGAACCCGCGCACCATGTTTCCAAAAATGCCGTCCCCGTCCCCGTCCCCGAACCCACGTTTCCTGGCAACATAGGCAAAAAGAAATTTTCCAATGGCATCATCTGTATCATTATGGGTCAACTTACCATACATTTCTGTAAGAGTTGGTCCCACTGCACAAGAACGAGAACCCTTAGTCCCAACAGCAGATGGTGGAGGCATATTTTTCATTTTTCTTTTGGAGCTTGTGGCTTCATCAATATTTTGGTGAGCTTGGGCCATGACATTTTTACTTGAGAAGTTGCCCTTTGCATCTGCTGCCATTTGCATCCTCAAGAGCTCTGATTTTTGCAATATGGTTAATGTTGAACATATATGAACCCCTTTGCCACCTACACCCAAAAGATGCATCTTGATCTGACTATAACTCCCAACCCAAGAATGACCACAAACATTGCATTTCCAATGGCGTGTCCCACCTCTTTGTTTTCCTGGTTTTGGTTGAGTTGAAGAGTCAACCATTTTGGTAACATATAAAAAAAGATGTTTGATTGGATTAAACGTCCCTTTTGCATATTCAGCCAATGCCTTTAACGGGGTTGCAGTTGCAGTTGCATTGGGAGAAACACTCGCTGCACTGCTGCCATGGGTTTCATTCATTGTTGATGGGATTTCAGATCCAAGAGGACTTTCTGTTTGAACATCATAATCACTATCAGTATCACCTTCAGTGTCACTGTGGTTGCTCATGTTGTAATCAACGATTTTACACTTGCAGGCTTGCAGGTTCTTGTGTCATTGTTTTAATTTATTTTGCAATTTTTTTTTTTTGTTTTTCTGCCCTGTAGAAAGAGTTAAAAAATAAATAAATTCATCATGTAAATTAAAATTTAAAAACAAAAGCATAAACAAAAAATAAAAATTAAATTCAAGTGACTGTGTTTTGAAGCATTTTGAAGTTTTCATTAAAGTTTATATTTAAAAATTATTAAAATTTAAAAGTTGGGTCGAGGTTTGTAACCTGCACCAAGTCCGAGCTCCTTTACAAGTAGGAATTTGAACTTCATAAACCTGTTGCATGTCCTAGCTCCATAGTCAAATGCTTGCTCTACAAGTGACTGTCACTACAGGACTGTCCTCAAGTTAGATGACTGTCCGAACTGTTCTGAGTAGCAACAGATGTCAACACTCCCAGCTTTCAGGCAGTCTACCCGAGCTAATAAATCTGAGCCCCTTTTTTTTATCACAGATTCGATGTACCACAGATAGGACTGCAGTCCGAGCTTTTATCAGTGGTTAACTGAACATCCACGGGTGCATTACCATTCCATCATAAATGTGTGACTGGCTGGGCCATATAACACAGATCCGAGGGTATAAATTTATCACCGAATTAGATAATTTGAATTAGTTTAAAACTAAAAACTTTAAACAAATGATATCAAATTTAAAAATAAAAATAAAATTTTTAAAAACTACAGCAGGGCCGCAGGCTGTATGTAACACGTTACAACATTTTTAATTTTTTTTTAAACTACAACATTAATACTATATACAGTACTATTTTTTTTTCTGTATGCTGTCTGCATTTCAAATTATACAGACAAGGTAGCAAAAAAACATTACATGGTTTGCTCCAGCCTCTATGTGGCTTACAAGGAACATGTTCCCAGTTAGAAATTCTACGAGGACATCATGATTTTGCTTGTCTCTATGTGGCTTACAAGTAACATCTACCCTGCCTCTTCCTAAATTTTCTGAAGTCGCATGCAAGGGTATGAGACTTTGGATAGTCCCCCTCTGTTCTAATTAAAGTATGTAGCATCAATAAGTGAAAAACTTAAAACATAAAGAAGATTGACACACTCCGTGGTTTCTCCAGGAATGTTCCATATCAATCATCGTAACCTGGGAGTTTTGAAATTTAAAACAGTTTAGATTTATCATTTTAGGGTTTAATGTCCACCTGGAGGTGGAGCCGCACATCGTAGGGACAGAGGGTTGACAGCAAAAGACTGGAGGTTCGAGGATGCTGGGCTGCGACTGAAACTTGAAAGTCGTGGTCAAACTTTTAAACAACAACGGCTAGCTGCTGGAGCAACTGCCAACAACAAGCCTGCAAGGGGACGCAGCACACTCTCTCAACAACAATGACTCGGCTCACCGTCCCTCAGCTCAGCGTTTCAATGTTCAGGGAAAGTTGCAAACAGTGGGCTGGAGCAATGCAAGGCGACTGGGTCAAAGTCTTGGAAATGACTTTGGGTTGAAATGAAATGAGCTTTTAACTTTAAGTTTTGCCTTTCATGACTTTTAGGTTTAGGCTCTTAAGTTTTAGTTAAAAAAAAAAGTAAAATTTAATGGTTTTGATTTTTGATTTTTAATTTTTAATTTTTTAAGTCTTATTAGACAAATTCAAAGGGGGACGCCCATGCGCACCCTTTTTGGGGAGTCTAGACTCCCACACTTAAGGGGGACGCCCAGAAGCACCCTTTTTGGGGAGTCTTGGGGAGTCTAGACTCCCACACTGGGGAAACGCACCCCCTTGCATCTCCTCGAGACTCCCCAAAAAGGGTGCGTGGGGAAACGCACCCCCAAGAGACTCCCCGTCCCGGGTGTGTGGGGTGCGAGGGGTGTGCGCACCCGACCCTGGGGGACGCGTCCCCGTGGAACACTGCATAAACCGGAAACTGGTCAAACCGGCCGGTTCACTAGCAATTGCCGGACCGGCCACAAAACCAGGTTTATGCCACCATTTCACCAATTTTTCGCATAAACTAGACCTAACCGGCCAGTTTTTGACGGAACCGGCAACCAGGCGGTTCATTGCCACGACCACCGCGGACCCACTGTGTCGGTTTTTGGAAGCTTCTTAGGTGGTATGGAGGAAAAATAAAGGTTATTTCCCTCCAAAAACACCCTCTCCAAGCCAATAAAAGGAGGTCACCCCCCTCATTTACCTCACACATCTCATTGGGAGTTTTTGTGAGTTTCATTGGGCATTTGGAGAGTGTTGAGTTTTTGCTGGAGTAGTCATCTTGGAGGCTTGGAGCTATTTTGGAGATAGTTTGGCGCTGTTAGTAGAGTTAGAATCTTCGGGAGGAGGCTAAGGAAGCTAGTTTGCATTTCCAAGTAAAGATTTTCACTTGAAATTCCATATTTCACTGCTAACCATGTATTTAATTTTTTTGTGTTCTATGCTATCAAATCTCTAGTTCTATGCTATCAAATTTTGTAGGCTAAATATGCCTTTTTTTCCTAAATTTATCTTAGGTTTTCCATTTTTCTTAGCTGCAATTTTTTTTTAATTGGCAGATTTCTTTGCAAATTTCAATTATTTCTAGTCACCATGGCTCCAAAAGCCAAGGACACTGCATGGGCTCATTGTGATGTGATTGATGGAAAAATGATATGCAAATTTTGCAATAAATCTATTGGAGGTGGGGGTATTCTCAGGTTGAAACAACACTTGGTTGGGATAAGAGGCCAAGTAAAGCCATGTGAAGCACCAAAGGAAGTGTTAGGTCCTATTAGGGCAGAATACCTTGCCAAGTTTGAGAAATTTGAGGAGAATAAGGCTAGGGAGAAGGCTATCCAAGAAGAAAGTACAAGGAGAGGGAAAAATTGGCCATGGGCTACATTTATGAGGCTATGGATTAGGCAAAGGAGCAAATATGTGCAACTTACAAGGATAAGTTAGCGAAATATGGGCGTATATGGGAGATCATTGATAACAGATGGAACAATCAACTCCATTGTCCTATACATGTAGCTGGGTATTTTTTGAACCCAAAGTATCATTCTAAAGCACGGCTAGGATATCTGCAGGTTGGGGAGGTTAGAGATGGATTGTATTATTGCTTGGAGCACATGGTCCCTAACCATGCAAAGCAGTTGGAAATACATAGACAACTTACCCTTTTCAGTATGGCTACTAGTACCTTTGGCAAAAACTTGGCAAAGATGGCAAGAGATGTGGATAAACCAAGGAAGCAATTCCAATTTGTTTTTCTTTTAAATTCAGTTGTATACAAATTTACAATTCAAATTATCTGTAAATACTAGTAAATAAGTAATGAAATGAACTAAGTTACTAATTAATGTCTTTTTCTTTGCAGCGCATTGTTGGAAAATGTAACTAGGTTCTGTTTTCATTAAATGTCTTTGAGTCATCATGTAATGTACTTGTCAAAAGAATAAAGAAAATAATTATTATTATTATTATTATGACTTATTAACGCATGGGTTTCATGCTTAGGTCAAAGTCCCCATTGAGGACTTCTAGGATTTATTTTGAGTTAATAGAGTCATTTTACTTTTAAAGAGACCCTTCTTGGGCTTTTGAATCATGTAAAAAGGTTAAGTATTGAGTCAAATATGAATTGTGTTGGCTCCACACCAAGTCGGCCTCAAAGAAGGCTATTCAACCTCACCAAAGGACTATAAATGAAGCAGTTTGAATTCCATTTGAAGCACACTCACAACAAGCTAGTTCGATGTCTCTCGAAGCTAGGAAAAAGTGCGAAGTGGAGAAAAGGAGGCAAAAGGAGTGCAAGTTTGGTCTAGAAGAAGGAAGAAAGGAAAATCGAAATTTTGATGTATCTGTCTCTCTTTCTTGTGCCCTAGTTTGGAAGATCGAAGTTATCTTGTTGATGCCATAGCCAGTTGCTACATGTTGCCGCTGCTAGATCAAAGTATAGGTCGAAGTTGTTGTTGCTGGGTGCTGCTGCCTCTAGAAGTTGTATTGGGCCAAGATTGAAGTTTCTAAGAGAAGATCAAAGTCTTCCAGTGAAGATCGAAGTCTCCAAAGCAAGGTCGAAGTTGCTGGGTCCAAGAAAGTGCTGCTACTGCTGCTGCTATTGCCAAGTCAAGTAGGATTATCTACAATCATAGAAGAAGGCTGACTTGGTGTGGAAAAAAGTTTGTGTCAAGGTATAGAGTCTTGGAATATCTCAAGACAACTATTGAAGGAAGAATTATTGACTGGGTTTTCCCCTAGAGAGGGGTTTTTCCCTCGCTGAGAGCCTATATTTGGTGTCCATTGATTTATGTGCTATTGATTTGGTAATTGCTTGATGAACTAAATGAAAGAAGATATAAAGAACCATAATAAGAAATCAAGAACATCATAAGTAATTATCAAGTATAAGAAAAAATTTTGCTTTTATGATTTTCTAACATGGTATCAGAGCTTTTGGTGAAGAAAGAAGCTAAAGGCAGTCTCAAGCACTTGATCAAGGGATCATTCAAAAGGATTATTTCAAGGAAGAAGTCTACTATATTCAAGGAAGATGTCTAACACAATCAAGGGAGAGAACAAACTTGAAGGAGCCTCAAACTACAGATCTTGGAAGAAGAGGATTGACCTCATCCTTGAAAAGAACAAGGTACTAGACTTGGTGAAAGGAAAAGTAAAGAAGCCTACAAAAGACTCCAGTGATGCTGATAAAGTGAAGTTCAAAGATTTGGAATTAGTGGCCATGAACCTAATGGTAGAAGGAATAAAGGACAATCTTGTCCCATTCATAGCCAACATTGACCATGCTCAAGAAATGTATGAGGCTTTGTCAAAGTTATTCACTATTAAGAACATTGGTCAAGTAGCAAGCCTGAAGAATGAACTAAGGACCACAAAGATGACTAAAGAAGATACAGTGGCCTCCTTCTTTGTGAAGATAGCAAGAATTAGAGATGATCTTTTGGCCATTGATGAAATTGTTCCAGACAAAGAACTTGTGATCACTGCTATATTAGGATTGCCACCTACTTGGGGTGCATTTGCTGCAGGACTCAACAGTTGGAAGGAAGCTCCCACTTTTGAAGAATTATGGACTGCTTGCAGTCAAGAAAAATTAAGGATCTCACTGGTTGCCAACCCTGAAGGAATGTCAAATGCCCATGCTGCTCAACACAGAGGTAACTTCAAGAAAGGACCAAAGAGGAAGGTGGACATGTCCAAAGTAGAATGCTATCAATGTCATATGAAGGGTCACTATAGAAGTGACTGTCCAGACAATCCAAGAAATAAGAAGAGAGAAAGGGATCAAGCCAATGTTGCTAAAGAAGAAGACCTAAAGAAATCCAAACCCAAAAAGTATGATATAAGGGACTTGCACTACTAAGCCCTTTGCTTCTAGTCATAGATATTCTATTTTGTATTTTTGATGTTTAGAATTTATAGGTTTTAACATATTTTTGGAAAATACATTTTCTTTTGTTTTTATAAGTTTATAGGTATCCCTCAAGCTTTGGAGGGAGCCCCCAACATCTCCCAAAGATAAGTATCTCATTTCCTTTCAATTTCTGGTTTCATGTACTTATTTAAGTTTTGATTATATTAAATACTAATCACCATTCTCCCTCAACTGTCTTAATTAGGAAAAATCTACTATATCCTCAAGGAGTATGTACTATGGAAGGTCTCCCAAGACAATGTTTGTCAAGAAACAAAGGTATGCCTTAAACCACAAAACATTTATTTCTTTATAATAAATGTTTATTCATTTAACAATCTATTACTAACATTGTTATGTCTAGCTATATTGAATCTTAATGATTCTTGTTTTG
Organism: Pinus tabuliformis; assembly: GCA_031772625.1. Lineage (NCBI taxonomy): Eukaryota > Viridiplantae > Streptophyta > Pinopsida > Pinales > Pinaceae > Pinus > Pinus tabuliformis. The sequence goes on along the minus strand of CM062805.1, from coordinate 1,046,496,145 downwards.
GATGATCATCACTTTATAAATCTACCCCCTCCTCTTACTCTTAATTGATTTTATAGAACCCTAGATAGGTTCTCTAGAAAACCCTAACTTAAGGGTATGCTAATGTTAATGTCTGAAACTCTAAAACTACTTAGGGTTATTGGGAAATTATATTTGAAGTTTTTGTTGATGATGTCATGATTGGGGTTTTGATATGATCATGAAAACCCTAACTTGTTAGGGTTGAAATGATGTTGTCTAAAATCCTGAACCCTTGAAGTTCTGGTGTAGTAGGGTTTTTTTTGCTATAAAGTCCTAGATCTTTAGGGTTTGGTTGGGTCTATAAGCAAAACCTTTGTTGTGATCCTAGGAATGAAGCCCTAGGTATCTATGTGTCCATGTAGTTGAATCCCTAGCTTGGTCTAGGTTGGCATATGTCTAATATGTTGCCTGACATATGATGTGATTAATGATGAATTCCTAGATATGTGTGTTGACCTAATTATTGTTGGTCCTAAGTCTTCGGATTTAATCTTAAGCCCTTGCATGATTTTGATGTTCGAGGATGGTGCTGTGTGGTAAATCTAGGGTATATATCAAACCTTAGTAGAAGCTATTCGTGTTGTTGACCTGTGATTGATTTTGATTAGAAATCTTATATAAAATCTAGGGATTACATGAAATCCTAGTGAGAAGTCTAACATATGAATTCTGAAAAGTGGTTAAATACCTTGTTGATTTATGTTTTGTTTGATTTGTTTCTAGGATTTGCTATATGTTGTAGTAGGGTATGTAATACCATTGGTAGAAACATTGAAAGTCTAGATGTAAATGAAAGTTGATATATAAGTCTTAATGAAATAGGCTAGGGTTTATGACAAGGTCACTAGCAAAATGTTGGAGTGTATATCTCTTATTTTGGTATCTGATATATATAAGGTTGAAATGCTTCCGTGATTCTGATATAATTAACTCCGTGCTTCTGTAGTTTTTGATTGTACTTGCTATCTAAGTTGTGCAGGTACACAATCATCAAAATGGTGAAGATGATTGAAAGAAAAAGTTGATGTAATAAGAATAACTCTTATAAGATGGATGGAAGCCATGAAAGATTCTCCGATGTCGAAAAAAAGAAGTTGATTTCCCTCGGTTAAGAGGGAGCTTGGATAGAGAAAATCTCCCTAGTTGAGAAGGAGAGCATAGTTTTGATTGGAGAATGATGTTTGAAGGATATGTTGTTGTATGAAAAGAAAAGTATCAATGATTCGGTTGATAGGCCTATCTTGTTTGAGAAGCAACATCAAGAAAACCCCAAAGGTTTGTTTCTATTTATGAATAAAAGTATATTATTGATTTGGGTGGTGTTTGAACTTTGTACATGTGATTCTCTCGAAGGTCTTGATAACATGCTGGTTACTAATCGGTTTGATTGGGAGAGATTGGTTGTCCTCGATCTGTTGGATCAAGGAGTGTTAAGGCTTTGTGAGTGAAGCATTGCTTGGGAGGACATCTGGTCGACACTTTGTGTTGATGTGTAGGCCCCAAAGTTGAAAAGGTGGTGTTGGATATAGAGTTTTGATTTTGGATACACACCTGGATCCTTGGGTTGATGGTTAGCAAGTAAGCCTGATGGTACCTAGAGACGCCGAAAGCTTGAGTCCATCTTAGTCCCACTTGGATAGATTGCCCTGGTCAGGAATCTAGTCCATGGCATTGCGGTGCCTAAACTGTTGAGAGACCAATGGATAGATTGCCTTGGTCAGGAATCTAGTCCATGGCATTGCGGTGCCTAAAGTTCTTCATGGTTCATATAGTTGAGATCTTCCTTGTACTTGTATATGATGAATACCTCCCTAGTTAAGAGGGAGTGTTGGAAAATGTAACTAGGTTCAGTCTTCATTAAATGTATTTGAGTCATCATGTAATGTACTTGTCAAAAGAATAAAGAAAATTATTATTATTATTATTATTATGACTTATTAAAGCATGGGTTTCATGCTTGGGTCATCATGTTTTAGGTCAAAGTCCCCATTGAGGAGTTAATAAAGTCATTGTACTTTTAAAGAAACCCTTCTTGGGCTTTTAAATCATGCAAAACGGTTAAGTATTGAGTCAAATATGAATTATGTTGCCTCCACACCAAGTCGACCTTAAGATGATCAAGTCGGCCTCAAAGAAGGCTATTTGACCTCACCAAAGGACTATAAATGAAGCAGTTCGAATTCCATCTGAAGCACACTCACAACAAGCTAATTCGGTATCTCTTGAAGTTGGGAAAAAGTGCGAAGTGGAGGAAAGGAGGCGAAAGGAGTGCGAGTTTGGTCTAGAAGAAGGAAGAAAGGAAAATCGAAATTTTGGTGTATCTGTCTCTCTCTCTCTCTCTCATACCCTAGTTTGGAAGATCGAAGTTCTCTTGTTGATGCCGTAGCTAGTTGCTGCATGTTGTTGCTGCCAGATCAAAGTATAGGTCGAAGTTGCTATTGCTGGGTGCTGCTGCCTCTAGAAGTTGTATTGGGCCAAGATCGAAGTTTCTAAGAGAAGATCGAAGTATTTCAGTGAAGATTGAAGTCTCCAAAGCAAGATCGAAGTTGCTGGGTCCAAGAAAGTGCTGCTACTGCTGCGAGGTCAAGTAGGATTATCTGCAATCATAGAAGAAGGTTGACTTGGTGTGGAGGAAAGTTTGTGTCAAGGTCTAGAGTCTTGGAATATCTCAGGAAAACTATTGAAGGAAGAATTATTGACTGGGTTTTCCCCTAGAGAGGGGTTTTGCCCTGGCTGTGAGCCTATATCTGGTGTCCATTGATTTATGTGCTATTGCTTTGGTAATTTCTTGATGAACTAAAAGAAAGAACATATAAAGATACATAATAAGAAATCAAGAACATCACAAGTAATTATCATGTATAAGAAAATCTTTCTGCCTATCTAATTTTCTAACACACATTGGTGGGAGTCACTTGGCGGCCAATGTCCTCAATTGTAAAAGTTTGCAGTTAGAGTCCTCAGCTAAACTTGCAATGCTTTAGGTTGTGAGCGTAATTGGTTTGTTTTTGAGCGGATACACACGAAGAAGAGAAACTGTTTGGAACAAAAACAGTTAAATGATCTTGTCTTCGTGCAATACAGCCTTCGACTAAGGCGCAACCAAACAATGAGCATAAGACCTGATCTAGATCCCATTGTGTTGGACGCTATTGATCCAACATCAGAATGGGTAGAGGAGACTGAAGATCCTGAGTTTGATATTGACATGGCGTTAGTTTGCTGCTAAGTTTGAAGCAGGTTTGGTAGTGCCATCAGAACCAGAATTAGTAGCCGCATCAAGCAAAGGAAAACAACCAATGGACGACACTAGTTGTGCATCTTGACCAACTTGTGCTTCCATTAGGTCCACTTCTATTGTTATTGGTTGCAGTGCTACAACTGAGGTTGCAGATGAGGCTGAGGCATCCTCAAACTCTGATCCAAATGATGTTTATGTAGCATCTATTGATGATCTCGTGTCTAGTAGCGGTGATGAATTTGATCATGAGGAGGAATGATCATGTGATCACTGATATGTACCAGTAAACTTGTAGTCTTGTTGTAGGCCAATGACCCCATAAGTTGTAGCCATTGTTTTTGGACTTTATAGGCCATTTAGAGCTTCATTGCAGATGTATTTTGTCGATGATATGTAGTGCACTCGGTGCCATTTTGAGATATTCACCTTTACATGGTTTATATATGAGCAAACTTTGCATATTTTGTCTCTATTGGTTTGGAATCATGGTTTTAAATCTTAAAATTTGTTTTTTTCATTAAAAATTAATTATTTCATGTATTTTTTTAAAAACCAGTTCATTGAGATCTATCTGACCAGTCCGGTTTGAAATCTGGTTTATTAGGTGGATCAGTTTGATCACCGGTGCCAGTTTTTAAAACAATGGTTTTTACATTAAATTAACCTCCTCATGTAACAACTAGCATATGATAACTCCACACTCTAAAAGGATTCCTCATGGTCACCTCTTGATGTCATTAAAGGAGAATGCAAACATTTTGAGTAAGTGTAATATTCCCGGGGGATTAATTAACCAAAGGGACGAAGTATCCTATCGATCTCCATAGGCTATAGTTCTCGATAGAGGGGAAAGCCCCAAAATACCCAAAGTTGGGCAAGTTTTGGGGCAACCGGGGCAAAAAAAAAGCCCAAAGTTGGGGCTTGGTGTGAACATTACTCAATTAATTAAAGAGAAAACCCCCTCATGAAAAATCTATAAATACAAGAGGCATAGATGCATTTGAGGCATGATTGGATTGGATTGGATCTCTTATCTGTGTTTGTCTTTGAGCCTGAGGCTATGAGGGTTTTAAGTCCCCATCTTTCTTCTTGAACTAGTTTTGATGGAGATGCTCCTGTTGAGAAATCTAGAGGCAACTAGATTAGGTGATTTCTCTTTTCTGATAACTAATTGTGATGTATTTTTACTTAACTTGATTAGCTTCTTCTTACACTTGATTATTATTAGTGTTCTTTATCATCAAACAATTACCAAACAATAAAATCAATGAGACAATAGGACACAAGATGCAGGATGTAGGCTATCAACCAGGGCTAAAACCTCTCCAACTGAGAGGAAAACCCACAAGAATCCTTCTCTTCTTATAGAACTTCAATTGATGAATTCCAAGACCTATGACCTTTGACCAATTCCCTCCAAGACCAAGTCAAACCTTGCTTCCAATAACTTCTGCAATTTCGACTTACCTAGTAGATTTATCTAGAATTTCGACCTGCCCAGTGAATTCTTCTGCAACTTCGACCCGCCCAACAAATCATTTTGCAACTTCAATCTGCCCAACAAATTCTTCTGCAACTTTGACTTGCCCAACAAATTCTTCTGTCCAACAAATTCTCCTGCCCAACAAATTCTTATGCCCAACATATGTAGAAACTCTAACACAAGAGAGAGAGAGGCCTAAAAACTTCGATCTAGTTCTTTTCCTTCTTTTTCGTCCTTTACAAGCTTCTATCTTGAGAAGATCGAACTTGCTTGAGTGAGTCTCCAAATGTGGTCGAGTTCCTTATTTATAGGCTTGTGAGGGGTATGAGTTGCTATCTTTAGGCCGACTTGCCCCTTCATGTAGGCCAACTTGATCTTTGCACCATGACGAGGTCTTCGAGGGTCTTTTGACTCTATTTTGACTCAAATATTTTCTTTTCACAATATGTAACAGGCCCAAATGAGTCTTCAATACATGACAACGACTCAATTGACTTGTAGACTAACAAGCTCTAGAAGCACTCAATGGGTGCTTGATCTAAAAATAAATTTCGCTTGAGCATGAAACCCATGCCTTAAGAACAAAAAGAAAAATTATATTTTTCTTATTTATAGGCTTGTGAGGGGCATGAATTTCTATCTTTAGGCCGACTTGATATTTGCACCATGACGAGCTCTTGGAGGGTCTTTTGACTCTATTTTGACTCAAATAAATTCTTTTTACAATATGTAACATGCCCAAATGAGTCTTCAATACATGACAATGACTCAATTGACTTGTAGACTAAATAACAAGCCTTAGAAGCACTCAATGGGTGCTTGATCTAAAAATAAATTTCGCTTGAGCGTGAAGCCCATGCCTCAAGAACAACAAGAATAAATTTATTTTTCTCTTTTCATTAAGTACATAAAATCATGATTACATATGTCATTATGAAGACCGAACCTAGTTACATATTTCAACACTCCCTCTTAATTTGGGAGGTATTTATACTTCATACAAGGTACTTGGACATTCTCAATTTGAAGAATTCTCATAAGAAGAGTCGGATTAGTAACCCATCTATTTAACATCATATCATCTAACATCGTCACATAACAAGGCCTTGACTAACAACTCTATCTCTCCAGAAGATCAGAGCACAATGCTGGCGAGATCAATGATTTATAGACACCATCATCATTGTCTCTCAAGGAACATATCCCACATGGTGTTCACAGGGTATGTCCTTCTAGGACTATTCTTGTCTTGGATTCCCAGTCCTCAAAGAATATCAGTCCTCTACGACTACTCTTATCTTGGATGCCCTACCACATCCTCAAAGAATATCGGATGCTAGATGCTTATCCAATCCTCCATTCTTTCTTCCTAAGTGAAGACAATAATGATGTGCCTATCTCTCCCTCTCAACTACGGAGGATATACCCTTTCCTATGAAGGAGTGTACCCAAGCTCCCTCTTAGCTAGGGACTTTCTTCCAAGTTCCTTCTTAACCAAAAATTTGCTTCCAGACTCCCTCTTACCTAGGGCCCTGTTTCTAGCAGCCACCATCTTTTCTTTGGTGGAGATCATGGGACCTTCAATTGCTTGTATAACACCTTCATTTGATGTCATGAATTTTATCTTCATCTTTATGGAGCCTTCGTCTTGCAAGGCATTGGCCATCCATCACTTTCCTCAAGTCAGTCATGTCATCCTTCCTTTTGTTTGAAAGTGATCTTGTAATCCACATCCGGATTTCCTTCATACAACTACCTTTTCCATGTCATGTTTCCTTTAGGGTCTTCCATCCAATCACATGAGTGCTAGTTGCAAAAAACATCCACAACTCTCTTTCGGTAGCCTTTATCAAACCATCCAGATGTTGTTCAAAAATAAAAAAAATGAACATCAAATCAAAATTACCTTTGCGGTGGCCCTTCATCATAACATCTGTTTGTTGTAAAATCAACATCCTGCATACATATTGACACATCGCTAGGATATTTAATTGTCAAGGGTCTTCTTTCTTTCCAAACTTTCCCAAAGTCTCCATATCTTTCCCATGGAGATATCATGGCCAATTCTTCTATTTATCAGATGTTGATTTCCTTTTTCCATAGTTGAATCTTTTGTGATCTCTTCTTTCTTTCTTCACATATTGCTCTCCAAGAACTTTCATTCATAGTACCTTCATCTTTGTCAACCACCTCATATTCCATATGAAGACATATTATGTTGATTTCATCTAGTCAATATGTGAACCATGCCTTCATGCATCCTTCCAATAAAAGAGATCCCTTTTCTTTCATTATACTCATGAGGCAGAGTATTCTTCCATGCTATTTGCAACTATATGATGACATGAATTAATTCATTAAACATATTCATACATACTTCTTTTCTTCTTTTGGTCATTTAGGTTTCCTTTAGCAACTTCCTTTTCCTTGATTGGGAGTACCTCAACCATCTCGACATGTTGTATTCCTTTGTCATCATACCATGATTCATCCAAACAATGAATCCCATCCAAGGTGGAATTCTAAGCGAGACACTTGCTTCTTCCAAGAGATGAACCTTCTAATGAAGTTCCAACAGAGGATCCTGATTATCCTCATCTTGAAAATGCTCCTTCCCAATGATGTATGATGAGTTCCATGCTAGATGACTCTCTTTTACCCACAAGTACTATTTATGCTTTCAATGAGGTTTCCAAGAGCTAATTCCTTCTAATGGTAATCTATAGACTTCTACTTAAGCTATTTTTCAAGCTTCTTTGATGATGTCATGAGTTCTTGCTTCAATCGCATGCTATTATGATGCCATCTCTAAAATGATGCATCATATCATGCTTCTAACCTTTCCTACCATGATAGCTATACTTTAAAAACTGAAAAGAACCAGGTGGAGAAGATTATCTCAATCATAATAGAGATCTTTTGCTTCCTACTTCTTTGATTTCTTCTTTTCAACTTCTTCCACTTCTTCAGTGATATGGGCTTCTTCCCTTCCTCTTTTGTTGTTGTCCTCCTTGAGTTTGGGACAGTCTCTTTTGTAGTGCCCATATTCCTAACAACCATAACATTGGACCTTGCCATATTCTTCTTCTTTTTTCGAGGACCAAACTTTCCAAATTTCCCTTTTCTCTTTAGCCATGGCAACAAATGCTTGTGTTTGTTCGTTTAATCCTTCATCGCTTTTTGCCTTCAACCTGGTTTCTTCAATTTTGCATAGTGACCAAAGTTCATTGAATGGGGTAGCTTCCTTCTTTCCGTAGATGCTTGAAGTAAAGTTGCCCCATTCATTTGGTAGTGCATTGAGCACTATGGTGGTCATTTCCTTATCAGACTTATTTCTCCCAACTCTTGTAGTTGGTCTCTGACACCCTCATAAAGTATGATGCTATTCCTTTTTCCTTTGTTATCTTCATCTTGTAGAGTTCTCGTCTTAATGATATCACTTCTCCTATAGTACTTACAAAGAACAATTCTACTAGCTTGTCATATATTTCTTTTGATGTCTCCAACTTTGACACATAAGGTATGAGGGGATCCTTGATGGATTCTATGAGAATCCTTTGAGTCAGTGTTACTTGGGAGCGGGAGTGAAATCGGGTGTGGGAGCGACATTTTCAAAAGCTCCCGGTTTGGGAGCGAATCCCGGAGCGATTTTTATATAATATATATATATATTTTATATTTTGATACATATATGTCAACAAAAACATGTAGAATGATTAGTTAGATATAAAAAACATAAAAAAACATAGATTGATCATTGAACCATATAACATCAATCATCTAGAAGTTATAATCTTCATCAACCACGTCCACAAGTTAGCAACATACAACATATTGAGTCTCGTCAATCATGATTCATCAATCTTAAAGTTTCAACTTCAAGCTTTCAAAATTGAAAATTCAATATATAACATTTATCATCATTGATCACCAAATTTGTACTTGTAAGCTAAGTTTAACCATTACAAGAAATAATATCTAACATGAAATGAAATGTTATAAAATGAATTGTAAAATGAAATGAAACAACTTTCACGAAGCATCATATTCATAATTCAGAATCATTACCAATGAGTTATAATTGCCAACTTCAAACTTCAAACTTAAATTGTCATATATTGTTTACAAAAAATATCGTAATAAATATGAAATAGTCAAGACTCAACAGTTATGAAAACTAATGGAAACTAGAAAAGACAAGTAAACTGTAAATCTATTATCTACTACTTCATGTGACCCTTGCCACAAGAAGTGTCTGATGTATGAGCAGGTCGTGGTGGTCTTCTAGGAGTCTCCTCCCGCACAGACTGACGACCAGAACCAGAAGGCACATGCCCTCCACGTGAGGGTGTAGATGGAGGCGACGACAACAAAGGAACACGACTCGGAACTCGAGCACTGCTACTGGATGGTGGAGGTGGCATGGTTACTGCTTCATCTTCCTCTCTCATAAGTTCCACTTCTAGTTCTTCAAGATGTATAGTGCCATCCTCCAAATTATCATCCTCTGGGTGGTTGTCCCAAATTTTATATGTTGGATCCTCATAAGCCCGATCACAGTAATGACTCAACAACCTCAAGTTGTAGTGCACATAAACCAAGCTTTCTTCCCGGTTTTCATTGAGTCTGTTTCTTTTCACAGTATGTATGAAACTGTAGGTGCTCCAACACACCTCTGTAGAAGAAGTATTTACAACATGTGTGAGAACTTTTTTTGCCAATTTTGGCAAAAGTCCATGGCCGCCATATGATTCCCACCATGTGAGAGCATCAAATCTGTCTTTATCTTCTGTTGCATGAAAGGTACCAAACAAACCAGTGCAACTGAAGTATCTGCCTAATTCAAGACACACACTAGCACATTCCTCCCTGTCAGGTATCAACTTTTCTAATGCTTTCAAATTTCCTGTAGATACCTCTTCATCTATATGGGGTTTGACCCTAACCCCACCCCTTGGTGCAGGTTGGCCCAACCAAGATGCAGAGTAGTATTTTGGCGTAAGGATATACGCCAAGCAATGTAGTGGAACATTAAGTTTATCCTACCATATACACACACAATCGTGAATTAGTTTATACAAGTTGGGATCATTTTTATGAACAATATCTTTTATTTGCCCCAACATGGTATCCATCTGCTCATACACCTTGCCAATCACTGGTTCATCTGTATCTGCAAACCGAATCATGTGATAAACGAACTTGGTGAAATCCGATACTTGCCTCACACGTGCCCAAAACATATCATCAAGAGCAGTCTCCTCCACCTGTTCAAAACCTTGCTTGTCAGTTGCATTTGTAGCCCTTTCCTTTAATACCTGCCAGTGTGGACTTGATACCATGCTAGCCAATGACTCCCTTACCCTCAAAAGGCGCCTGAATGTGAGGTAATAACTACCAAATCGAGTCCTCGCAATCTTCAACAACTCCAATCTTGAGTGACTGTGGAAAAGGCCATGGGTATTGCTATGATTTGTAATAAATTTTATCATTTCTTTGCCTCTCTTGTACAAATCACAATCCATTTGGATTGTTCGTTTTTGTTCTTAACAATATCATGCATCAAAAGGTTCATTGTCTGAATCAAACACCCAGACCAAAATATGTTGGGGTATTTATCCTCAATAATTGCTCCCGCTGCCTTATAATTAGGAACATTATCAATGATGACTTGGATGAAATTGTATGGCCCAATACGCTCAATTGTTTCAAGTAATGGTTTTGCAATGTTGATGCAGGTCTTGAACTTGTCTGAGTAATCATACTCTGAAAGAAAGATGGCACCATTGACAGACACAGCAAGAACACCTATCAATGTCTTGCCTTTTACATTTGTCCATCCATTAGATACAATGGACACCCCATGGTCAGTCCAAGAACTTGTCATTCTATTCAAAGAATGTGATATTTTTTCTTTTTTCATGATCAAGTGCAACGGTTCTAACCTTGTCATACCTAGGGCTCTTGTATCCTTTAGGGGCATCATTTATGGCATAAACCATTTCGTGCCAATAAGGTGAGTGAAGAACATTGAATGGTATCCCGCATGCATAGAGAAACCTGTAAACTTTTGAATCCACATAATTCCTACAACCCTCATCAAAGAAATCTGATATGCTTCTACGCCTTAAACATGGTGACCTTGTGCCTCCATATCCATTGCCTTGGGAGGATGCTGAAGGAGTTCTTTGTGCATGTGATTGTGAGCTTGGTTCAAAGAAACCCTTTGATATTTTAGATTTGTATTGGGCTTTCTCCTCTTCCCTTATGTATTTGGCTCTATCTGCTGCTGACACACCTGGACAAGTTTTGATTCCTATTTGTTTATCTCCATCCCATGGCCTTTTCCCGCAGAGGTGCTTTCTGGCATGGATGTATGAACCTATGTAATTATTGTTGCAATGGGGGCAGTGAAATTTAGTGGTTCCACCCCGTTTCCTTGCATCAGGCCTATTAACATATTTCCACAATGGAGTTTGGTCTTGTTTATTTTTTTGAGACTCATGTTCACTCTCCTCCAGCTCCTCCTCTCCAGGGTTTTCATAAAATCCACTATGGCCCACTTCTTCATCCCCTTTTTCATTTTCAACCCTCCTTTTTCTACTCTCCAACACCATAATAACCAAAAAAGGAACCAAGAAGAAGAAAATGCCAAGAAATATAACCATGATGTTTGAATCTGCAAAAAAATGGAATGGGAATGGGAATGGGAGAAAAAAATTTATTTATTTATTTAGTAATGAACATTAAAAAAAATTGCTAGAATAGAGCCTACCTCTTTAGCCTCCAATCTCCCCTTGCTCCTTGCTTTCTCTTGCTCCTTGGCACTTGCTCTCTCCCTGCTCCTTGCTCCTTGTGCTCACTCTCACTTGCTCTCTCTTGCCCCTCACTCTCTCTTGCTCCTCACCCTCTCTTACTCTCCTCTTGCTCTCACTCTCACTCTCACTCACAATTTCTAAATAATGAAATTCATTGGAGGGAGGGTTTATTTATATTCCCTCCCTCCCTCCCTTTCCTCCCTTCCCTCCCTTTTTTTCCCTAACCGTCGCCCCTTCTTTTTTATTTCTTATTACTTTTCAGCATTTTTTTTTTTGGTTTAATTTTATTTTATTTTATTTTCCGCCCGATTTTTTGGGTGTCGCTCACGTTGTCGGGAGTGTTTTTTATAGCCCGAGAGCGGTTGGGAGCAATTGCTCCCCGACCGCTCCTGGGCTATAAAAATCGCTCCCGGAGCGACGGGAGCGACGCTCCCCAAATCGGTCCAGCAGTAGTTAGGGAGCAAATTTTTTCTTTTCCAGGAGCATGCTCCCAAAATCGCTCCCTTTTCGGGAGCGATTTCGGGATCCCGCTCTCGAGTTGCTCCCGCTTGAAGCGCGGATTGGGAGCGGGATCAAGGGGGGGGGGACGCTCCCCCGCAACGCTGCTTTGAGCCCTTACTTCCCCTTTCATATACTTTGCTAGAGCTTGAGCTTCTTCCTTTGAAGGTTTAGTGATTGTACCCTTAACATGTTCAATGACTTCATTCTCTATGAGGATCAAATTTGTCCTCTTCTTCCATGCAAGAAAGTTTGATGACCCAACCAATTTGTTGCTTTCCTTGCAAAATGAAGTCATTTTAACAGATTCAGACATATATATAAAGATACTTACTTGTCAAGTGAAGATGCTCCTTGATGTTAATATCTTCAACTTGATGCCTTCTTGATTTTGATGATGATAGAAGATGTCTTCTTCAATGAGAGGGAGATCACATTGATTCCTTGATGATGATGACTACACTTCTTCTTGCTTCTCTAGAATGTAGAGAATTTTAGATGCTTCAATGTGTGGTTCTTCTATGGAAGAGCTAGGGTTTTGAGGTCTTCTTATCTCCTTTCTGTCACACTTGTCAAACTTACAACTTCAGATTTCAACCCTTCTTCAGAATTTCGGCTTGTTGTTGCAGGACTGCAATTTCGACTTCTTCTGCAGAAACCCTAGTTCATACATGTGACTAGAATATGGATGGATTTGTCTCCTTTCTCCTTCGCTTGAGATGGAATCTTCTTCTTATTAATTTGGCTTGCAAGGGAGACTTCTTTTGCCCCAAAACTTCGGCTCTCTTGGAGTAGCTTATACTTCAAAATTTTTGCTACATGGTGATGCTCTAATCTTCGCATGTGTGGATGAATATAGCCCAAAAACAGATCTAAGATGCTTCCCTTCTCCTCCTTTCTTTATTAGGTATTGGTGGTATCATGGATTGGTTACTTTGGGACATGTAAACATCACTTCTTATGTGGACTTTATGCAGAGGCTGATAGATAGATTTGATCGAAAGAATTTGGATATACACTTTAGAGAGTTGGCACTACTCAAGAAAACCGGATTGCACAAAGAGTTTATTGTAGAATTCGAACGAACCATGGTCATGGTGACAAACATATTTGAAGAACGATTAGTCATGCTTTTCACAGATGAATTAGCCAAACCCCTACAAGGCTGGGTCAAGGAATTCAATCCCGCAACCCTTCAAGATGGCATCAAGAAGATGGGAGATATGGGAGGTGCAACACCAAAAGCGAAGACTCCACCCATGCCACTATTCATTCCAAAGGACAAGAGCATGAAGATATCTCTGGACAATGAGACCAAGTAGGATTGGCTAGATGAAGAGACTCAAAATGAGCTTAGGAGAAAGAAGCTCTATTTCACTTGCAAAGAGCCATGGGAACTAGGTCACCGATGCTTGGGAAAAGGGAAGATTGAGTACATTGAAGTACTTCCCGATAACGACAATGAGAGTGATACAATGTAGCTGCCAAGCAAGGAGCTTAACATTTATGAAGGAGCACCAACCCCAAAAGCAGTGAGGAAGCCACTTTCGAGAATTGAAGGAGGTACTATTGCCATTCTCTCAGAAGTACCTAAATACCACACATTCAAAATCAAGGGCAATATAGAAGGACAACGTGTCATTGCATTGATAGATGGCAGAGCAACATACAACTTTGTTGATGCAGCTGTAGTGGAAAGCAGAGTTATCACTGTCTAGGAATTTGAGGGCTTTGAAGTGAGGGAAGCTAATGGATATCATATGACATTCACCCCGTGGTTGTACTCACCGGGAAGAATTGTGATCCACTACCAAACGATGGAAATGGAATTCTGAGACCCAAAGGGCAGCAAGGTAGTTCTGAGAGGCGTGACCAATGGTGGTCCCCGCATGGTCACAACTCAACAGATGGAGGTTACACCCAAACAAGAAGTCACTTGCATGTCAGCTTGTAGAAATATGCGTCACAACTTACAATCCAATGAGGTCAGGCATGCGGAACATGACACATTCTTGAGAGATTGGAGAGCCCATCTCTTAGTAGAGTACTCCAAGAATAAATTTGCTTGCAAAATATTGGATGGACTCATTCATGATGAGATGTATAAGGTGGAAGACGACATCATCTTCTACAAGGATGAGATATATTTTGTTCCCTAATCTACGCTCAAGGAGAAGCTCGTTAGAGCCACACATAACCAACCAGCTGAAGTCAAGTTTTTTCTGAGGCAGGGTAGTCGCAGCTCTTACTAATATCTAAGGTCATGCAGTGGTACGAGGCCCAATGAAACAGAACGAAGACCCTAGACATTGAAGCAGTTGGCTCCTTGCAGAGCAGGCAGGCAAGACTTATTAGTTGCACCTAAAATTATAAGTAGCATGCGTACTAAGAGTATTTCCTCAGTTAATAGAATTAGCAGAAGCTCCATGCAATGTTAGTAGGATTTTAAGTAAACATTGAAGCTGATACGTATTGGATTTATAAAGTATTGGATGAATATTGGTTTCTGGAATATCATTACTTCACTGTGAATCTGGAAGGATTATTGTTCATTATTGTTATTGCAATAAATTATTAGTCATGCTTGCTGTAATGTATTAAACTCTGCTAAAACCGTAGGCAAAATAAGAAGCTCTAGAAGTAAAATTGCCCTAGATTGTTATAGTAAGAGCGTGGCCATCTTGCATTGCAGTTCAAATGGTTTTCTTCTGTGTCTTGGGAAATGCCATTCAACACCTTCTGTCCAATCCATATCCTTCTATTGGAAAGTTGATCCCCTAGACTGTATGCCTATTAAATTTGTTGCTGCTGTAACCACTGATTTGGAAACCTTTGATTTTGGTTGAAGGCTGCCAACAATTGAGCCATTTCTGGATTGTAATCAGTTTACCTCTGAATATTGGACATCAACAGAAAAACTCTCCAGTTTAAGGTCAAACTGAATTATGGTATTCAGCTTTTTCTCTCTGTTAAAGGTTATCTTAGAGAAGCAACCTAATTTACTGGATTTCCTGTAGTTGCTATTGTTGAGCTGGCCTGTGACCTGTTCTCATAAGAATTAAGGCATGTGCAAATACAAGGACTGATTCCTCTTGAAAAGCATGCTGTCCCTGTGCAATTGTTTCAACAGATTTCCCCAACATGTGTTCATCCTCAAGGCAACAATAACTATAGCTCCTAACCTCGGCTATAAGTATGAGTACAACCCATCGATGTGATCATCGATAAAGCTCATCCAATTAGGACCCAATGATGCTTAGCCCTATCGGATGTGAAATGGTCACCAACGAGGGTAATGACCATCAAGGTACTCTGGCTCTTGGATCAAACCTCAGATGATGCGTTGGAACCGATGAGGATTGATTTGCGGGGAGAGAGGCAACGATGAAGACCTTTCTCCTCAGCACAAAGCACAAATCCTGTAGTACAAATATTTGGTGTCATGTTACTAAGGCTAGATGAGGTAGATGACGAACAAGGCTGACTTGATGATAGGACATGAAATGACAAGACAAGAATGTGACTCAAGATGCCTCCTATTGTCTCATTTATGCTATGCATTTTAACAGACTCAATCATGGATTGGGATATCACTGATCAGAGTAAAATGAACAAGGGCCTCATCCGGGCTCGACTACAGACATGACTCAGAGCAATGAAGCAGCTGCTATGTTATATCAAATTCAACAATCTCAACTATGGACGACCGTACTAGCTGTAAATGAAAAGAAAACTGGGAAATCAATGACCTATGGGTACTCACACACAGGCAAGGCACCTTGCTATGCTCATTGATGAAGGGAAAATATATGTCTGAAATAAAGTGGAAAACATGACGAGACAGCAATCTGGAAATCAGGACAGCAGGCCGGAAATGAAAAATCAGTGAAGGAATGTTCCTTGTCCTGCAGATTCTTCAAATTAACATTATCTTTCTGATTGCACTGATTTCAGTGGCATGAAATTTAAATCCCAGAGGTTTATCCTACCTCTTGCTTAGCTGTCCTATTCACAACTGCTGATTTGTCAGCAATATCACAACCATCTATATTAAATTTCAGACCTGATTTATCGTCTGAGTTAGATGGAACAAACTTGCATTTTCATCAATCACAACATTTGTGCTACTTCAACTCCGATTTTTCATCAGGGCATCATATTCTACTTGCATGGCTCTTTCACATTCCAGCGTACCTCCTTTTCTGATTGATCTTCCTTCCTCCTCTTGATTTTTTAGGAATTCCATCTATAAGCAAACACGATCCGATGTCTTGTAAAACGATTTTGGACGTTTCTTGTCTTCCAGATTCTTCAAATTAGTGTTGATATCTCCCTGATTTACGCTGATTTCAATTGCGTCAGATTTCAGTGCCATATATTTATCCTAGCTCATGCGTAGCTGTCCTGTTCATAACCATAGATTTCTCAGCAATATCACAATGCTTTGCAACAGATTTCAGACCTGATTTAGGGTCCAAGTTAGATTGAAACAAACTTGCATTTTCATCAATTACAACATCTTGGCTAAAATTACCTTTGTTAGTGTCAATATTAACTAATCTATAATTCTTATGGGAATGACTAAATGCTGTAAATATCAATTTTTTGCATTTTGGAACCAATTTGCTTCGCTTCTTATGAGGAAGTCAAGCATAAGAACTTTATAAAAAACATTAATACGACTTATTTTAGGTTTTATTGAAGACCAAGCCTTTTTTGGAGTCGTTTTAATGACCTCTGTATAACATATATTGAGCAGATTTACTGTTGTGTGGCAATAGATTTCAGACCTGATTTATGGTCCATTTTGGATTGAAGCAAACTTGCATTTTCATCAGTCACAACATCTCAGCTAAAACTACCTTTGTCAATGTTAATATCAACTAATCTATAATCCTTATGATAATGACTATACCCTGAAAACATCAATTTTTTGTGTTCTGGAACCAATTTGCTGCACTTCTTATGAGGAACTTATGTGTAAGACCTTAACCAAAAACATTAACCTCTTTTTAGTCGTTTTGATGACCTCTGTAGAACACCTATTGTGTAGATATACTGCTGTGTGTACTACTGCTTCTGCTTAATGTTTCATGGGAACAAATTTGTTCTCTAATGATGTGATTTCATTTCACTACAACACCTTTTTTCTATTGAGTATAAAGTGTGGTGTATTGTCTTTGTATACTTTATTGATTACAAAGATCATTATAACGATGAGAGCAAGACTCACCACCATTATCAATGCTAAGCTAAGTCTCTTGACATGGGGGCACAAGGACACGAGATTTCCTATGCTTCACATGGGTATGCAGACCCCCCTCACTTCCCGAAACACGCACATAATATAGATTTCTCTCTCTATCACACATAAATATGTAACTTTTTCAACATTTAGAAAACAAACTTACATTAATGATTAAATAGATATGAATAAATTGAGGTCATAATTTTGAGAATTTTCTCATTCAGTATAATAAAAATGTATGACATAGATAAGATGAAATCATGCAACTGAAACATAATACTAATATACTATGATACTATAGATATAATGCCCTCGTCAAATACAAATAGGGTAGATTTGTAGAAGAATCTCATCAATGGAGAGTTATGGCCTTTCCCTTCCTCTTGCATATCATACTCATATCATTCAGGGATAGATTCCACATCTTTCTTATTCCTCTCAACCTCCTTCCCCGTGCCTTGCATTATGCATATAATATGAAGGTTGGTTTGCTGTAGAGCTAAATCCAACACCTTAGTGCAAAGCCTCACTAGGTGATCTAGACAAAATGCAACAATGGGAGCGTCACCACTATCACCTTAGTAACTACTACTCATTCAATCCAATACACCATCCAATTCAAGGGAGGGTTCCGTAATAGATATTACGGATCAAATAACCCAATCAACTTAAGCCAAGTGCCCCCTAAGGGTTCTACAATGATTACTGCCAAAGTATAAAGATAAAAACTTAGGTTTTAAGGTGAATTTAAGAGTAAATTTCATATTTGATTCAAATGTTTCTATAGCTCTTATAGAGGACTAGGTCAACAAGTAGAGGCTCGAGATAGGTTCCCAAACACACACAATCAAGAAATTACATCTGGTATCAGAGTTGTTTTGATGTACTATCATTAAGTTAACATATCTTAGTACAAGATGACCATTAAATTTGTGGAATAACTAAGACGAAAGGAATGAATCCTTGTGTTGGGAAATTTAATAGGCACATCTTTCTTGTTATTTACCCTTTGTTTTTATGTATTCCTGTATTGCATTCATGCTTTAGTGTTTTATTAGTTGTTTATTTTCCAGTTATATAGGTTGGAAGTAGAGTAGATGTGGAAATATTAGCAGCTCAGGGATATGATGAGATTATCTGCTTTGCTGAGTTCTTGTCAGTTCTTTTTCCTTGATATTTGATATTTTTGTCTATATATGATTTCTGTTTTGTGAACAGGTTGGCGACTGGGTGAGAGTAAAGGCTTCTGTTTCTTCCCCAAAATATGGATGGGAGGATGTGACCAGAAGCAGCATTGGGATTGTTCATAGTCTAGATGAGGATGGTGACATGGGTGTAGCTTTCTGCTTTAGAAGCAAGCCCTTCTCTTGCTCTGTAACAGACATGGAGAAAGTTACTCCTTTTGAAGTCGGGGATGAAATTCATATCATGTCATCTGTCACAGAACCACGTTTAGGATGGTCTCGTGAGACATCGGCAACAACGGGAAAGATCGCGAAAATAGATATGGACGGCACATTGAATGTAAGTTTATCATAAAATTCATTTAATTTTTTTTCTTTACTAGCTGATCGTGAATGCTGAATTTTACGTTCTATATGTTAACCACGTGTAGCCCTGAGATAGTTTTCTAATTGTTTGGATGCTTTTGATATGTTCTTTAGGTGAAAGTGGCTGGCAGAAGTACGTTCTGGAAGGTTGCTCCAGGAGATGCTGAAAGACTATCGGGTTTTGAAGTTGGAGACTGGGTCAGACTTAAGCCAACTCTTGGGATCAGACCTAGCTATGATTGGCATGGGATTGGCAAAGACAGTTTTGCTGTGGTCCACAGTCTATCTGACACCGGTTACTTGGAGCTTGCAGGGTGTTTCAGAAAGGGGAGATGGATGACTCATTATACAGAGGTCGAGAAAGTTCCAAGCCTGAAGGTTGGTCAGCATGTTCATTTCAGAGCAGGACTGGCTGAGCCTAGATGGGGTTGGAGAGGTGCTTCTCCAGACTCTCATGGTGTGATAATTGGTGTCCATGCTGATGGTGAAGTGCGGGTAGCATTTTCAGGCCTTTCTGCTCCATGGCGAGGTGATCCAGCTGACCTAGAGAAAGAAGAGATGTTTGAGGTGGGAGATTGGGTGAAAGTAAAGTCAGACTTAGTAGAGCCTAGAAATGGGTGGAAGTCGGTAAGGCCAGGGAGTGTTGGTGTAGTACAAGGAATAGCATATGAAAATGAAGGAGATATTGGGGAAAGGACTTTCCTTATTGGGTTCTGTGGTGAGCAGGAAAGATGGCTTGGTCTACCTCATGAACTTGAAAGTGTAAAGTCATTTTCTGTTGGTCAGCAGGTATGCATTAAATCCTCAGTGAAGCAGCCGAGGTTTGGTTGGTCAGGCCATACCCATTGCAGCATTGGAACGATTACTACCATTGATGCTGATGGAAGGTTGCGTGTATATACATCTTCTGGTTCTCAGAAAGCTTGGATGCTTGACCCTACAGAAGTGGAGGTTGTAGAAGAACAACCAATTTGCATTGGGGACTGGGTAAGAGTAAAGTCCTCAGTCCCTACTCCAACTCATCAATGGGGCGAAGTGACACACAAAAGTATTGGAGTGGTTCAGAAGATTGATGACGATGGTGATTTGTGGGTTGCCTTTTGTTTTCTAGAAAGGTTATGGGTTTGCAAACCTTCAGAAATGGAGAGAGTGCGGCCTTTTAACATTGGAGACAGGGTGAGGGTGAAACACAGTGTTGTGACCCCAAGGTGGGGTTGGGGTATGGAGACATATGCAAGTAGAGGAGTAATTTCTGGGGTTGACGCAGATGGAAAATTGAGAATAAAATTTGCATGGCGAGAAGGAAGGCTTTGGGTTGGAGACCCTGCAGATGTTGAATTCGATTCAGATGTTTCATGATGCAATGACCCTGGTAATTCCTGCTTTTGTATCTAGTTTCGTAACTAGACGATGGATTTCGGTCTGGTAGGAATGTGATTCTTTCACTTCATTAGATTTTTATAGGCTCTGGTAGGGAAGGGGGAATCACACTTCTACCAGGTCTGTCGTCTACTTAGGAAATTTAGGGTGCTGGGCTGTAACCTTTGTATAATACTGGACTGTATTTCCGGTGCATATCATGTTTGCAGGATTAGAATATAGGTTTACTCTGCTTGTGTAATATTGTGGTGCTGTAGGTATTCGTGTGATCTATTATGGCTGTTAGCCAATTTAACATGTAATCTCCTATGTTACGAGTTCTTGCCATCTTTAATGGCATGATATTTTTAGCAATTCTTTCTAGCTTGTGAAGTTATCTGTCCCCACAGTGAGGATATATGTTCTTTGTCCGATTAAAGCTATTTTAAATTTTGTTAGTGTCCTCTATTTGAGAGAATTGCAAGTTAGGTTCATTCTCTGGAAAAATTCTTGGATTCAATAAATTCTATCTGAAAGTGTAAACTTAGGTCAATCAAAACAAGCTTACGTTTTCAGCTGGTATTCAGTTTCAGGAGACTCGTGAATCCTCACATAATCCCCCTCTCCTCTACTGCCCACACCCTTGCACCCCGCACACCCTATACGTCTTACCCTGCACAACTGTAGATTTGAGTATTGAAACCAAAAAGTATTTTGGATCACTGTATCCTTCATACACAGATGGTGTATCGACTGTTTTGTTGCCTGTTTTCTGTTGAATTACGCATCTGTCACAAACAAGATTTTAACTGAACCCCAAAAAGCTAAATGAAATGAAGAGTAAATTTAGAGGTTTGTTTCAACCACCATATTCACAACAAAAATAAAATTTTGTTTCCGAGTTGTAGCAAAATCATGAAAAGGATGGAGAACATTAACTAAATATTATTGAACTGATTTGTTCATTCTAACATGGACGCTGTTTATTAAATGTATCTCTCTAGGAAGCCGGGGTTTCATTTCTGTCTTCCGAGTCCTGACCGGATTTGTCAAATTCAAACCGTCTATCAAATTTCACATTATTTTAATTTATGAATAATCAGGTCCTGAATGAATGTTGGTCCCCGTTTTAAGCTATCTACACAAGCAACATTGTATTCATTGTTAACAAGAGCCACATTTGATAGCGTCATCAGAGATATTGAATGATAATACTTTTTTGAGTAAATGTTATCTATTCTTCTAGAAAATTGCAAATAAACAACAATGGCTAGTAAACCTTTTAGATTGCAAACATCATCTCCGATCGTATAGAATTTTAAACTGGCATTACATGTTTCAAGTTTACAGGTACAAGTTTTGTTGTGTTTTATGCAGAGGCAAACTCACTACAGCGATACATCGCACTTTCTCAATTTGAAGAATCTTTCAGGGCACCAACAAAAAGGGAATACGAATTATGGAAGGCACCTATGATTTCTCCAGCAGGGCAGTGGCTAAGCACTTGGCTGTCTTGAAATGGCTAGATCAGTCTAAAGAGCATAATTGGTCATTTGAGAGAGAATGGTGAAGCACAGGACACATAGTTGTTCATTTGAGAGGGGAAAGCACAGCATCTTGTTACTTCTAATGCAGGTTGTTCATTGAAACATTCAAGTTAAAATCTACCATATATATATATATATATATATATATATATATATTGGATATGCAAATCTGTGTCTCCAATATTAATATTTGAGTATATTTGTGACGGAACACAACTAAACTGTTTTACTATACATATATAGGAACTAGCATATATATATAGGAGATGCTGATAAATCGATGTCTTCAAAAGTCAACAGTAATTAAAATAAAGCCCATTTGGTTGGAAGACAAGTAAAATGTATTATATAATCTTATGAACAGAGAGGTACAATGGTAGGCCAAAATGTTGTTGTACTTTTTAAAATTTTTGTATTATTCTAACCAAATGGGCTTTATTTTAGTTTCTGTTCAGTTTTGAAGACATCGATTTATTCTTTCATTAATTATCAGAAGCATCTAAGCTTGGAATGACCATCAAATATTATGATTTTATCTATGACCTTTTTGGGCGACCATCAAATATTATGATTTTAACTATGACCTTTTTGGGCTGGGGTTGGCGGGTGCAGGGGGTTGAATGCAATGATAGACCTTGTCAGGGGAATGGTAATTATTTCTTTTCATTTAGTGATGAATCTGAGGGTATGCATGTTGATTTTGCAACACTTTGTGTCTGTTTATGTGTTTGTTTATGGAAATTAGAAAATTTTAGTTGTTATTTTGGAAAAATTGGACAAATCCAGAAGTCTTTTAAAAATAGGCAAAATGAAATTTTAGTGGATATTTAAAAATACACACATTCTACTAGAAGTTGGGAAAAAAAGTTTAAAACAATTGTTATACCTTTTGTATGCTGGGATGAATATCGTCATTTTAGGTATCATCAAACCATTACCAACAAGGAATAACAAGCTCTAAAATCTTTACCAATAATTATGACCCTTCATATCTAATATTTTGAGATGATGTGACCCTAGAATGATACCAAGTTATTTGTGGGCATTTATGCTTCTCATAAAGTGTGGATAAAATTATGTTATTTGTTGACATTTATGCTTCTCAGTGTTGATAAAATTATGTTACAGTGTAATTTTTTTGGTAATAATCTTATATGAGATTTTTCTAATCAACTAGTTGGTTCATCTTCAAGAACAATTATTAATAAAGAATATATTTATAATATAAAAATTAATTATGATTAATAATATATTGTTTTAAGGTCTTAAATTTAAAAGTCAAATCAAAATAAACTATAGATAAATTTACAATATAAAAAAAAATAAAAAATAAATGAAATTGATTTTATTATTATAAATAATATAATTAATAGAAAGAAATAATATATATATTAAATATTATTACTAATAATATTATTAAATAAAAAAGTCTTTTAACTAGAATTAAATAAAATAGTCAAATTTAATTGTTTAGAATTTAATAATAAAGTCAAATTTAATTGTTTATATGGATGGATGGGAAGGAAGGTAGGTTTTTAAACTAGAATTAAATAATATAGTCAAACTTAATTGTTTATCAAAATAAATAAAATAAAATGATAAATGAATGAATGAGGTTTATCATTAATGTCCGGATGAGCATATTTGTTTTATCAAATAAACAAAGCTTATCATTAGTGAAAATAAGACTTTAAAATGTCAGGAGCATATTTGTTTTATGAAACAGTGTCATTACATATTAATTTTTTTCATACTAAGTCTTAAAAATGATATTTTGAGCTTTTGAAGATCCAATTAATTTGATGACTACTTTAATTAACATCAACTAAATATTTAGTTGCTTGAAATTGATTAATAAGATCATCAATTCAATGAAGGAGCTACTTATAATAGTGATGATTTTGTTGAGCGATTTAGAGTTGGTTTTGAAATGTTATTTATTTTTATAAAATTAACAAATTTGAGGCTCAAAAGTCGTCTTCAAACAACAAAAGCCATATATGGTAGTTGATTAAGGAGTGCTCTTGGAACAAGCAATGCCATATTGAATGCTGAATTGTTATCAAGGGACAAAGATCTTCAAGTTGGTTGTAAATTTAAATGTGAGTATTCAACATACAACACATTACATCTAGTGGAAGGGTATTTTCAGCTTTACTGAAATACATTAAGCAATTAATTGGTAGCGTTGGCTACTAGAACACTAATTTTGCTCTTTGAACTGATTAACTCGTTCACAACATAGGTTGCATAGTGTCCATGTTGATTAGGCTTGACAATGATAATGTCACAATAATTTATATTCATGACACCAGACCAATTTAATTTTTGTTTTTTATCTAAACCAAAAAACAAGGCCAAGTGCAAGCCAAAAAAAGAAAAGAATGAACCACTATGTTTTGCGAAATGAGAATCTTCATGCTAGCATTATCTATAATGCATATTGCTAACTGATGTTGAATGTGTTAGCTGTGAATGAAATAAACTTCAATATTCATTAGAAAGGCAATCATTAATCATGGGGACTAATTGTTATTTAGAGGGTTGACTTTGTTAACTATATTGGATTAGACATAAATCATGTGCCCTAGTTGTGTTATGTTCACTAAAATCATTATTATAAACAAATAATAGTGGTGATAATTGGAGGTATGTTTCAGTGTAATGTAATGCTTAGAGAGAGGTTTGTTAGATTATCTTCATTTTGTCTTCCTTGTTTGAATTATGCATATGAAACTTATAGTAAAGATATATTTAATTGCCTATCAACACTGCATTATGATGAACTTGTGCATAACAATTACAAATAATTATATGATATTATTGCAAAATCCTTAATTTCCCTGGGTGAATTTTTATCAAGGCCAAAGCATGAATGTAAACAAACACAAGTTTAAGCAAGATTCTGCATTAGACAACTATAATAAAACTAAGGTTCAAATCTTTTTGCTTGCTATTTTAATACGACACAATAAATGTTATCTTCATAATAATATTTTCCCAATGATTCACAAACTGTTAAAATCTGGGTGTAATTTACAAGCAGAACAATTCAAGTTTCATTTTTGTTTGACAAAAATAAATAAATAAATAAAATAAAATGAAATAAATAAATAAATAATAATATTAATAATAAATCTCATCATTAGTCAAAATAAAACTTGAAAATGTATGGTGTCATTACATGTTAAATTTTTTCTTATTTATTCTTAAAAATGATATTTTGAGCTTTTGAAGGATGCAATTAATTTGACGATAATTTTAATTAACATCAACTAAATATTTAGTTGCTTGAAATTGATTAATAAGATCATCAATTCAATGGAGGAGCTACTCATAATAGTGATGATTTTGTTGAGTGATTTAGAGTTGGTTTTGAAATGCTATTTATTTTTCTTAAAATTAACAAATTTGAGGCTCGAAAGTCTTGTCTTCAAACAACAAAAGCCATATAAGGTAGTTGATTAAGGAGTGCTCTTGGAACAAGCAATGCTGTATTGAATGTTGAATTGTTATCAAAGGACAAGGATCTTCAAGTTGGTTGTAAATTTAAATATAAGTATTCAACATACAACACATTACATCTAGTGGAAGGGTATTTTCAGCTTTACTGAAATACATAGAGCAATTAATTGGTAGCATTGGCTACTTCAACACTAATTTTACTCTTTGAACTGATTAACTTGTTTACACCATAGATTGCATATTGCCCATGTTGATTAGGCTTGACAATGGTAAGGTCACAGTAATTTATATTCATGACACCAAAGCACTTTAATTTTTGTTTTTTATCTAAACCAAAAAACAAGGCCAAGTGCAAGCCAAAAAAAGGAGGAGGAACCACTATGTTTTGCAAAATAAGAATCTTCATGCTAGCATTATCTATAATGCATATTGCTAACTGATGTTGAATGTGATAGTTGTGAATGAAAAAAACTTCAATATTCATTAGAAAGACAATCATTAATCATGGGGACTAATTTTTATTTAGAGGGTTGACTTTGTTAACTATATTGGATTAGCCATAAATCATGTGCCCTAGTTGTGTTATGTTCACTAAAATCCTTATTATAAACAAACAATAGTAGTGATAATTGGAGGTATGTTTTAGTGTAATGTAATGCTTAGAGAGAGGTTTGTTAGATTATCTTCATTTTATCTTCCTTGTTTGAATTATGCATATGAAACTTATAGTAAAGATATATTTAAGTACCTATCAACACTGCGTTATGATGAACTTGTGCATAACAATTACAAATAATTATGATATTATTGTAAAATCCATTATTTTCCTAGGTGAATTTTTATCAAGGCCAAAGCATGAATGTAAACAAACACAAGTTTAAGCAAGATTCTACCTTAGACAACTATAATAAAACTAAGGTTCAAATCTTTTTGCTTGTTATTTTAATATGGCACAAAACAATACAACAAATGTTATCTTCATAATAATATTTTCCCATGATTCACAGTGTGTTAAAATCTGGGTGTAATTTATAAGTGGAACAATTCAAGTGTCATTTTTGTTTGACAAAAATAAATAAAATAAAATGAATGAATAAATAAATAACAATAACAATAATATTAATAATAAGGCTTATCATTAGTAAAAATAAGACTTGAAAATCTCAGGATGAGCATATTTGTTTTATCAAATAGTGTCATGACATATTAATTTTTTTTCATGTTTAGTCTTAAAAATGATATTTTTGTTTTCGAAGGAACCAATTAATTTGAAGATGACTTTAATTAACATCAACTAAATATTTAGTTGCTTGAAATTGATTAATAAGATCATCAATTCAATGGAGGAGCTACTCATAATAGTGATGATTTTGTTGAGTGATTTAGAGTTGGTTTTGAAATGTTATTTATTTTTATAAAATTAACAAATTTGAAGCTCAAAAGTCTTGTCTTCAAACAACAAAAGCCATATAAGGTAGTTGATTAAGGAGTGCTCTTGGAACAAGCAATGCCGTATTGAATGCTGAATTGTTATCAAGGGACAAAGATCTTCAAGTTGGTTGTAAATTTAAATGTGAGAATTCAACATACAACACATTACATCTAGTGGAAGGGTATTTTCAGCTTTACTGAAATACATAGAGCAATTAATTAGTAGCATTGGTTACTTCAACATTAATTTTGCTCTTTGAATTGATTAACTTGTTCACAACATAGGTTGTGTAGTGTCCATGTTGATTAGGCTTGACAATGATAAGGTCACAGTGATTTATATTCATGACACCAGACCAATTTAATTTTTGTTTTTTTATCTAAACCAAAAAACAAGGCCAAGTGCAAGCCAAAAAAAGAAAACAATGAACCACTATGTTTTGCGAAATGAGAACTATGTATTTTCAGCTTTACTGAAATACATAGGGCAATTAATTGGTAGCACTGGCTACTTCAACACTAATTTTGCTCTTTGAACTGATTAACTTGTTCAAAACATAGGTTGCATAGTGTCCATGTTGATTAGGCTTGACAATGATAAGGTCATAATAATTTATATTCGTGACCCCAGACCAATTTAATTTTTGTTTTTTTTTTTATCTAAACCAAAAAACAAGGGAAGTGCAAGCCAAAAAAAGAAAAGAACGAAAGAAAGTGTTTTGCGAAATGAGAATCTTCATGCTAGCATTATCTATAATGCATATTGCTAATGATGTTCAATGTGATAGTTGTGAATGAAAAAAATTTCAATATTCATTAGAAAGACAATCATGAATCATGGGGAGTAATTGTTATTTGGAGGGTTGACTTTGTTAACTATATTGGATTAGCCATAAATCATGTGCCCTAGTTGTGTTATGTTCACTAAAATCCTTATTATAAACAAATAATAGTGGTGATCATTGGAGGTATGTTTCAGTGTAATGTAACACTTAGAGAGAGGTTTGTTAGATTATCTTCATTTTGTCTTCCTTGTTTGAATTATGCATATGAAGCTTATAATAAAGATATATTTAAGTACCTATCAACACTACATTATGATGAAGTTGTGCATAACATTTACAAATAATAATGATATTATTGCAAAATACTTAATTTTCTTGGGTGAATATTTATCAAGGCCAAAGTATGAATGTAAACAAACACAAGTTTAAGCAAGATTCTGCATTAGACTACTATAATAAAACTAAGGTTCAAATCTTTTTGCTTGCTATTTTAATATGACACAAAACAATACAATAAATGTTATCTTCATAATAATATTTTCCCCATGATTCACAAAGTGTTGAAGTCTGGGTGTAATTTATAAGAGGAAAATAAATAAATAAAATAAAATGAAATAATAATAATAATAATAAAGCTTATCATTAGTCGAAATAAGACTTGAAAATGTCACGATGAGCATATTTGTTTCATGAAACGGTGTCATTACATATTAAAAATTTTCATATTTAGTCCTAAAAATGATATTTTGAGCTTTTGAAGGATCCAGTTAATTTGACGATAACTTTAATTAACATCAACTAAATATTTAGTTGCTTGAAATTGATTAATAAGATCATCAATTCAATGGAGGAGCTACTCATAATAGTGATAATTTTGTTGAGAGATTTAGATTTGGTTTTGAAATGTTATTTATTTTTCTTAAAAGTAACAAATTTGAGGTTCGAATGTCTTGTCTTCAAACGACAAAAGCCATATAAGGTAGTTGATTAAGGAGTGCTCTTGGAACAAGTAATGTTGACACAGTCAATCATTGGATTTGAAGAGATTGCGATGCTCCCGGGCGAGATCCCCTGGGATCTGGACCAAGGCTGAAGAGTACGATCCGCAAAGTCAATATGACGTTAACGGATGCACATCATCGCGCATGGTTTGTGGCCTCACTTACGCGACACTTAAAGACGATGCTGTCACAGTAGAAACTTTCCACCTAGGCCAAAGCGTTGGAGATGGCAATGAGGTTGCATGAGACCCCTATACAAGACACTGGATTGGGAGACCAACAGATCCACGCGCAGCTACAAAATTTGTGTCTGGAAATGTAGAGTTTGAAACAGGATAGGGCACCTCGGCCAGAGGTGCACGAGGAAGTATGGTGCATAAAATGCAAAGGCCAGGGCCACGACAAAGATCACTGTCCAGTGTTCGCGAACTACTTGGCAGGAGGAGGGCCAATGCCATTAAGACCGGAGGCACAGGCGGGGCTGAGCGCAAGAGGAAAACATACCATGGATAATTGTCATCTGTCGCAGAAGTATACGCAAACGTCCCAACAATTGTTTTGTAATTTCTGCAGGTCGGTAGGCCATGACGAACACACCTACCGAAGCTATGAACTAATGATGGATCAGACTCCTGCCTACCAGGTGCAGGCCGAAACATGAGCCCTCGACTCAAATGCAGGGATGGTGCATGCTGGGTTTCAGGGGCACGGTCGGATTTGAGGTGGAATGGGACCAGGAAGGGGTCGCGGTCAGATAATTTGCTACAATTGCGGAGGGCGAGGGCATTATGCCCGTGATTGTATGAACCCGACTAGGATATCATGTTGGTATTGTAATCAGTTTGATCATGAGGCGAAAGCTTTCCCTTTGCTGATAGTGAAGATGCGCGAAAAGGGGGTACTCCAGCCCCCTTCGACCCAAAATTTACAAATGATGAGGTCTGAACCACGCAAAGAAGACTCAAATGTAAACATGATGCTCAGGAGCAGTATGACAACCGGAGATGATAAAGGGAAGCAGCCAGAAAAAAGCGCGTGGTTCGCAAGGCTCCTACAAAGGAACCCGAGTTTGATTTAGAACGCGCGAAGGAGACATTCATGGAAGCTATGAAGAGCTTCACGGAGGCCTCCACTTTAGGTAGTAAGGATCAACTAAAACCAAGGATGGATCCTTCCATGCTCACTACCTTTCTGGATACATGCATGAAACTGCTGCGCGACAACAAGGCAGTGAAAGGGCTACAGGAACTTATCACTAGGTGCGCAGGGTCAAGAGAACCGCGTGTGGTCCAAAAACTGGGAAAGCATGCATTGCGCATAAGAAGGGAAATGAGGTTGATTGCGCAAATAGGCGAATACGAAATGGATCAAGTAATCCTAGATCTAGGCTCAACCGCGAATGTACTACCAAAGCAAACATGGGAACGCATGGGTAGGCCTGCGTTACAATGGTCCCCTATTTAGTTATGAATGGTGAACCAACAGAAGATTTTTCCCATGGGAAGATTGCAAAGGGTGACAGTTGATATTGAAGGCGCGAGTGCGCAGGCGGATTTTAAAGTGATAGAGATTGTCGATGACAGCAATCCCTATCCTGCGCTACTAGGAATAGATTGGGCTACCGATATGAACAGAGTTATAAATCTGAAGAAGCACAAAATGACCTTTGAGAAAAAGTCACTACACGTAGTAATACCACTGGACCCAGCCGAAGGAGCACGATACATTGAACCAGTGCGTGACGAAGATAATGATGATGATCTCGACTGTATCTATAAGATAACTGCAAAAGGAGAGGATTGGGTGAATCCGACTGCGAATGGAAGGATTTTGTGGGAGCGTGAAAGCTCCTACACTTCGGATTCAGACAAAGAGATAGAGCGATGGCAGAATCGGTTGCATGAAGTAACAACGTTGAACTACAACATGATGATCATGTCATTGTGTTGCATAAAAACAGAGGCAAGGGAGCTGCTGACATATGATGGATTGACAGCAGTGGATGAATTTCTAAGCAAATTCGAAAGCACAATAACAGAGCAGTAGCGATTCGATGCGCTGAAATGGGCACTGCGCGCAACACCCGCATGATGGTGGGGTATGTATCAATGAACTTTTGAAGACTGGCGCGGATGCAGAAGGATGATGCGCCTGCGGTTTGAAAACCCCCAAGTACGACTAGAAGACAGATATGACAGACGAGATGATCCACACATGCACCTCGCGAAATGGACCAAGGTCTATGGGGAAGAGCGATAGCTTGAATGGGTGCACCTATTCTACCATACCTTGGATGTCATACCCATGAATTGGTATACGGAGACGGAGCTATGCCATGGTATGAGCGAATGGGATGTCTTGCGTGAGGGATTCTTGTTAACATTCACATTTGAAGATCGTTGGTCAGATACTGTGGACGATGTGCTACAAGTAGTGAAAGCCGCTATCTTTAAAATACCACAGGAGCCAATGGAAGTACTTCAGCCAGAATGGGCGATGCAGTTAAGTAGCGCACTGGAGTGTTATAACGTGAATGTTGAGGAGGATGATGAGGACCCACGGAACATTAACATTTCAGAAACAGAAGGCTCTTGCGAGATTCGCGGACCATCACTTGAAGACCCCGACATCACCGTGCCGCTAAAGATGAAGCAGGTCAACATTGGAATGGAGGCAGAACCAAAATACACAACGCTTGGGGACTATTGGGATGACGCCATGGTCGATAAGGTTGTTGAGTTACTCCGCGAATACCAAGACTTGTTCCCAACCAAAATTACAGATTTAAAAGGGATCGTGGGCGATTTAGGGACGATGAAGATCACCCTGAAACTCGACACGAAGCCAGTTAAGCAGCGGCCTTACCGCCTGAATCCAAAGTATAAAGAAAAGGTCCACGACAAATTAGACAAAATGCTCGCAGCCAGAATTATTGAACCAGTGGAAGAATCCGACTGGGTGAGTCCTATGGTGGTACAGGAAAAAAAGCAGATGGGCGAAATAAGAATATGCGTAGACCTCAGGAAACTGAATGATGCCTATGTACACGATCCATTCCCAACACCATTCATAGATGAAGTACTAGAGAATGTTGGCAGTCAGGAAGCATACTCGTTCACGGGTGGGTTCTCAGGGTACCATCAAATCAAGATCGCACTAGAATATAGGAGCAAGACGACCTTCGCAACAGAATGGGGGTATTTTCAATACATTAAGATGCCGTTTGTACTGAAAAATGCACCAGCTATATTTTCGCGCATCGTGGCAGCCGCGTTCAAAGAATACATCGACAAATTTTTGGAGGTCTATCTGGATGATTGGACTGTTTTTGGATTAGTTAAGCATCATGTAGCGAGCTTACGTTTGATGTTGGATACCTACCGCCGACACCAGATTGCGCTGAACCTAAAGAAGTGCACATTCCTCGTTCCCTTTGGAAACCTGCTAGGACATGTGTTTTGCAAACAAGGACTGATGGTGGACCTTACGAAGATTGCCGTTATCCTCAATTTGGAAGCACCGTGAAGTGTTAAACAACTGCGCGCTACCTTGGGGCACACCGGATATTATAGGAAGTTCATCAAAAGTTATGCCCAAATAACCGCGCCGATGGAAAAGCTATTGAAAAAAGATGTTACATATTGCTGGAATGACGATTGCATGAAGAGTTTGGATGTCCTAAAGGGGAAACTGGCCTCCATGCCAATCTTGGTCTTCCCGAAATGGGACGTGGAATTTCATGTACATGTTGATGCGTCGTGTATCACATTGGGAGCCGTACTCACACAGGAAGGCGTGGAGGGTGTGGATCACCCGATCGCGTTCGCGTGTCGAAGATTGTCTAGAGAAGAAAAGAACTACTCTACCATCAAATGCGAGGGGTTGGCAATGGTATACACACTCCAAAAATGTCGACACTATTTATTGGGAGGACATTTCAAGATGCATACCGACTATTCCGCGTTGAAATACCTAGTCAACAAGCCTGTGCTGGGGGAGCACATATGTAGATGGCTTTTACTGTTTCAAGAATATGATTTTGAGTTCATAGTCAAGCCGAGATGCTTAAACACAGGACCAGACCACTTGTCATGAATTGAGACGGACGAGGAACCAACAAATTTGGAGGAAGGGCTACCTGATGCACAACTCTTTGCAGTGCGCGTCGCAGATGGACACTTCGAAGATATAATCCATTTTCTAACAACAGGAACTGCGCCAAAGGAGTACTTAATCCAACAAAGAAGGAATTGGTGGTGTGCGCGACGAATTTTCAGTGATTGTGGGGCACCTCTACAAGATGGGCAACGATGAGATATTGTGAAGATACGTACCTGAATTTGAACGAGGTCAGATCCTCGCGGAAACACATAGGGGTGCTGTAGGAGGACATTATGCAGGACGTGACTGCACAAAAGATTGTTCATGCAGGGCTATGGTCGCTGACCCTGCACCAGGATTCGAAAGCGCACTGTAAGGCTTGCGATATATGTCAAAGGACGAGAAAACCATCACGAAGGGACGAGATGCCACTAAATCCCTAAATGACACTACAACCATTTGAGAAATGGGCAATCAAATTTGTGGGCCCAATCAAACCTTAGGGAAAGACGGGTGCGTGCTACATCATCACTGTAATGGAGTACCTGACACGATGGGAAGAAGCACAACTGGTCAAGGACTGCACGGCTGCTACGACTGTAAAGTTTTTGTTTGAAAACATATTGACACGATTTGGCTATCCGAAAATCTTAATGAGCGATCGCAGAACACATTTATTGAATGAAACCATCAGCACGCTCATAGAAGAATTCCGGGTTTATCACCAGAAAAGTACACCGTACCACCCACAGGCTAATGGAACAGTAGAAGCATTCAATAAAATATTGGAGACTGCGCTGACCAAAGTATGTAACGCGCAGCGGGACGACTGGGACCTGCGCGTACCCGCTGTGTTATGGGCGTACAGGACAACGTGCAAGAAATTGACAGGATAGACACCATTTCGGTTGGTCTATGGTACGAAAGAAGTCATGCCGATGGAATACATCGTACCTAGTCTGTGAATAGCAACGCTCACAGGCATGACAGACCGTGAAGCTCTACAAGAAAGGCTCGCGCAATTAGAAGAACTCGAGGAAGAACGATTTATGGTCGGATTTCACCAGCGTGTAGAAAAGCAGCGTGAAAAATCCTGGCACGACCGCCATATCAAGTTGCGCACCTTCAAGGTAAATGACTTAGTGCTACTATACGACAACAAGTTTGAAAAATTTCCGAGAAAATTCAGAATGCATTGGCTGGGACCATATGTGGTAAAAGAGGTCACCGACGGAGGCGTGGTCTAACTAGGCAAACTCAATGGAGAACCCTTCCTAGGCAAAGTCAACGGCAACCACTTGAAACCCTACACAAGTGGATCAACTCTCTAACTAACCGGCCGAAGCACAGTGTTCGTGGCACGAGGAGCCGGACAAGGGTGCGGGACTATAAAAACAAGCACCAGAAGCCGGTATCAAAGAAGGAACATGAGTTAGACATGGATGAGTCAAAAGCTGGAAGGTAGCAGATCCAACAAACAACAGAACAATGCACCACAGACCTCAGGGCAGCGCAAGATTGGTTGGAGGGGCTCCGTGCCAAGATCGCCGCACCAACAGAGTGACTTAGGATGAGTCATGATGATTGTGTTGGGGGACTATTGGGCATGGAATCCCCCCCCCCCCCATAGTAGGTTTTGGGGCTCAAAGCCCAAGTTTTGGTCAAAGATTTTGTAAAACTCCACGAATTGCAGGTGCGGAGCGCGAAGTGTATAATTGAGTCATAGGGTTGTCCGCCCTAAACATTGTATTGTAAATTAGTGTAAAGTCAGCCTACCCATGGTTCGCGGACCATGGGATTGTATAAATAGAGTGAGGCTCTAAGTTGTAAGAGTGGTCAAGAATAGAGAGAGTAGCGAAGGAATGGTTGGAGCTTAGAGTATAATTATAAGTGTCTTAGGTTGTAGTAGTAGGAAGAAGCTCTGCAACTAAGTGCGTAGAGGCCTAGAAGAGTCTGCAGCTGAGTGCGCAGGGCGGAGTCGAGTCTGTAATTGAGACGGAAAGATAATAAAGAGAAGTTTATCGTAATTCTGTGTAATTGTTGTGCATTATCTTCGTTTATGTATTGTGCGCTCTGATATGATTGTTGATTATGTTATAATAACCATAAATCTCACACACACAAGTTAAGTAATCATTTGAATAGCAAGGAACTTGGGTATTAAACGAGTCGCGCCCTGAGTAGGGTTGCGCGAAATCCGCATCGCAGGTCGTGAAGGGATCGCAAGTGCGCGCAGCGACAAGCTAGACCGTGGACCTCCAGACGCCCATGAGACATCCCAAGGGTGCGGAAACCTGGTTCTAGCACCCTCCCATACTACTTCGGGTGAGAGCTCAGTCTGCACTCCGCGGACTGTTACCGAAAGGGCCAGTAGTACTAGGATTTGCTTGGCTAAATCACCTCTGAACCTGGGTCAGGCCCCACTAAGCCAATAGTATGTGCCTAGAGTGAAGAAAAACTTGGTATCGGTTGCGATGTTGGAAGACAAAGGTTATGATGTAGTCTTCAGTAAACGAAATGCATTCTTGAGACACATAGCCATGAGTCAAACCAAGAGGATTGGGATTCGAGTGAAGAATCTCTACAAACTGGAGGTAGATGATTGTGCTGCATTGAGTTCCAAAGCAGAATTGGTGCAAAGCCAAGATATTGGCAAGTTATGGCATAGAAGGTTGGGCCACTTGCATCATGGGGCCTTGAAGATAATGCAGTAGATTTCTACCAGACTTCCCAAAGGTAAACTTGAGCAAGTGGACACATGCAAAGGTTGTACCTTGGGTAAGTATGCAAAATCTTCCTTTCATGATCGAGACAGTCGAGCTGAAGCAATATTGGAGTGAGTTCATACAGATGTGTGTGGACCATTCTCGACAGCCTCCACCACTAAACAAAGGTACTATGTTATTTTCATTGATGATTTTTCTCGTAGATGTTGGATCTATTTCATGCAGAATAAGGATCAAACCTTCTCAAGGTTTTGTGAGTTCAAAGCCTTAGTTGAGAAAGAATCAGGAAAGAAGATTAGGGCCTTACGAAGTTACAATGGTGGAGAGTATGTCTCTCAAAAGTTTAAGCACTTCTGTGCAACAGAAGGAATTAAACAGGAGTTGACGACACCCCATAACCCACAGCAGAATGGGGTGGCCGAAAGGAAGAATAGAACGATTGTGGGAGCAGCTCGGGCGATGCTGCATGACCAAGGCCTACCACTTCATTTGTGGGTTGAGGCATGCAACACAATGGTTTACTTGCAGAATAGAAGCCTGCATCGCATACTTGGGATGAAGACACCAGAGGAATCTTTCTCCGGGAAGAAACCAGATGTGAGTCACTTCAGGATCTTTGGCTCATCTGTTTATTGCCATGTGACCAAGGATGACCGAAAGAAGCTAGATCCAACAACAAAGTTGGGGATACTTGTGGGGTACGCTGATACTCCCCACAACTATCAGGTGTATCTACCTACCAGTCAGAGGACAGTGGTTTTCAGAGATTTTAAGTTCGATGAGCTGAAGGCCATGTGAGTTTCCCTTGAGAGGGAGCTCAAGATGCAGGCAGAGGAGGAACTTTTGGTTCCTAAGGAGGAGGAGCCTCAGATTGATGTGGAGTAGCCGCATGCAGAGGTTTCAGGATTGGAGACATCCACTCATGCAGAGTCTTCTAGAGAGGGGCAGAAACGCACAAGGGAGGCTGAAAGATTGTTGATGGATGAGAGAGAGAATGTGGGAGAGCCATCTTCTCAGCGTAGACAGAGGAGGTCGCCTAAGCGGTACATTGGTTACATGGCCCTTGTTGGGGAATGTGTAGAGACAAAACCATCTTCCTTTGAGGAAGCAGTGCAGCAGCCAGTTTGGGTTGATGCTATGGTGGAGGAGTATGACTCCATAGTTTGGAACAATGTTTGGGATGTTGTTCTAAGACCGGAGAACAAGTCAGTTGTGAGTTCCTGTTGGCTTTACAAGGTAAAGCATGCTGCTGATGGTAGTGTGGAGAAACATAAGGCAAGGTTCGTTGCCCGTGGTTTCTCATAGGTCGAGGG
Source organism: Pinus tabuliformis (assembly GCA_031772625.1). Lineage (NCBI taxonomy): Eukaryota > Viridiplantae > Streptophyta > Pinopsida > Pinales > Pinaceae > Pinus > Pinus tabuliformis. Next base: position 1,046,459,558 of record CM062805.1, on the reverse strand, counting down.
GATCGACTATGATGAGACTTTTGCTCCTATAGCAAGGTACTCATCTATCAGATCGATGTTGGCACTGTCAGCACAGATGGGTTGGAATATCTATCAGATGGATGTGAAGACTGCATTCCTCAATGGCAAGATTGAGGAAGAGGTGTACATAGAGCAGCCGAAAGGATTTTGGACCTTGGATCATGAGTCGCATGTGTGTCGACTCAAGAGAGCTTTGTACAGGCTAAAGAAAGCACCTCGTGCTTGGTACACCAGGATCAAAAACTACTTCACCGGGTTGGGCTTCATAAAGAGTGAAGTGGATGCGAACTTGGACCACATCATGGTGGAAGGTAAGCAGTTGATCATTGTTCTTTATGTTGATGATCTGATATTGAAAGGTGATGATCATTTGATCATGTCTTGTAAGGAGGACCTTGCAAGAGAGTTCGAGATGAAAGACATGGGTCTCATGCACTACTTTCTAGGCATGGAAGTGTGGCAGAAGGATGGGGAAGTGTTTGTGTCTCAAGGCAAGTATGCCAATGAGATACTCAGGAGATTACACATGGAGAAGTGCAAGCCCATGTAGACTCCTCTAGCAGGTAACTGGAGGAAGGAGGATGCTACTTCAGGTGAGGTAGTAGAGGCTACTGCATATCGACAGCGTGTGGGTTCATTGATGTATTTAGTGAACACACGACCAAATTTGTGCTTTGTGGTGAACCAGCTGAGTCAAGCTTTGGTTCAACCTACCAAGTTGTTTTGGAAGGCAGCGAAGCATGTTTTGAGATACCTGAGAGGCACATCTCAGTTTGGATTATGGTACAGATGGTCAGAGGGAGTGAAGCTACAGGGCTTCACAGATGCAGATTGGGCAGGGAGTCCATCAGATCAGAAGAGCACATCAGGAGGAATTTTCAACCTTGGTTCAGCGGTAGTTTTTTAGTACAACAGGAAACAGAGGTCAGTTGCACTTAGCTTAGCAGAGGCTGAATACATGGTTGCAAGTCAGGCAGCATGTGAGGCCATTTGGATGCGGAAAATTCTAGTTGGTTTGTTTGATCAGAGGATGGATCCAACTGTGATCTATTGTGATAAAAAGAGTTGTATCAAACTCTCTAAGAATCCAATATTTCATGACAGGTCCAAGCATATCGACATTCGGTATCATCATCTCAGAGACTGTGTGGCGAGGAGGATCATGTTGTTGCAGTATATTTCGATCGAGGACCAAGATGCTGACATTTTGACTAAGGCATTGTCAAAGTGTAAATTTGAGTTCCATAGAGACAAGATCGAGGTGGTAGATAATCCCTTTCTTGTTGAGAGGGAGTGTTGAAAATAGCAACAAGAAAAGCTAAAAATAGCATTGCTATAGATAGCATTTAAGGATATATTCCAATTTTAATTTGTCCTTGAATTAAAATTGAGAATTAAAATTTGAATTTAGTCACCAGCTGTTTGAAAAGTAATTAATTAATTCATCTTGAGTTAATTAGTTGGTGAAAATCAAACATGAAGTCTTTGTGAAGACATGCAATAGTTATCCCTTAATTAAGGAGATAAGGATGAGTTGTATTTGAGTTGTAATTAGTTAGCTCAGTTAACTAAGTTAAGTCTAGTTAGATTAGTTCCAAACAGTTTGTGGAACTGATTGTGAGTTCAGTCAATTAATGCATGCATGCATGAAACTAGTGTACTCCAGATAACTGAATATTCTCTCATAAATAACTCATGCATGACAGTTCAGACAGAGACCCAGTTGAGATTAAAGGCAGGGACAGTGTACTATCAGTTGCAAGAATTTTCTTATAAGAAAATCTCTTGCATGAAGAAGGAATTTATTCCTTGAGATTTGCGCAGTTTTATAGTGTGTTGGAGCAGTGTGTGAGACCAGTGCCATACAAGGTTACAACAGGAGCACCCAGGGAAAACAACACAAGGAAATAGGAGGCTTGGAGGACAGAGGGAAAGGCATATGAGTTGTCTGGTCTGTCTATAAGCAGCAGTAAGGGATTGTACTGAGAGCTAAAGCTTTGTGTAATCCTAAGATATTTCCACTTGTATGATAATACAGATAGCGGGGTTTTTAGCTGAGGCTTTCCCCAGAGTATTCTTCTGTGTTTCATGTGTGATTGAATCTTCTTCTCTGTTATATGTGTTCTGTTTGATCTTGCTCAAAATCGATTAAGCTTTCACAAGTTTGATTGTAAAAGTAGATTAAGTATTTTGCTTTAGTACATTACATAATCAGATTAATCTACAGTGAGAATTTCTACAATAAGTAGCGATACAATGACAAAATTCCCATACAAAAACTCAAGTTTCTTATATTATATTTTTGGTTTATTTTTTAAAGTTCGAGTGTCAAAACTTTAATTTTTCTCTCCACTTTTCATTTAATTCAGAATTATATAGTGTCCACCTCCACATGAATTACTAGGATGAACCGTATTATTTTAGGGTTGTGTAGTGTTTGTAGTGGGTAGGGTATGACCACCTTTATAAACTAAGAAATCAAATCATAGCACCTAAAGGGTTGAATGATCAACAAACAAAGGGTCCTATACACCAATTTGACATATAATTATTATATTTAGTATTTAAATAAGGGGAAATAACTCAAATGCTAGGTATGTAGGTATTGCACTCTCTCCACTTGGGTTCAAATACTCTATGAGACATTTGGCCTATTGTGATGAGGATAGAAGGGTAGACACCCCAAGGAGAGTGAACCCTTTCGCGATTATGTCTGTGAACATATCAAACCATACTAAGTTATAAGTTATTCATATATTTTCTTGTGGATTATTGGAGATACTCTTGGGTTATAATGGGAGCCAATTGACCTTGTATTTGAAGGTAAGGTAACTTTCTATTGTCTTTGAAAACTGATTTACATTAAAGGGACACATCTACTAACTAGTCTCACACGTGGGAGACTAAACCATAGCTAGAAATATACTAGATATCATTTTGGGATTCAATTGCGTTAATAAAGTCATTCATCTATGACCATTTCCATGAGAGGTAGTCGTAACTGACTAATTTCTCATGAATTTTGAATAGTCCACTTAGCACTCATTGCATTGGGTGATGTTCACAAGGGGCAAGCTAAGTGGGCTTGATTGTGGGGAAATATTCACAATTAAGCGCGCTTGAGCTAGAGGCGATCTGGGATGGGTGACCTCTCGAGAAGTCTTGGTTACCGGGTGCAAGCCCCAGAAGTGATGATTGACGCTATTTGATTCATTTCACTAGTTTCAATCCCACTTCTTCACCCCTGTGAGCATCACCCGATGTAATGAGTGCTAAGTGGACTATTCAAAATTCATGAGAAATTAGTCAGTTACAACTACCTTTCATGGAAATGGTCATAGATGAATGACTTTCTTAACGCAGTTGAATCCCAAAATGATATCTAATATAATGCACTATGAAAGACCCTCAATACTTCAATAGAAAAATACTCTCTGAGGAGAGGAAATGGAAAGTTGTGAGCAAAAATATAAAAAAATATCTAGGAGTTTGTTGTATACCTTCCCAGGGATACAACACCAATGTCTACTAATACCCAAAATTACAAAAAATAGTCATCAAAAGCACTATTCAGAGGGGTCTGATTCCGAGGAGGCTATCTATGCTAGTGATCCTCTTAGATGAATTGCTAGCATGCTCTTTCCATTGGATATTTTGGAAGATGGTCCCATTATGAATCAATTGGATCATAGGTTTCCATACGTCCATGGTTCGCCAAGAGATCTACCACTTTATTTCCAATTCTTTTAACATGAGTAAAAATGAGAGCTTGAATCTGAGATAATAGGGAGTAAACTTGTTCCAGATTACTTATACCTTTTGAGCATATGTTTCATTTTATAATTTCCTTGCCATATTAATTATACTTTTGGGAGTCCCCTTCCACCACAATCTTAGAAAATATCTAAGTATGGGTGTATTTTAGTCCCATACAGAGACCCATTAACTATGTTGCATTATTATTATTTACTCCAATATGTATACACATTCTTTCCCTTGTGATCTCAAATTATTCCTTCGCAACCTGTAAGCCCTAGGTTTCCTTTTCTTGCACCGTCAAAGTTGAGTTTGACAAACATAGGGGGAGGAGGTTTCCATTTGTCAAGACTTGAAGACTGGGTTGATGGGGTCAAGGATGGATGAATTTCTTTGTCTGGGAAAGGAAACTGTTAGCTCTGCTATATTCTCTAAAGTTGGAGGCTAACTTAGTCCTTGGTCGTGCTCAAAGAAAGGCTTATGGTGGTTTCCCTCACCTTCTCCTCTACCTCTCTTACCCTCCTTTTGTCTCTCTTTCCTGTGCCTCTTTGTTGAAAATCACATTAAAGCCCTTTTCAAGCCTGGGCATTAAAACACAAAACCTTATAAAGTTATGACCCGCCAGACTCCGCGCCTCCATAAACCCATCGCCGTAACCTTAGCCGTTGATCTCCGCCACCCCTGATCCAACGGTTCTCTGCCGCATCCGACAAAAATCCACGCGATCTAATCCCCGCCGTCCGATCATCTCCATCGCGATCGGACAACGTTTGCTCTTCCTGCACCCGCAAACCCATGGGGCGATAACGGTCGATGGAGAGCGGTTTTCTCTCTCCTTCCCTGCCATGCGTCACGCTCCGAACAGTGTCGCGCGCCATCGCCATTTACCGCCCAACCCCAACGCTGGTGCGATCAATACCACCTGCCACCAAAACCTCCATTCCCGCCCGATAAATGACACGCACCTTCGACGCCCAATCACCGTTGGATCTGTCCGCCCAAGATCCAATGGCCCACACTTGCCCCGCTCCCATATCTCTCGATGCCCTCAGGCCAAGCAATCTCCGCCGTTTATCCTCTTAATCCGAGGGCCAGTCTCACTCCGCCATTCGACTATTCCACCCATTGTGCAGTCCACGTACCTCAACCATTCCATGCTCCCGAAAGGACGAAGGTGATCAGTTTTCGATACCAGATGCATTTCCTCCTCAACAACTACATTCCACGGACAACATGGCCGAGGAGGAAAAGGACAGAGTCCGAGTAGGTGAACGCATTTAACAGTTATGGAACTCCATCCCATACGACACTCCACCTGCTCGAGAAGGAAAACAGAGCACTCGAGAAGATCAAATTCATCCACTGAAGCAGGAAAATTGCACCAAAGACTCCATCAAGCAGTTAAAGCGGTTGGTGGTCAATTATGACCTCCCCATACTTAGAATGGCCGAGTGCCTTTGTATTCAAACTCTATATATACCCAGAAAGAAGATGTAATCAGGGTTGATGGTTATTGTTTCGATGTAAGGTTCAACTTCTGGAAACTATAACTACTTTGATACTTGCAGCGTCTCGTCTTCATTTTCAACTAATACAAGCTTCTTTTGTTGTTGATTGCTCACTTTTCATCCTTCTTCTGTTCTAAGCTGTGCCTGATAGGCTGCATTTCTGAGCTCTTGATGTTTAGCATTAGAGAAGTTGTCATCCTATCTCTGTGTTAAAATCTTGTATGTATCAGTGAATGAGCTATTGAAGTTTCCATTTACCTAATGCCAGAGAGATGTCATCCTGTCTGTGTATTAGGGAATTAGATTTACAAACTTTTTTACTGGTTGCAGCCAGCCATCACATGGTCTTGTGCATCTGCTGGTGTGGTCAGTATTCTCCATAGTCACCCAATCTTTAAACTGTGAGTAATTAGTGGTCTAAAGCCTTGTAGTCTGGGGGTGTTCACGCATGTCTAGAGTTAAGCATAGTAGAAGTGGTTATCTGGCTTAAACAAGCATCATTCCTTCCATTCATCCATTTGCAACAATAAGTTGACTTTGTAATGTTCCCGAGCATCTCCGAGCTACAACCTAGGAGAGTTTCTTGGGGTGATAACATTAATTGGCGCCGTTGCTGAGGAGAGGAGATTGAAGCTTAGCTTCCCTGGGAAAACGACACAATTCCAGCTTTGATGATAGACAAAGTCTGGACACATTTCGAGTAGTAATCATCTATCTGGCGACTCTACTAGAGAACCAACCTAGTGGCGACTCCACATTACAGTTCTGGCTCAGTTTGTGAGACATACTCAGAGAAATCCTCAGAAATCACCAGCTGACCCAGTGTCTGACTCTCAGAAGATTGCTAAAAAGAGGAAAACATCACAGAAAGGAGCGTCAGGATCAGGTAAGCATAGACAACCTTATGTGTCTCTGCAAGAGAAAATTATAGCTGAGCATGTATAGTTTGAAGATATAGAGCCCAACATTGTTAGTGAAGAAATACTTTCAGAGATTCATAAAGCTCCTTGTTCATTTAGTTCCCCTTTGGATCTCAATCCAAAGAAAGCTTCTCATACAGTTCATCATAGTCCTTTGTCTATGTCATCTATTTCATTGCTTCCTACCATTCAAGCTGCCAGTATCCTTCCACATATCCCAGTCATGGCAGGCCAGCAAGTTCCCACAGAGATGGAAAGAATTGTAGCTGCTAGGTATGGACCCTTGGTCTTTCTTGTTCCCTTGAATGCCATACCTGCAGGAGAATATCATAAATACATGCCTAAGTTCACTGGTATAGAGGGAGTAACAGCTGAAGAACACCTTGAGTCTTTTTATAGCTATGCTGATAACCTAGACATCAGTGAAGATGATGTGTGGATGAGAGATTTTGTCCAGAGCCTTGATGGAGAAGCAAGAAAGTGGTTCAAAGAATTGACCCCTAGGTCTATAGCAGACATTGAAGCCTTAGATGATGTATTTTTGAAGCATTGGGGGATAAGAAGGACCTGCTTTATTACCATACTGAGTTTGGAAACCTGAAGAGGGAAAATGGGGAATCATTGCCTGATTTTAATAAGAGATTTAACCGTATGTATAGTAAGATACCAACTGAAGTAAAGCCCACCCCCACCTCTACCAAACTCACTTATGCCAATGCTTTTGACTCTGATTTCTGTCTACTACTAAGAGAAAGAATATGTGCCACTCTGGTTGATATGCAAGATGCAACCCTAGAAGTAGAATTTAATATTATGGCTGCAGAAAAGCTCAAAAGTCATGCTGACAGAAGGAGGCAGAGAGTTGAGGCTTAATCTTCCTCTGCTTCATCTTTAGAACCTAAATTAGACAAAATGACTAGAATGATAGAGCCATTGGCTGCTGAGATATCTAAGCTGAAGGTTGAGTAGAACTCTGAGAAGGCAAGGCTTCCAAATACATTTGCTCCAAGAAACCCAAATCCATTCAGAAGAGAAAATGAACAATTGCAGATCATTCAGAGGGTAAAGAAGCTAACGAAGATCAAAAGGTTAAGGCTCCTTTCCAGAACGTAGTTATGGAAGAGGAGCAGTTTGAAGAAGAGGATGAAATTCATTGTATGGAAGATAAAGGCAGTGCTGCCTTTTTGACATTGGCTGCCTATGAAGGATCATTGCTGCAAGACCAAACTAGTCAAAGGTGGGACAGAGAGGCTGTTCTGCAAACTGATGAGCAACAAAGATACAATCTAAGGTCAAAAGCAAACAATGTCAAGGAGAATCCTGCCCAAAGAGCTGCTGTCCCAGCAGAGCCACAGAATATCAGACAGAAAAGACCTACAACTGACCCAATCATCCTCAAAGCACCAGCTCAAGAGGTAAGAGGTTCTGACAAGTTCCCTTCCCATTTTAGCTTTGAATCAGAAGTCCAGAAGTTAAAAATAGTTGTGCCTCTGATAGAACTTGCAAAGAGTGAAGTTTTTAGAAAGCCTATTCTTGATGTTCTTGCGCTGAAAGCCTCAAAAACCTCCACTGACTATGTAAATTTGCAAGATGATAAGCCTGCAGTTGTGCTTAGCCTAATGACTGAATCTGCTGATGATAATTCCCCATCATTCTATGTCTTCTTGACCATTCATGATAAAATCCTCCACAATTTCCTGCTGGACACAGGGGCTAGCCACAATCTGATGCCTAAAGCTATCATGGAAGAGTTAGGCCTTGATATCACTAGACCATATCATGATTTATTCTCATTTGATTCAAGGAAAGTAAAATGCTTAGGATTAATAAAAGACCTGGCCATTACCCTAACCCAACTGCCCATGAAGAGCACGATGATGGATATTGTGGTAGCAGATGTCCCTCCTAAGTTTGGCATGCTGCTATCCAAAGGATGGATTAAGAGACTAGGTGGGACATTACAGAATGCTTTATCTTATGCCACTGTCCCAGTTTTTAGAGGGGAAAGCAGGAGATTGTACAGAGAAGCACAGCTGGCCTACATCATCAGTGATGAAAAGAATCCTTCTAATCATCCCATTTATGCTGTGGACACTGATTTTGGAGCATGTATCCTCCAAATTAAAGAATCCTAGAAGGCCTCATTGCAGCTCAAGGAACCAATAGTTCAGGACAAAGGGGAGCAAGGAAGTCAGGTTTGGGATATGTTCTTTAATGGAGCATGTTCAAGGGAAACTGCAAGAGCAGGGGTGGTGCTGATATCTCCAAAACAAGAAAGCACACATCTATCTTTTAAGCTGGAATTTCAAGTCACCAACAATATAGCAGAGTATGAGGCTCTGATATTGGGTCTTAATGCAACCAAAGACAGAGGGATCAGAAGCATAAAGGTGAACTATCAATCATATTCTAAAAATTAGTCCTGATGATGGACCCCCTTTGGGGTTTGAAACGTCGACAGATTGAACATGATACTGTGGATAATTCGGATCATGCTACTCCAAGCATAAAGGTGTTTGGAGATGTTGATCTTATCATTCAGCAAGTAAACAAAACGTTTCAAGCAAAGCACCCAAGGCTGAAAGCATACAGAGATGAGGTATGGAGACTCAAAGATTATTTTGATAATTTCTGTATCTCATATATCCCCAGGGTAAAAAATCAGCTTGCTAATTCCCTTGCTGTGTCTGTTAGCATGTTTATTCCTCCCATGCCTCCTAGACTAGTTTATGAAGTTCAGATGAAATATAGACCATCCTTGCCTGATAATGTCCAGCATTGGAAAGTTTTTGAGGATGATGATGAGCTAAAAAAATTTCTGCAAGTCATTGATGAGTTCTATGAAATGCAAATTGACCAAGAGAATGAAGCCTTGGAAGAAAATTCCCAGCCCCAACTTGGAAACAAAATTGGTAAAGATAGCATTGTCCAACTGCCCAGCAATCATATACCTAAGGATTTAGTTCCTTTAGAAAAGTTGTTTGACCAGAACGATGTGCCTTATAAGGCTACCCAAGAAGAAGACCAATCTGCAGTCCATAGGCATAATATAGGGAGTCCAGATCATCCAAGATATATAAATCTGTCCACTCATCTATCTGCTACCCAAAGTGCTGAATACTGCAAGTTAATGAAGCAATTTGCTGATGTCTTTGCTTGGGAATATAGTGACCTGAAAACTTATGACAAGAAGATCATCCAACACAAAATCCCATTAGAGAAAGACACCATCCCTTTCAAGCAGAAGCTGAGACCAATAAATCCTTTGCTCCTTCCTCTGATTGAAAAAGAAATCAAGAAATTACTGGCTGCCAAAATCATAGTCCCTCTCAGGTATTCAAAATGGATAGCCAATTTGGTTGTGGTGAGGAAGAAAAGTGGAGAAATCAGGCTCTGCGTTGATTTCAGAAACTTAAACAAATGCTCTAAGAAAGACAATTATCCTCTACCCAAGATGGAGCATTTGCTGCAGAAGGTCTCAGGGGCCAAGGTGATGTCTTTCCTAGATGGATTTTTAGGGTATAATTAGGTTGCTGTGTATCCAGACGATCAAAAAAAGATTTCATTCACCACTCCTTGGGGCACTTTTATGTATTCCAAGATGCCTTTTGGGCTGATGAGTGCTGGAGCCACCTTTCAGAGAGCTATGGATATAGCATTTGTGGAAGAGAAGGATAAGTTTGTCCTTATCTACCTAGATGATATAACAGTGTACTCCAGCAACCATCAAAACCATTTGCAACATTTGAAGAAAGTGTTTCTGAAGTGCAGAAGGTTTGGGATTTCAGTCAATCCTAAAAAATCATAGTTTGCTTTAGAAGAATGCAAGTTGTTAGGACATGTTGTTTTTGCTGCAAGTGTCAGAATTTACCCAGAAAGAGTAAGGGAAATACAGACCCTGTCTGTCCCGAGATCAAAGAAGGATATCCAGTCCTTTCTGGGTAAGATAAATTTTGTAAGGAGGTTTATCCCAAGTTTTGCAGAGCTTGTAAAGCACGTTATCTCCATGATGAAAAAGGGTTCAGAAGTCAAATGGACTGATGCAGCAAGAAGAGCTTTTGAATCCATTAAGAAAGCTATTATGGAAGCTCCTACTTTAATCAACCCAGATTACAGCAAGGAATTCCATATATTTTCATTTGCCTCAGAAGACACCCTTGCAGCAATTTTATTGCAAGCAGATGAGGAAGGTTCAGAGCATCCAGTGGCATTTTTCAGCAAAACCTTAAGAGATGCTTAGCTGAGGTATGATATCATTGAGAAACAGGCATATGCTCTTATCAAGTCTTTGAAAGCTTTTAGAATTTACATTCTGCATTCCAAGATAATTGCATATGTGCCCTCTGCTTCAATAAAAGATGTCCTAACGCAGCCTATTTTTGATGGAAGAAGGGCTAAATGGATTGCAAAGCTAATTGAATTTAACATAGAATTGAAGCCCACCAAACTTGTCAAAGGTCAGGGCCTTGCCAGATTAATGGTTGAAGAAAATTGCAGAATGCTGGACATGAATTTGATAAGTATGATTTCAGAAAATGGTCAGACAACAGATGAAACAGTTGAGCCAGGAAAGAATCAGCCATTTGCAGAAAATATAGCTTCTTGTGATTGGTACTCTGCAACAACTCACTTCTTGTTTTCCTCCAAGCCTTAGTTCAAGCCAAGCTAGAACCATTAAACTCAGGGCAACAAAATATTGCATTCATGAAAACCTGCTCTACTGGAGGGACCCCTCTGGAATTATTTTGAGGTGTTTGGACAAAGAACAATCCGTGGAAGTTATGTAGCAATTTCATTCCAACATATGTGGAGGACATCACTATTGGAAGACTACAGCTCACAAGATCCTCAGAGCTGGGTACTATTGGCCTACCTTATTTTCTGTTGTCTTTTCATTTGTTAAATCTTGTGACAAGTGCCAAAGATTTGAAGGGAAACAACAATTGAAGTCCCTGCCCTTAAAACCCATACATGCTAGTGGCCCTTTTCAACAGTGGGGCTTGGATTTCATTGGAGAAATTAATCCACATTCCAGTGGCCAGCACAAATGGATCTTAGTAGCCACAGATTACTTCACTAAGTGGATTGAAGCAATCACTGCCAGAAACGCTGATCACCTTGTGGTCATGAAGTTTTTGACAGAGAATATCTTCACCAGATTTGGCTGTCCACATAAACTGGTCACAGATAATGCAGTAGCCTTTAGGGCAAAGGAATTGGTGGACATGTACAATTCAATGGGCATTAAACTGGTTCATTCCACCTCATACTACCCCTAAGGCAATGGTCTAGCAGAATCTTCCAACAAAAGTTTGATAAGGATAATTAAAAAGCTGTTGGAAGACAACAAAAAGAATTGGGACTCTAAACTCAAGTATGCACTGTGGGCTGACAGAGTGACCACCAAGAAATCCACAGGGAATTCTCCATTCAAGTTGGTATATGGCACTAAGGCTGTATTCCCAATTCAGTTAACCCTCCCTATGGCAAAGTTCCTACAAGAAGAGCAGAATGAGGAAGAAGACATGGCAAAAAGAATCATTGATTTAGCAGAGGTACATCAAATCAGAGAACAGCTGGTTGAAAGGTCTGTGGCACATCAGAAGAAGATCAAGGAAGCCTTTGATAGAAGGACAAAAGCAGACAGTTTTCAGGTTGGAGATCTGGTTCTGAAGTGGGATGCACTGAAAGAGAAGAAAGGCAACCATGGGAAGTTTGATGCTTTCTGGACATGGCCTTTTATCATTTCTCATATCCAAGGGAACAATACCTTCATACTGCAAAGTATGGGAGGGGAGACAGTTTTTGATGGCCCAGTTAATGGGCGGTTTTTGAAAATTTATGTCGCTTAAGTTATTCTGGCCTTAAGGTTGTAAATATGTTATTTCATCCATTTTAGTATAGACTCAGTTAGACTCCATGCCCAATGGAACATTAGGAAATTTTTGCTAATTTGGTTTTCACAGGAAAGGCAATGATCTGTAGTTCTTGAGACCTCACAGGGAGGATCTCATCCCCAGAAGGAGCTAGTGTTAGCTCTGCTGTATTCTCTAAAGCTGGAGGCCAACTTGGTCCTTGGTCGTGCTCAAAGAAAGGCTTATGGTGGTTGCCCTCACCTTCTCCTCTACCTCTCTTACCCTCCTTTTGTCTCTATTTCCCATGCCTCTTCATTGAAAATCACATTAAAGTCCTTTTCAAGCTCGGGCGTTAACACACAAAACCTTATAAAGTTATGACCCGCCGAACTCCGTGCCTCCATAAACCCACCGCCGTAACCTTAGCTGTTGATCTTCGCCACCCCCGATTCAATGGTTCTCCGCCGCATCCGATGAAAATCCACGCGATCTAATCCCCGCCGTCCGATCATCTCCGTCGCGATCGGACGACGTTCGCTCTTCTCGCACCCACAAACCGATGGGGCAATAACATGCGATGGAGAGTGGTTTTCTCTCTCCTTCCCCACCACGCGTCACCCTTCGAACAGTGTCGCACGCCATCGCCGTTTATCGCCCAACCCCAACGTCGGTGCAATCAATACCACCTACCACCAAAACTTCCATTCCTGCCCGATAAATGACGCATGCCTTCGATGCCCGATCACCGTTGGATCTGTCTGCCCAAGATCCAACGGCCCACGCTTGCCCCGCTCCCATATCTCTCGATGCCCTCAGGCCAAGCAATCCTCGCCGTCTATCCTCTTAATCCGACGACCAGTCTCACTCCGCCATCTGACTATTCCACCCATTGTGCAGTCCACGTACCTTAACCATTCCATGCTCCCAAAAGGACGAAGGTGATCAGTTTTCGATACCAGATGCATTTCCTCCTCAACAACTATGTTCCACGGACAACATGGCCGAGGAGGAAAAGGACAGAACCCGAGCAGGTGAATGCATTTAACAGTTATGGAACTCCATCCCATACAACACTCCACCTGCCCGAGAAGGAAAGCAGAGCACCCGAGAAGATCAAATTCATCCATTGAAGTAGGCAAATTGCACCAAAGACTCCATCAGGCAGTTAAAGTGGTTGGTGGTCAATTATGACCTCCCCATACTTAGAATGGCCGAGTGCCTTTGTATTCAAACTCTATATATACCCAGAAAGAAGATGTAATCAGGGTTGATGGTTGTTGTTTTGATGTAAGGTTCAACTTCTAGAAACTGTAACTACTTTGATACTTGCAGCGTCTCATCTTCATTTTCAGCTAATACAAGCTTCTTTTGTTGTTGATTGCTCACTTTTCATTCTTCTTCTGTTCTAAGCTATGCCTGATAGGCTGCATTTCTGAGCTCTTGATGTTTAGCATTAGAGAAGCTGTCATCCTATCTTTGTGTTAAAATCTTGTATGTATCAGTGAATGAGCTATTCAGGTTTCCATTTACCTAATGCCAGAGAGTTGTCATCCTGTCTGTGTATTAGGGAATTGGATTTACAGACTTCTTTACTAGTTGCAGCCGGCCATCACATGGTCTTGTGCATCTACTGGTGTGGTCAGTATTCTCCATACCACCCAATCTTTAAACTGTGAGTAATTAGTGGTCTAAAGCCTTGTAGTCTGGGGGTGTTCACGCATGTCTGGAGTTAAGCATAGTAGAAGTGGTTATCTGGCTTGAACAAGCATTATTCCTTCCATTCATCCATTTGCAACAATAAGTTGACTTTGTATTGTTCCCGAGCATCTCCGAGCTACAACTTAGGAGAGTTTCTTGGGGTGGTAACATAAACCATTCCTTTAGGATTCCTGCTTCTTACCATGTTGCTTTCCAATATTTATCTGACCACACCATAACACAATTTGATTCTTTTATTTTGTTACTATAGTTTTCCACATAGCTTCCAAAAAAAAATGTTTCATTCCTTTCAAATCCCCCACAAAATGAATCCAAGGCCTAGTGTCCAGATCTGATTTAGGATTGGGTTGGAGAAAAATTGGGATCTCCATCTAATAATGGTGTTGTATATTCTCCTTGGATCTCTTTGAAATCTCGACAAATGGTCTAATAGATTCTTCCATATCCCATAACAGAAACTACATCAATTAAATAAATTCTCCAGGTCTTCCGCATTTAGTAGACAAAACAGGCATCTCAAGGGAACTTGATAGTACCTGTTTTGCAAAATATGCCATGTAATAGGATTTTTATAGAGAAGAATCCAAGGAATATGGATATTTTTGTCCATACCTTTAGCTTCTATATTTTAATCCATACCTCCTCTTTTGGTATTTCTTAAAAGGCCATCCTCTATCTATTTTTCTTCCTTAACATAAAAGGCGTCTCTTAATTGATATCCCCACATGAGTTTGTCCTTTAAGTTGGATATTGGAATCTTTCATTTATGTAGTTAGTCCCAAATTTCTACCACACCCTCCCCTCTCGTAAAGGATTCCAACTATCTTGAGCAATCCATTGTCACCACTTCTTACTCTACTCCCCTTCTCACCAATAATCCACCATTACCACTCTTCCTTGATCTATAATATGGTGACTTAGTTTTTCTAGACATTTCTCCCCTAGATTTAGGATTTACTACCACAAATCCTCCAAAATAAATTTCATATGACAATTCCTCACCTCCTAGAAGTAGTTTTTTCAGACCAACTCCACACCCCTCCTCGCTAGATTCTAGATTGACGATCTTGGAGCAGTGTTATCGACTCTAATTAATTTCTTATGGTGATTTTGTGGAGCATACTTATTTTTCCAAATCCTTTTCCATAGGCACTAGTCCCCTTGTACCCATCTCCACCAGATTTTCATACCAAAAATAGTAGCTACAATTGTTGGATCCCTAAGCACCAAACTGCCTTTGAGTTTTGGTATACAAAGAGTGTCCCAGACCACTAGCAGTAATTTTAGTTCCAATATAGCTCCTCCCCAAAAGAAATTTCTCTATAATATTCTAAAATCCTACAATATTGAAGGAGGGAACATCATGGCCAAGCACAGGTATATCGAAATAGACTATAGAACCAATTTTAACATAACAAACCTCCCTGCCATTTTTTGTGCATGAAAGTTCCAACCATGCAGTTTTGTTTAAACTTTGGTGACGAGATCCTCCCAAACACTATGTTTTATAGAGATCTCCACCAAAGGGGATCCTAGATATTTCGATGCAAGATTGTTGATTGACATCCCCAACACCCTTGTGACATGTCTTTGGACTAATAGAGATGTACTGAAGAAAAATACTAGCAATTTATTTTTGTTGGTTTCTATACCTAATGCCTTAGGTATATTCGTACACCTTAGATCTTATTTTCTGCTACTTCTACTTTGATCAATCTTCCTAGGCCCTCCACCACCAACATAAATAGAAATGGATACATAGGATCTTCCTGTCTAATCCCTCGAGAGGATGAGAAGGGGGTCGAATGAGACCATTCACCAAGACTGAAAAGTAAGAAAAGGATATCAGGATGGATCCAAGTTCCATTCTTCAAAACCAAATGCTTAGAGAATGTTGTACAAATTTTCCCAACTCATCCTATCATAATATTTTGATAAATTCCATTTAATAATCATATGTATTTTTCATAATCTTTAATGGGTGGATCAATTCATGAATGACCATTATCTCATGTAGAATATACCTCCCTTCATTGAATCATTTTTACTCTATATATATGAGCTTGGGAAGGAAAGGCTTCAACCTATTGCCTATTATCTTTGTGATGATTTTGTAAATTACATTGCACAGAGCTATGGGCCTATAGCCATTGGTATATTTTTCCTTCTCCTTTTTCGAAACTAAGGTAAGGAAGGTGGAGTCTAGTGCTTTGAGAATATTTATAGATTTAGGAGTTTCCTCCACCACTTTCCACATTTCCTCACCCATCACCGGCCAACATACTTGGAAGAATTATGCAGTAAACCCATCAAGTCCTAGCTCCTTATTGTAGGGAATTGCCATGAACATTGCCTCCACATCCTTAAATTCAATATTTCTTAGCAGTGCCCCATTCTTCTCTATTGTAATGATCCTATGGATGTGCTTGGATACCTTTTGGATTTCTCTACCTCCATCCTCCCTTATTTCAATCGGGATCTTCTAGTAGAATCGGACTAGCTCTTGCGATATTTCCTTATGGGTCTCCAATTTATTTCCATCCTGGTTAAGTATGGAAGAGATCATGTTATGATACCTATGATACAACATATATCTATGAAAAAAATTTGTATTCCTCTCACCTTCTTGAACCATTGAATACATACCTTTTATAACCACCCCTTCCCACATTTACCCAATTTCACCAACCTGCCAGGGTAAACATGAGACGAGAGTTACTATAATATGACATGACCTCCCAGTTCCAGTTAAGGAAGGGGGCATACAAACTTACCACACACTAACAATTCACAACATCCCTCGGGGCTACAGGACACTCATAGGCCAAAGGACCACCCCAGGTGACCAAACCTTGAGTTGGGGATATTTTTCACTGACCTAGACTCCCAACTGCATGCATGACGAGGCTTAGGTGTGGCTATAGGCCTCCAATTGCATGCACAACATTGCCTGCATGTGGTTGTGACCCAACTTTCCCAGTTCAAAGGGTGCGGTTTGAGATTAGAGCCACAATTCCAAGCCGGCCTCCAGACCACTACCCAGAACTGTGTGAGACTTCTTAGAATCATAAATGACTTGACAACAAGTCTAAATATTCAAACTTGAAGCCAAAACTTGACCTAGACTGCCTAGAACATAACATGCATTTTGTCAAACACATGGAAAACATGTATGCTACAGGTCATGAATGGATATATGATCATAATAGTTTTAGATTCATATGAGAATCACCAAGAAGGCTCTATGACCTTCTCCACATAGATACAACAACTCTTGTTAGCCCATGCATTCATCAACCATTCACATATTCATCAAAACATTTCAAGATCCATGGAAATATACATCATATAACCAATGTATAACTAGAAAATAACTAACATAGAGACCATGGCATCTCATCCATAATATTATCAATATAATTATTACAAGTATCATAGGTCACAATAAGAAAATTTCTCATATTAGCATATGAAAATACCAACCATTTCAGGGACTTCCATGTACCACCTGACCATAGATTGTGTTGAACCAAATCTCTCTTTCATCCAATCACTCCCGCGCCATATTCGAAGCATGAATGTGGGATCTCATGGAATAACCAAAAAAAACCAAACCAAGGCTTCCAAAGGCTAAACCACCTCAACCCTCGACCACAGTGATTCCACCTCCACGGTCGTACATCACTAACACCAACTAGATCAGTCTTTACCCAAGCTTTTAAATGCTCTAAGGACCATTAACTCAACCCATATCATTCCATGGCTTGAGAGCGTTTGTCCAACCTAACTCCAAGGACTAGTACCTCAACCAACCAAGGGCTCCAGAGTGTTTGTCCCAACCTAGGCTCCAATACTAGTAACTCAACCCAAGTTTTTCCAGGGCTTCCAGAGCATTTGTTCCAACCCACAACCATAAGGAATTATGAGCACCAATTAGAAAACAATCAAGTGGAAAAGCCCACAACACGATGGCTATCCAGGAAACAGTAAGGTAAGGCTAAAACCATTGTCAATACAAGAAAATATCCATGCCAATGACAACATATAACCAACAAATCACATGCATATACCATGCATCTAGAAATCAGCAAGGAAATCACACATGCAACCTGTTACCTGCAAAGAAATCCAGTTGTAGTTGTTGATCCACATGTTCCCTTGCAATTTACTTATTTCCTTTTCCTTATTTCTCCAAATCCAATGTATTCCAAAGTGCTCCAAGAATATTCTAAGTGTGCTAGAGTATGAGAGAATAGAAGAGAGATCCAAAATTGAACTGACAAAAGACTAGCAATTGATCCTTGTAAGCATTTTTATCACTGAGGCCTCTATTTTCTTCATTTTGCTTCATTGTTCTTTCAATTTTCATCTCATGAAAATCTGTATCTCTTCACATTCCTTTTCTCCTATTTTCCGTTATTCTATAAATAAATGCCAATTATTGCCATTTTTTCTTTGCTAGTGTCTTTGTCAATTTCCATAGCCATTAATTAATCAATAATGATTTCCATCAATATATTTTCCCCCCTTGACCTTGGTTTTTATTTTATTTACATGGAAAACCAACCATGGGCTATTACAAATCCCTCCCCCTTGGGGGAACACCATCCTCAGTGTTCAATGACACCTGTGACTAGCAAACCACTAAAACAAAACATTCTTTCCATGGAGCTTTATAACACAGCTCAATGCAGTATTTACAATGAACAACCACATAACCATGACCAACATTACAAACATGAAAATGATACCACCTATTGGAGCTTTATAACATAACTCGTTGCAGTATCTACAAAAATATCCATATACATATACCAAAAACTCATTTGCCCGAATTGGAAAATAATGAAGGGCACATAGCATGCATCTGATTAATCATCTTCCATGTAGCTTCATTGGGCCTAAAGTGCTTCCATTGAACTTTAAACTACTCGATTGATCTGTTTTAGAGTATGAGTTACTTTTGCTGCAATATGCATTGTGGTTTTGGCTGGAATTCTCCCTCTGGTTCCACTTGCAATACAGACCAGTCAATCACATGAAAAGCATCCTTCACATATCTCTTAAGTAATGAAACATTGAAAACATCATGGAATTTCACTGTCGGAGGCAATGCAAGTATGTAGACCATTGTTCTAATCCTCTCAAGGATCTCGAAGGGCATGCAATACCAAGGTGCCAACTTGGCACATGATCCAATCCTCAAGGAGATCCTCTTGGGATTTATGCGTAAGTACACATGCTCCCTATTGTATCTCTAAGATGATAATGGTTAGCTATCATGCCAGGGCATCTAAGATAATTGTTTTGGGAGTTTTTTCTTAATTTGGAGGACCAATGTATGATATAAAATAGCGATGCCTAACCTTTTGAATAATATTAATATTAAAACAGAGGGCTGCTATTAAAATTCACACAGTGATATAGATTGTATGTTGGTCAGCAGAAACAGAGAAATGATATGACTTTTACAATATTGAAATTGAATATCAAATAATCATAAATATGAAAACCTTTAAACCATGTTTAGAAGGTTTAACATAATATGCTTAAGTTTACAAAAGATGTTGATGATTTAATAATTAAGAGGGAATTAATTAAACAGACAGTTAATATAATTCATTCTCTTTAGCCCCAAGGGTTAGCTCAACTGGTCAAATAAGTGTCGCGTCATTTGGGAGGTCACAGGGTCAATTCTCCCTAAAGCCCTTGGGGTTAGGCCTAGCTATTGGCCACGGGGCTTGATACCCTTGATCAAGCTCAGATATTTCTGTGGACGTAGTGGCCACCCAGTGATTGCGGGTGTCAGTGAACCACAAGTGAAAAAAAAAAAAAAAAATCATTCTCTTTATAGATGATCACTTCAAAAGTTTATAGGAATAGATTGAAACTCAATTGTTCCTACCTAGTTATCTCTGTAAAACATAAGAATATGAAGAAAAACATTGTGGATATAACTGCAAAAACTTACAGGAAAAACGAAACTGTATGAACCAGAATTCAGAATCCTCGACTTTGTATTAATGTTTCAGAAAAGTCAAGTACATTTAATGTCTAGAAATTCTTCTTCAAGGGTGCAACCCTTAATGACTTGTGAAAGAGAGTTATTTATACAATAATAGAACTAAGAAAACATCTCAAACTATTTTACAAAATAAGATAATTACAAAATCAGAAATATAAACTGCTAGTTCATGTGGCACTATTTTATTGTTGAGCTGTTGATGACTGTTGCTGTAAATATTGAAAACTGTTGAAGCTGTGCTAGAAATATTGAAAAATGTTGAAGCAATGCTGACTATTCCTTTAAAAGTTGAATTCTATTAGATCACCCTTTAGTCAAGTAATTCTATCAATTCTTCCCAATGTTTCTTTTTTGGGATAGATATCTTAGTTACTCTTCTGTAAAGTTCATCCATCTCTGTATATTTAGTAAAAGTGGGTTTTACTAAAAATATGTGTCTAATTTCATTCAAAATAAAGAAAGTATCCCTGAGTGCATTTACTATAAGTGTTGGTGTTGCTGCACCTCTTATGTTTGAAACTGAAGCTGCATGTTTTCCCACCTCTGTCATCTTCTGAACATAATCCTCAATTGGCATCAATTTGTCATTAATCACAAGCATGGAGGGCAAACCCTTGTTGGTCAAGGGTTCTATCCTGCTGAAAAATCGTTGAACTATGGTATTGACATTGCTGCACTTTTCCTGCAGCTGAAGGATGAGGTTTTTCTTGGTGATGATCTTATTTACCTCCAATATAGTTGTTGTTTTGTCACTTATGCCTAATTCCTCAAGTTCATAGTTGTCTTTGGAATTCAGGAACTTGATGATATCAGAAGCAATTTCTGGCATGTCGTCAAGCTGCTTAGTAATAGTTTCAACTGCTTCATGATCTTTCTCCAAGAGATCCTTCTGATCAAACACTATCTTGATATAGGGCCAAATATCCTTGATAGATTCTATAATTTCTTCCCACATAATTTCTTTTTCCAAACCCAATTTGTTTCCAATGAAAGATTCCTTGAGTTCCCTTTGTACTACTTCAATCTAACTTTTGACTCTGTGCAACTCAGTTGCATTTGAACTGTATGCTATTAACTTCATAAGCTGTAACTCCTTGAGTTCATCCTTTAGTTTCTTAATTTCTCTTGTCTGGATAGACAGGTTTTGAACTGCTTCAGCAAGCTATTCAACTCCTTCTGTTATACCTGTAGTTGATGTTGTAGCTGAGGTAGAAACCTTGGTGGTAGGAATTGCTATAAGGAGGACTATATCCATTGGAGTTTGAGCCTTTTTAACAACGTCCTCTTTTTCCTTGACCAGTTTCTCCATTTGCTCCTCCATTTGTTCTATCTTCAGATTTTGTTCTATGATGAGCTTCATCATGTTAGAGTTTTGATTTTTTGTTTCTTCAATTTCTTTAGCCATTGGGTCCTCAGAGGCTGGAAATTTGAGTTGCTTCTTTAATGCTACAACTTTAGCATTCTTCTTCTTAATAAGCTCTTTTGCAACATTTATGTTGGAGGGATCATATCCCATCTTCAGCACTAGATTTTCCAAAGATTGGATCTTGGTGTCCTCTGCTAATGAGGAGACTTTCTCCAACTTAAGTTGTGACTGAGTGTTGGCCAAGGTAACTTGCATTTTTGACAAACTCATGGCAGTGTTAGTCAAGGTAGAAGAAATCATCTGCCAAGTTTGTTTGTGCATCTCAATTTGATCAATTGGATGCAAATCCTTCACATTGAACTCAAAAGAATTCCGCTTTTGATAGTGAGCAGTAGTCCTAGGCTGTGGAATTTTGGCTTGTACGAAAGCCATATGCATCTTTCCCTTCTCAGAGTCAAAGACTGAGAGAAGCCTGGCTTGAGAGCTGGAAGAATGCTTCCAGAATTGGGTATAAGTGTTCAACTTCAATTCTTCATTCCTCCTTTTAATCTCACTGAAGACATGAAAAATGTCTTCCTCCTTATCCTTCAGAATGCCTCCACTAGTCTGAATTACCTGCTGTTCATGAGAAGTAGTAGAATGAGTTGGGGACTGTGTAGATTGTCCACCAGACTGTGTATAAAGCATAGTCTCTCCAAGTCCATCTAATGCTATCTTTTGAGGTTCATTTGTTGCACCAACAATCACAGAGATCCTTGGTCTCTTCTTTCTCTGCACAATTCTAAAGCCTTGGCTTGATGCTTCAGTTGTAGGAGAAGACTGTTCTTCCCTTCCTCTTTTTGTTGAATTTTCTTGTGCAAGTGGAGTTTTCACATTTGATGTAGAAACTACCTGCTCTTCAGCCTCTTGGAGGGTGTTCTCTATCCATTCCAACTGATTCTTATATTGTTCTATTTCAAGCCTGGCTGTATGGTGATATGCAGTGAACTTGTTTTCTAGCCTAAGTTTAGAAACCACTCCCATTAGGTCATAAGACTATGTGAAACTGAGACCAAACTTCATCTCCTTTAATAATTTGTCTGCTTCCTCTCCTGCTGCCCTGGTGTTACAAATGAATGGACCAACTTGGGCTTTCAGCTTGAATTGTGATTTATTCTTTGCATCCACAAAGTGCATTTCATCTGCATTTAACCTATGTCTTATGTATTCTAGTGCAAAGATTCTGATAGGTAGGTACTTGGGCAGTTTGTAGGGTGGAAGCTCACAACCATAAACCCTGATCTCTGTATAGTTTTGGTAGTAATACCAATCCCCTATTGTAGCTTGATCAACCAACTATAATACTTTGACAATCTCCTCATTGATCCTTGGTACTGGAGTGCTGCTCATAAGACTGATAGTTGGATGAATAAACAGTTCTATGAACTGTTTATATGTAAACTCTTCCTTCTCCTTCATTCCCATTGAAGTCCAGAATATCACTGATTGTTGATTTCCTTCCTCATCTAGTTTCTGTAAAGTAAATGGGAATTTGTCTCCCTGAAAATATATAAAAAGGTATACAAGTACTGAAGCATACTTGAATACTTCTTTAGTATTAAAATTGAAAAATTGCTCATGTATTGCTTCAGCTAGGAAATGACAAAAATCATAAGTAACAATGG
Organism: Pinus tabuliformis; assembly: GCA_031772625.1. Lineage (NCBI taxonomy): Eukaryota > Viridiplantae > Streptophyta > Pinopsida > Pinales > Pinaceae > Pinus > Pinus tabuliformis. The sequence continues at coordinate 1,046,436,724 of CM062805.1, read as the reverse complement.
GTTTAGAATCAACATAAAATATGGACAAGAAACCAAGGATGGCTTCATTAACATATTGATCAGAGTTGTAACCAAGCAAATAGGAAAAAATAGAGGTGATTTGCTTGGTTCTATCAGGGAACATGGATGAATCATAAGGAGGGTTTCTTTTACGCAGAGGGCTATCAACAGCTAGAAAAAGTTCAAGGGTTTGGGATCTTTTAGTAAAGTCTAGTTTTTGATAGGATTCTATTAGGTTCTCATGGGAAAAAGGATGAGTTGGTGTAGTAGAAGGGGCCTGCAACATTTTCTCAATGGACTCATAATTGATTAAACAAAGGATTTCTCTTGTGGGTGAAATAATTTCTCTCTGACTGGGATCATAAGATTCATGGCATTTCCTCACAAATTCAGGTTCTCTGTGTGTTGAAAATAGAAACAAGAAATGCTAAAAATAGAAGTGCTAAAATTAGCACTCTTATAAATAGAATTTCAGGATACATTCCAATTTTAGTTAGTCCCTGAACTAAAATTGAGAATTAAAATTCGAATTTGATCTTAGCAACTGTTTGTAAAATAATTAATTAATTCATCTTGAGTTAATTAGTTGTAGAAAATCAAACATGAAGTCTATGTGAAGACATGCAACAGTTTCCCCTTTGATTGAGGAAGTTATCCCTTGATTAAGGAGATCAGGATGAGTTGTACTTTGAGTTGTAATTAGTTAGCTCAGTTAACTGAGTTAAGTCCAGTTAGATTAGTTCCAACAGTTTGTGGAACTGATTGTGAGTTCAGTTAGTTAATGCATGCATGCATGTAACTGCTGCACTTCAGATAACTGAATATTCTCTCATAAATAACTCATGCATGTCAGTTCAGTCAGAGACCCAGTTGAGATCAGATGATGGGACAATGTACTATCAGTTACAGGAATATTCCATTGAGGATATCTCTTGCATGCATAAGGAATTCATTCCTTGGAGATTGCGCAGTTACTTCTGAGTTTGGTGAGTTGTGTGAGAGGTCAATTCACACAGGTGGCAGCCAGAGGACCCAGGAGAAATTGCGCAAGGAAATAGGAGGCTTGGAGTATTGGAGGAAGACATATGTTGTGTCTATTCAGTCTAGGAGCTGCATTGAGGGATTGTACTGAGAGCTGGCTAACTTGCGAGCTAAAGCTTTGTGTAATCCAGACATATTTCCACTTGTATGATAATATAGAGATCGGGGTTTTTAGCTGAGGCTTTCCCCAGAGTATTCTTCTGTGTTCATGTGTGATTGATTTCTCATTCTCTATTATATGTGTTCTATTTGATCTTGCTCAAAATCGATTAAGCTTCCGCAAGTTTGTTTGTAGAAGTAGATCAAGTATTTTGCTTTAGTATATTGCATTATCAGGTGATCTACAGTGAGAAATTCTACACTATGTATTTGAGGGAAAATATAGTGAGGGAGTTGGGAGTCCCAGGGCCCTATTTCATTTGTCTGATCAATTAGTTGATCTTCCATCTAGAAATATATTTCATATAAATCAAATTGAGAACAAGTCTCAATGATTTTACAATCTTTGTCGACCAGTGGGGTATGATGGAAGGCGACCTGTGGATGAATCAGGGGATTTGGGACTTCTGCAATTTATTTTCCCTTAGGAGGAATTTTGTTAAATGAATTTCAGACTGAGAATGATGGAAATGGGCCTGAAACAGAATGATCACAGTCAAAACAGTATAACTGTAAAAGAAGCAAGTGGAATTGGATGTCAGTTTCCTGAACAAGAAAAATAATTGCTTAATGTAGGATAGTGGTCGAGCTGTAGGGAAGAAACCCTAAATGATCAGTTTGGTTACAGAAATGGATTGTGTAACCATTTTCATGAATTAACAAGGTTTATAATGGAAAAATTGAAGCGGGGGTGGCAATGAGCAGTTAAATTTTGCATTAATTATCCAACAAGATTAATTAACGGGTCTTTGAATCATAAATTCGCGGGAGCAGAATTGAATGGATAATGGATAGGTGGTAGTTGATTGGATGATAGACATGATATGGAGTGTGACGTGGAGCATGACATGGAGCGACGGTAAATGATCGCTTATATACCGCGTTCGGGACTAAGGTGAGGCGGTAAGTAGTTTCGAGATTTTAAGTCCTGAAACACTAAAACATGGAAAAGGTTGTTTATGATGGCGGTTTAGGAAACTACCCATTTCGAACCCCCCCCCCCCCCAATCGATAAAGTTCGGACGGTGAATGAGGGTCGAGGAGGGACTTGGGCCATCAGATCTTGTGTGAGTATGCAAGATGAAAGGTAAGGTGGGTGGTGTTTAACACATGAGGCGAAAGTGATGGTGGGTTCACGACTTTGAGGGCGGATGTGACAGTTGCGGGTTATGACAAATAAGGAATAAATGGAGACATTTATGAAATAACATGGATGCTTTTAAAACTTACGGTTAATTAAAACCCATTATTGAATGCATAGCTTTCCAATGTTACAGCTTAGGATAAAATCAATTTGATGCTCCAATTACATTTCACATGTCTACCTACCCTTTTACTCCTAACATTTTCATTTATTTATCCAAGTGCATTTAAGCTAGCAACTCAATATTTCCTTTTTATGACTAATCTACCTCTATCCCTTATTTCCTCCATTAGCTCATATTAAACTTTTGAGCCAATTTTATTTTCTACCTATTTACAATCAAATCAAATCCAATCATGATTAAACTATATAATTGGATTAAATAAACTACTGTGACATCTAAACAAATTGCACACAACTATTATTTGCAAAACTGAACTAGACTAAGAGTAGTGGCATTTAGATTTGCAACACTTTCAGAGTTTATTGTTTTTTGCTTTTGTTTCTAACCTAACATTTTGTTTTTGCCTTCATTTTTTAGGGCATCTATTCTAACATTTTATTTGATATGGACTTGTTTATTAAAAATCCCTAACATTTTTTAAATCAATATTCTTTTTGTCCATATCCTAACTTAACATTTTTTGAAATATATTTTCATTTTTTGACTAATTGATTCTAACTTACCAAAACCCAAAAAATGCTACAACATCGGCTCCAACTGGGGATTGCTTTCTCCTATAGAATGCAGAGAACCTGCAGATCCATGTGCCTTCTCCTCGAGCTATGGAGTCTTTGTTGTAAAAAATCACACTGACATCTTGAAAAGTAAAACAAACCGGAGTTTTTACAGTGATAGTAATGAAATCTACTTCAACTTGTCAGTACTGAATGTAATGCTTGAGGAACCTTCCATTAACATGATAAGTGGAATATAGTCCCTCAAGATTTTGTAGCACAAAAGTGTTGTTTCCCTTTACTTCAGCAATAGCTAAAGGTCCAAACCATAGGTTATCAAACTTGCCATGTTTTCCCTTATCTTCTCTTCTTGTATCCCATTTAAGAACTAGATCACCTTCCTTGAAGTCCCTTTCCCAGGCTCTTCATCTTATTCTGATACTTTTTCAATTTATATTAAACTTCATCTCTGTTTTCATTTAGTTCAATAATTTTATTTATTCTCCTTGAAAAATCATCAGGTTCATCTGTTGAATCCTATAGGAATTTTAAAGTAGGGAAGGCCAAATTGGTAGGGAAGATTGCATCTTTCCCATATACTAACTGAAAAAGAGATTTTCCAGTAGATCTCTTTGGAGTAATCCTGTTTGCCCATACTGCATAAATTAGGTGAGAATCCCAGCTCTTTTTATGATCTGCCAAAGTCTTTTTGATTACCTTCACCATAATTTTATTTGAGGATTCTGCAAGGCCATTACCTTGAGGGTAATATGGAGTTGAATGATGCAATAGAATCTGATATTTCTGGAAAAACTCAATCATCTTGACACTGGAAAATGTTGTTGCATTATCAGTAACAATTTGAGTTGGGCAACCAAATCTAGATAAGATGTTTTCTTCAATGAATTTGATTACTACTGAATCAGTAGCATTTCTTACTGGGATTGCTTCCACCCATTTAGTGAAGTAGTCTGTTGCAGTGAGGATCCATCTATGCTGATTACTTGAAGTAGGATGAATCTCTCCAATAAAATCTAATCCCCATTGGAGAAAAGGTGTTGAAACTATTGTTGGGATTAGTGGAAGAGCTGCTAATTTTTTCTTACCAACAAACATTTGACAGGGCACACAACTTCTAACCTTTGCTCCTACCTATAAGAATAGTGTGGGCCAATAAAATCCTATCCTTAATATCTTATATGTTGTTGCTCTCCAAGCATAATGTCCTCCACAAAATCCTGTGTGAAACTGGTCAATGATTCCTTCAGTCTCTGATTCTGTTAAACACAATAGCAAAATATTAAGTGGGTCTTTCTAGTATAGATTTGCATTTATGATACAATACTTGACTGCTTTCAATTTGAGAGTTTTACACTGACTTTTGGAGAATGATGTTGGACATTCAAAATGGATCAAGAAATTTACAATGTCCTGATACCAATTTGATAACAGAAATTTGTCATCAATGTGTATGGGGCTGATCTGATCTGAAGGTAAAGGTTCTTGTGGATTCTTTTCTTCAAGATGAAAGGAAGGTTCTTGTGGATTCTTCTCATTCAAATTTTGGGAAGGTTCTTATGGATTCTCCCCTTTTGCAAGAATAGAAGGTTCTTATGTATTCTTCTTATATGAACTTTGAGAAGGTTCTTGTGGATTCTTCCCTTGTATTTCCAAAATAGAATTGATTCCAAGCACTTTACAGTTGGATTCAGCTAGAAGCTTAGCTAATCCTTGACCCTTTACTAGCTTTGTGGTTTTGATAGTCAAATCAAACTCCAAAATTTGAGTGATCCATCTACCTCTCTTCCCATCAGATTCAGGTTGGGTTAAAACAATCTTCACAGCATTGTTAGGAACATAAGCAGTAATGGGTGAATGTAGGACATACATCCTGAATGATTTTAGGGCTTGAATAAGGGCATAGGCTTGCTTCTCAATTATGTCATATTTAAGCTTGGCATCTCTTATAACCTTACTGAAAAAGGTTATGGTTTGGTCATGGGAATCTTCATTCTTTTGTAATAAAACAATAGCAAGGGTTGTTTCTGAGGCAAAGGAAAAGATACTGAATGGTTTGGTATAATTAGGGCTAGCCAAGGTTGGAGCTTTAGAGATAGCCTTCTTGATCTAATCAAATGCATATCTGGAAGAGATAGTCCATTTAACTTCATGATCCTTTCGGAGCATATCAGTTATGTCTTTTACAATTTCAGCATAATTAGGGATGAATCTCCTTAAAAAATTAATCTTGCCTAGAAAAGCTTGAATCTCCTTCTTATTTCTAGGTAAGGACAATGTTTTAATGGCAGATACACGTTTGGGATCAATCACCACTCCTTCCTTTGAGATTATATGGCCCAATAGTTTTCCTTCTTTGATAGCAAACAAAGACTTTTTTGGATTCAGTGATATTCCAAATTTCCTACACCTGTCAAAAACCTTCCTCAAATGCTTAAGATGTTTCTAATCAGAATTAGAAAAAACAGTTATGTCATCAAGATAAATGACTACAAATTTATTTACCTGACCCACAAAATCTATGTCCATAGCTCTTTGAAATGTTGCTCCAACATTAGATAAGCCAAAGGGCATTCTAGAGTACATAAATGTACCCTAGGGTGTAGTAAAGGTTGTCTTCTCTATTTCTGTTGGATCAACAATTATCTGATTATAACCTGAAAAACCATCAAGCATAGAAAGTATTTGTGCTCCTTAAACCATTTGAAGTAACTGATCCATTTTGGGTAAAGGGTAGTTATCTTTTAATGATGCTTTGTTCAAATTTCTAAAGCCCACACACAGTCCGATTTCTCCATTCTTGTTTCTAATATGAACTAAATTAGCAACCCAATTAGAATACCTAAGAGGGAGAATGATCTGGGCATCTAGCATTTACTTAATTTCATTTTCTATAGTTGGTAGAAGAGCAGGATTAATCCTCCTAAGTTTCTGTTGATAAGGTTTTGCTTCTGGTTTTAAAGGAATCTTATGTTGTATCAATGAAGTGTCATAAGTCTTTAGATCAGCATAAGTCCATGCAAAAACATCTTTGTAATTTTCAAGTAACTTAAGGTATTGAGTTTTGATTTAAGGATCTAGAGATGCACAGATTTTGATGTTTTTAATATCATCATTTGTTCCAATGTTAATTTCCTCTATGTCATCTGGTGAAGAAATTGACTGTGGGTTTCTGAGGACATCATTTTGATCAAACAACTTCTCTAAAGGAATTAGACCTTTGGGAATGAAATTGTTAGATAATTGAATGATATCATGATCAACAATTTTTGAATTAAAATTTGAATTATCATTTTCATTTATGTTTTCATTTTCTTCTGTTCTATCTTCATCGATTTGTAGAACTAAAAATTCATCTATAACCTGTAGAAAAGATTCTATTTTTTCGTCATCTTCAAATATATGCCAATATTTTAGATTGTATGGGGTGGATGGGTTGTATTTGATAGAGAACATTAGTCTGATCGGGAATTTTAAAGGAACTAGCAGAAACAGCTAAGGAATCTGCATGAATATTCTGATCTCTTGGAATATAAGTCAAATTGAAAGCATTAAAGAAATTTTCAACTGAATCCCAAACCTCATTTCGATAAGATCTAAGCCTAGGATGTTTTGTTTGGAAAAGATTTCTAACTTGTTTAACAATGAGCTCTGAGTCAGTGAAAACGCTCAGGTTTTGAACCTTTAAGCTCTTGGCTAATTGGAGTCCTAAAAGGAAAGCTTCATATTCAGCTACGTTATTTGTAACTTCAAAATCAAGTTTGCATGATTGTGTAATATTTTCTTTTTCTGGTGAGATTAAAACTACCCCAGCTCCTACTCCATCCTTAGTACAAGAACCATCAAAGAATAGTTTCCATACATCAGTTTGATTTGGTACAGGACTTTCAACTACATCTTCAATTTTTACTTGAGTTTCATGTGTTTGGTTTGAAGAGAGTTGAAAACAACCAAAATCTTGATCAATTGCATAAATGGGATGGTTCCTTGGTTGATTTGTTTTGCAAACAGTGTGCACAAACCTTACCTCTCTATATAACCTTAGTTTCTCTCCCCCATAAACAGGAATAGTGGCATAAGACATGTCCATCTAAAGAGTTCCCCCTAATTTGGCACAACAAGACCTAGAAAGGAGCATTCCAAATTTGGGAGGGATATCTATGACAACTATATCAAGCACTACACTTTTCACTAGAATTTGGGCAAGGGTGACTACTAAATCCTTAATCAATCCTAAGCAAGGCACCCTTTTGGAATCAAAAGTGTACAAATCATGATAGGATCTAGTTATGTCAAGTTTTAAATGGTCCATGATAGTTTTTGGCATCAGGTTATGTGATGCTCCAGAATCAAGCATACAATTGTATAACATGGAATCATTTGTCTTAAGAGTTACATAGAAAGGGGGCACTATTTCATCAATCATATCTGAACTAGGACCAAAGACAACTGCTGGTTTTTCATCTTGAAGACTAATGATGTCACTTTTAGCATCAATCGAGGTGTTTTGTATCCATTTGGAGACTTGATTTTTATACCCAAGGTTTTTGGAAAGTTCTGAAAGTGGAATTGGGATTTTAACTCTTTCTAACTCCTTTTCAACATTAAATGTAGTCAAAACATTCTTTTCATTTTGAGTAGTATCAGTTGACTGATTTAATGGTCGAATAATAGTTGTTTGAGTTTCAACAGCTTTGGTATGGGGTTCAATTATTGGAGGTTCCTTAGGAGGTCTTCCAGGGCTAGGTCTAGGCCTAAGATCATATCTTTTGTTCAACTCTGCAATTAGGAATTCAGAGAAGGCATGGTATTTGGAAACCTGTGAGGACTCTTGATCTTCTTGAACCTGTTTTTGTTGTGAGAGGGGAATAATAGTAGTTTGATCAGAAGAAGTGTCCATATTATTAATGTCTTTAGTGATAGTCATAGTATTGTCATCAGGTTGTTGATCATCGATCAGTAGAGGAGTTGGGACCTGCTGATCATTACTAGGTCTTTGAAGAATTTGTAATTGTGGATTTCTTTTGTATTGACCTTGATTTTGATTTTGGGGTCTAGTAACTATTTGTTGAACTGTTCTAGGTTGAGTCTCAATCTTGGAAATTCTATTGGATAGATTTCTAAGAAGAGAAGTTATTTCATCTATTTTAGAATCTTCAGTTTTAATTTTAGAAGAGGTTGAGGCCTCTTGACTAGTTTTAAGTTTTATTTGCATGTTTTCCTCTTTAGCCTTTAAAGTGGTTGAGGCAACCCTATTTGCTTCCACCTCTATAGCATTAGTTTGCATATCTTCAAGAGTCCTTGAAGTTATTTCTCTTAACATTACAACAAAATCATCTTCAAAAGCTTTTGAAAACCTAGATTTGGCTACTGCTACAGGGGGTTTGCAATTAGGGAGCATCTTATGGTAAAGTTTGTTGAACCTTTTGATAAAATCAAAGACAGGTTCACCAAAATTTATTTTAAGTTCTTCAAACTTAGTCAAAAAGTAAAGAACATTTTTTTTCACTCCCCATTGATTTTTAAATATGTTTGCTAGTTCTTCCCAATTTCTAATGGAATTTGCAAGTAACTGCCTAAACTAATTTCTCACTTTTCCCTCAAGAGACCGAACAAACAACCTCATGTAAACATTCTCTTGTTCTATGTTCATGTTATCTCCAAAGTCTAGAAATGCTTGAAGATGGTCCTCAGCTGAGGGCCCTGTTTCTCCATTATATCTAGGAAGGTGTTTCAAATATCCATTTGGAAAAGCATCAAGGATTGGAGGTAAAACTAAAGCTGCATATCTTGCCTATACAATGGGTTGGAATGCCATAGTAGAAGATGATATATGAGATGTTTGCGAGGATGATGATAAAGAAGAGGAAGATGGTGATAAATAAGAGGAAGATGGTGAAAGAGGGGGTGAACTACTATGTGGGGGTGAATTAGGAGGAGATAAAGAAGGTGGAGAAGTCCTGAATGATTTCAGAGGAGTCTTAATAACCAACTTGTGGACCTAAGAATGAATATCTTCTTTTGATTCAAAGAGTGGATTAGAATATATGGAAAAGGTCCCTTCAGGTTGTTTATAGGTAGAAGATTCGAGTTGTTTATAGGTGGAATGAAATGAGTAAGTAGTGGGAGATATAAATTTTGTAGGTTTGTATTCAGGTAAATGAACACCCAAGTTAGACTCAGATTTAGGTGATCCTGGTGGAAGTGGGGGTTCTGGATGAGATTCAAGTGAATGAATAAGGAAAGTTGATTTGAATTCAACTCCCCTATCTAAGAGTTCAACAACCCTAGGTGTTAAGTGAGAGTAATTTGGATGGAATGGAATGTTACTATAGGGATCAAATTGGATTATATCTTCAGCGTGTAAGGCTGAAGTGGAAGAAGATGATTGATGTCTTCTTTTGGAACTGGCCTTTCTCAGAAGTTTTTCTAGATCTGACAGAGGACTAACTGTGCTAGATTCAGAACGGGATCTAGTGTGCTTAAAAGGTGCCAGTTTGGCACAGTGGAGTCGCCAGGTGAAATATTTTGACCTATCTAGACCTTTAGTCACCTTAAAGGAATATGATATTTATCGTTGCCCTAGGAAAACTTAATGAAATTCGAGTCCCCGGCAACGGTGCCAGATTGATGTTGTATCTCTGAGATGATAATGGTCAGCTATCATGCCAGGGCATCTAAGATAATTGTTTTGGGAGTTTTGTTTTAATTTGGAGGACCAATGTATGAAACAGATATAAAACAGTGATGCCTAACCTTTTGAATAATATTAATATTAAAACAGAGGGCTGCTATTAAAATTCACACAGTGATATAGATTGTATGTTGGTGAGCAGAAACAGAGAAATGATATGATTTTTACAATATTCAAATTGAACATCAAATAATCATAAGTATGAAAACCTTTAAACCATGTTCAGAAGGTTTAATAGAATATGCTTAAGTTTACAAAAGATGTTGATGATTTAATAATTAAGAGGGAATTAATTAAACAGACAGTTAATATAATTCATTCTCTTTATAGATGATCACTTCAGAAGCTTATAGGAATAGATTGAAACTCAATTATTCCTACCTAGTTATCTTTGTAAAACATAAGAATATGAAGAAAAACACTGTGAATATAACTGGAAAAATTTACAGGAAAAACGAAACTGTATGAACCAGAATTCAAAATCCTCAACTTTGTATTAATGTTTTAGAAAAGTCAAGTACATTTAATGTCTAGAAATGCTTCTTCAAGGGTGCAACCCTTAATAACTCATGAAAGAGAGTTATTTATACAATAATAGAACTAAGAAAATATCTCAAACTGTTTTACAAAAATAGATAATTACGTGGCACTATTTTGTTGTTGAGTTGTTGATGACTGTTGCTGGAAATATTGAAAACTGTCGAAGCTATGCTGTTATGAAACCAGCTCAAGAAAAGATAGAAAAGATAGATCAACGCCTTAGAATTCAGCCTCTTCGAGGGGGCAACCTCCTTTACATTACATAAATGAACAATTCTTGGATGAAACAAATGAAAAGACCTCCTTTCTATATATAGGAGTCTAAGGGGTCATAACATAATCAGAGCCGACATAACAATAATAATGTAAGGGCACAATAATAACAATAGTGGGCTTCTATGGGGCACAATAGTAACAATATGGGCACTACATGGGTACATCAATATAATAAATGGGTTGTACTAACAACAATAAGGGGTTACACTAGTAGTATAGGGGCCTAACATGCCCCTCTCCTTCAAAAAGCGTTGTCCTCAATGCTTGAGTAGTTCTTTATGCTTCTGTATAAAATTCTTGTCCTCCCATGTGGAATCTTCAGCGGGTAAGTTCTTCCGCTTGATGAGATACTCTGAAATTGATCGATTTCGTAGTTGTCGGTTTCTTGTTTCTGTGACTGCTCCAGGTTCCAATATGATTTTTCCTTCCTCTTCAATTTCTGGCAATATTGTTTGAATTGGGATCTTTTGCAACTTTTAAATAAGTGGCCATACTTCTTCGTCCTTCTTCCATTCATCCCTTGCTTCATTTATCCAATCTGGTTGGATAATAGAAATAGCACAAAACAATGCTTCCACATCCTCATCCTCGAAGAGTTTTCCCATTCGGTAAGGTCGCCATTTTTTAAGTGCATGTAGTATTGCCAACATTTCCTTCTCATAAATAGCTTGCTTGAGATGTAGCAGTAAAAATACCCAATCACCTACATCAAAACATTTTTCACTACAATGTTGATCTACCTGTTGTTTCATTTGATTTTACATCGAAGTGGCGTTAACCTTTAAAATTTGGAGGACTTGTTGTTGATGCTCGATGTGATCTTTCAGTGCTTGAACCCTTTTCTTCTTGATATGTCCTTCTATCTCTAGAGTTTGAGGAGTGGTAATTTCTTCCAATCCTTTACAAGATATGGTCAAATTCATTTCTTGATGCTCGATGTGATCTTTCACTTCTTGAACATTTTTCTTCTTGATATTTCCTTCTATCTTGATAGTTTGAGGAGTGGTAATTTCGACCAATGAATTACAAGATATGGTTGGATTCATTTCTTCTTTCTCGATGTGATCTTTCACTTCTTGCACCTTTTTCTTCTTGATATGTCCTTCTATCTTGAGAGTTTGAGGAGTGGTAATTCTTGCCAATGCTTTACAAGATATGGTCTGATTCATTTCTTCTTTCTCTGGGCTCAGGGCTGCATGTTGGTGGGAGAATTTAGAAATATCTGGATGGATAGAATGGTGGGAATAATAATGAAGAATTTCACCTATCTCCTCGGAACAGACAGGCGTTCAACAGAGGGAAGTGGGGTCCTGGTGTATATCTTCTTCTTTTGATGTTTCTTGATCCTTTTCTTCCTCCTCTTCATATTCTATGTAAAATAATTTCTTCTCAGCACACTTTTGACCTTTAGTGCATTTGCTATCACAATTGTAACAAAGCCCTTTTTCTCTTTTTTCTTCCAATTGTTGTGGTGTAACCCTTGTAGGTTGTGGAAGGCTAGGAGAAACAACACTTCCATCTTTATAGTTGTGAAGGGTAGGCTTCCTGGTTTCCATAATTTTTCTTTCCACTATGTCACAAAGCCCTTTTACTCTTTCCAATTGTTGTGGTGTTGCTCTAAAGAAGGTGTTGCTCTTTGTATCCTCTTTGTAACAGTGGTACACCATGTAGATCAAAATATTGTTCCATCTGAAGTATCCAATTTACCGGATCCTTGCCATCAAACTTCCTCATCTTGCTTTTTCTTGATTTTAGGAGCTTGATCTTGAAACGACCGTAACTCTATACTTTTGGATCTTTAAGTTTTGAAATTGCAACTTGTGGTATCCCTCCTTGTTCTCTTTCCAATGCCACCAGTCTGATCCAAATTGGATTATCCAAGAAAGAGTTATGCACAATCTCCCAAAATCACCTGATTATAGACCTTTCCAGAAGAGCGAACTTGTATGAAGTGCCACGTGTCACTGTTTTGACCTTTGTCTCTGAAAAATATCTACAAGAAACAAAAGTCCGTCCTCTTTCTGTACCTTCTTACGAAATTTCAATCTGATGCTCAGAGAGAAAGTTATGATGATTTTCCCCAGGTCACCTATTTGGAATGTAATTCAGGAGTCTGCAAAAAGACCAACTTCCTCAGATCATATCTCCGCAAATATAGCGCTAAAAGCTCTAAAATTCGGACCCGAACTTCAATGCGATCTCGTCTCAAATGGGTTTTTTTGTTAGCTTTTGAAACGTCTCAGAAAAGAAGTTATAGCGAAAATTCCACGATGACCTGTATGGAGTAGTGAAACCCTAGAATCCAAAGCTCTGATACCAAATGTTATGAAACCAGCTCAAGAAAAGATAGAAAAGATAGATCAACGCCTTAGAATTCAGCCTCTTCGAGGGGGCAACCTCCTTTACATTACATAAATGAACAATTCTTGGATGATACAAATGAAAAGACCTCCTTTCTATATATAGGAGTCTAAGGGGTCATAACATAATCAGAGCTGACATAACAATAATAATGTAAGGGCACAATAATAACAATAGTGGGCTTCTATGGGGCACAATAGTAACAATATGGGAACTACATGGGTAAATCAATATAATAAGTGGGTTTTACTAACAACAATAAGGGGTTACACTAGTAGTATAGGAGCCTAACATATGTTGATTGTTCCTTTAAAATCTGAACGTTGTTAGACCACCCTTTAGTCAAGTAATTCTGTCAATTCTTCCCAGCTTTTCTTTTCTGGGATAGATATCTTAGTTACTCTTATGTAAATTTCATCCATCTCTGTATATTTAGTAAAAGTGGGTTCTACTAAAAATATGTGCCTGATTTCATTCAAAATAAAGAAAGTATCCCTAAGTGCATTTACTATAAATGCTGGTGTTGATGCACCTCTTATGTTTGAAACTGAAGCTGCATGTTTGCCCACCTCTATCAGCTTCTTAACATAATCCTCAACTGGCATCAATTTTTCATTAATCACAAGCATGGAAGGCAAACCCTTGCTGGTCAAGGGTTCTGTCCTACTGAAAAACCGCTGAACTATGGTATTAACATTGTTGCACTTTTCCTGTAGCTAAAGGATGAGGTTTTTCTTGGTGATGATCTTCTTTACCTCCAATATAGTTGTTGTTCTGTCACTTATGCCTAATTCCTCAAGCTCATAGCTGTCTTTGGAATTCAGGAACTTGATGATATCAGAAGCAATTTCTGGCATGTCGTCAAGCTGCTTAGTAATAGTTTCAATTGCTTCCTAAGCTTTCTCCAAGAGATCCTTCTGATCAAACACTATCTTGATATAGGGCCAAATATCCTTGATTGATTCTATAATTTCTTCCCACAGAATTTCCTTTGCCAAACCCAATTTGTTTCCAATGAAAGATTCCTTGAGTTCCTTTTGTAGTACTTCAATCTGACTTTTGACTTTGTGCAACTCAGCTGCATGTGAACTGTTTGCTACTGACTTCATAAGTTGTAACTACTTGAGTTAATCCTTCAGTTTCTTAATTTCTCCTCTCTGGATAGATAGGTTCTGAAAAACTTCAATAAGATGTTCAGCTCCTTCTGTTGTACCTGTAGTTGATGTTGTAGCTGAAGTAGAAAACTTGGTTGTATGAATTGCTGTAAGGGGGACTATATCCATTGGAGTTTGAGCCTTTTTAACAACTTCCTCTTTTTCCTTGTGCAGTTTCTCCATCTACTCCATTTGTTTTATCTTCAGATTTTGTTCTATGATGAGCTTCATCATGTCAGAGTTCTGATTTTCTGTTTCTTCAATTTCTTTAGCCATTGGGTCCTCAGAGGCTAGCAATTTGAGTTGCTTCTTTAATGCTGCAACTTCAGCATTCTTCTTCTTAATAAGCTCTTCTTCGGTGTTTATGTTGGAGGGATCATATCCCATCTTCAACACTAGATTTTCCAAAGATTGAATCTTGGTGTCCTTTGCTAATGAGGAGACTTTCTCCAACTTAAGCTGTGACTGAGTGTTGGCCAAGGTAACCTGCATTTTTGACAAACTCATGGCAGTGTTATTCAATGTAGAAGAAATCATCTGCCCAATTTTTTTGTGCATCTCAATTTGATCAATTGGATGCACATCCTTCACATTGAACTCAAAAAAAGTCTGCTTTTGATAGTGAGCAGTAGTCCTAGGCTGTGGAATTTGGGCTTGTAAGAAAGCCATCTGCATCTTTCCCTTCTCAGAGTCAAAGACTGAGAGAAGCCTGGCTTGAGAGCTGGAAGAATGCTTCCAGAATTGGGTATAAGTGTTCAACTTCAATTCTTCATTCCTCCTTTTAATCTCACTAAAGACATGAAAAATGTCTTCCTCCTTATCCTTCGGAATGCCTCCACTAGTCTGAATTACCTGTTGTTCATGAGAAGTAGTAGAATGAGTTGGGGACTGTGTAGATTGTCCACCAGACTGTGTATAAAGCATAGTCACTCCAAATCCATCTAATGTTGTCTTCTAAGGTTCATTTGTTGCACCAACAATCACAAAGATCCTTGGTCTCTTCTTTCTTTGCACAATTTTGAAGTGTTGGCTTGATGCTTCAGTTGTACGAGAAGATTGTTCTTACCTTCCTCTTTTTGCTGACTTTTCTTGTGCAAGTGGAGTTTGCACATTTGATGTAGAAACTGCCTGCTCTTCAGCCTCTTTGAGGTTGTTCTCTGTCCATTCCAACTTATTCTTATATTGTTCTATTTTAGGCCTAGCTGTATGGTGATATGCAATGAACTTGTTTTCTAGCCTGAGTCTAGAAACCACTCCCATTGCGTCATAAGACCATGTGAAACTGAGACCAAACTTCATCTTCTTTAATAATTTGTCTGCTTCCTATCCTGTTGCCCTGGTGTCACATATGAATGAACCAACTTGGGCTTTCAGCTTGAATTGTGATTTCTTCTTTGCAGCCACAAAGTGCACTTCATCTGCATTTAACCTATGTCTTATGTATTCCAGTGCAAAGATTCTAATAGGCAGGTACTTGGGCAGTTTGTAGGGTGGAAGCTCACAACCATAAACCCTGATCTCTGTATAGTTTTGGTAGCAATACCAATCCCCTGTTGTAGCTTGATCAACCAACTGTAATACTTTGACAATCTCCTCACTGATCCTTGGTACTGGAGTGCTGCTCATAAGACTGATAGCTGGATGAATAAACAGCTCTATGAACTATTTATGTGTAAACCCTTCCTTCTCCTTCATTCCCATTGAAGTTTAGAATATCACTGATTGTTGATTTCCTTCCTCATTTAGTTTATGTAAAGTAAATGGGAATTTGTCTCCCTAAAAATATATAAAAAGGTATACAAGTACTGAAGCATACTTAAATACTTCTTCAATATTAAACTTGAAAAATTTCTCATGTATTGCTTCAGCTAGGAAATGACTAAAATCATAAATAATAGTGGGTTTAGAATCAGCAGAAAAGATGGACAGGAAACCAAGGATGGCTTCATTAACATATTGATCAGAGTTGTAACCAAGAAAATAGGACTGTTATCACCCCAAGAAACTCTCCTAGGTTGTATGTTGGAGATGCTCAGGAACATTACAAACTCAACAAAATGTTGGAAAATGGATGAATGGAAGTAATGATGCTTGTCCAAGCCAGATAACCACTTCTACTATGCTTGACTCCAGACATGGGTGAACACCCCCAGACTACAAGGCTTTAGACCACCAATTACTCACAGTTTGAGGATTAGGTGAACATGGAGAATACTAACCACACCAGCAGATGCACAGGACCCTGTGATGGCCGGCTACAACCAATAAAGATGTCTACAAATCTGTTTCCTAATGCACAGAAAGGATGACAGCTCTCTGTCACTAAGTAAATAGAAACCTGAAACAACACATTCACTGATACATGCAAGATTCTAACACAGAGGTGGGATGATAGCCCCTCTAATGCTAAATATCAAGAGCACATGAACAAATGCATAACAGGCACAACCTAGAACAGAGCAGAAATGGAAAGTGAGTAATTAACAGCAAAAGAAGCTTGTATTAGCTGAAAATGAAGGCTAGACGTTGCAAGTATCAAAGTAGTTACAGTCTCCAGAAGTTGAACCTTACATCAAAACAACAACCATCAACCCTGATTACATTGTGTTTTTGGGTATATATAGAGTTTGATTACAAAAATGTTCTGCTGTTCTATGCGTGGAGGGGTCATAATGGACCACCAACCACCTTAACTCTCTGATGGAGTCTCTGCTGCAATCTGCTTGCTTCCATGAATGAATTTGATCTTCTCGGATGCTCCGCTGTACTTCTCGAGCAGGTGGAGTGTAATATGGATGACCTTCCATGACTGATAAATGTGCTGATCTGCTCGAGGCACGTCCTCTTCCCCTCGGCCATACTGCTTGTTGAATGCGGTGGTTTGTTGCGTTGTACTGCTCCATGACTGCTTTGTCGGTTTGGGATGAGCTGCGTGTGCTGTGCTGTCACCTTTCCCCTTCCAGCCTTATGTCTCTTTCTTGAAATGGCTATTCGGGCTTCTGCTTTCCCTTTAAAATGTTTAATAATGAACATTTTCTGTTTTACACAGAAAACACTGTAATACTGTAAATCCCCCCCATTCTGCTTCTTTTGGACTTCAAAAGTCCTCAAGCATGATTAATTCCTTTATCGGGTCCACCCTTCAGGTCGCTGTCGCATGTCGCACTCGGCCTGTTCTATGATTCCCTTTTTATTTGGAAATACGCGAAAACACACAAAAATACATTGAAAATGGGCTTTTGTGGACGCGAAAGATTATACATTTTGCTTCTGAAAACCATCGAGTCCGGGTCTTATCGCATCGCGCACACATACATGTAAAAGCTGTGCCCCCTGGTTTTCCCGATTGTGATCCGCCGATGCGATGATCGGCAATCGTTGATCGGCAGTGTCCTGTGCTCCTCTGTAAGTCCTCCTCTGTGATAGTGCCGATGTGATTTGGGCCGTCGATCCGTGTATGCGATCAATGGTCCTCATTTAATCACTGATTGCCTTTGCCATTGCAACCTGCCGATCCGATTATTGGCAATCACTGATCGCCGGTGTCATGCGCTTGCTTTAAGCCTGCCCACTCTTCTTGTGCCAATTGTGATTTGCCGCTTGGATCTGGGCCATTGATTAGCCAGATCTAACGGCTGCTGTGATTTGGACTATTTTTCATGGTTTTTCATGGTTTTGGAGTGTTTTTGCTTCCCAATAGTGTATTTCCGCTCTCCCAACGGCTCTCCTCTTGCGATGGTTTTGACTTTGAATGATTCTTAAGAGGATTTTGAAGACTTTGGGGGCATACTTGGATCCTTTGGGATGATTCTTAAGCAAATTTGGAGACTTTTAGAACAGATATGGATCTAATTTTGGGCCTTCTGTTCGTTGCATAACAGAGCTAACAAGGAAAAAATAGAGGTGATTTGCTTGGTTCTATCAAGGAACGTGGAGGGTTTCTTTTAGGCAGAGAACTATCAACAGCTAGAAAAAGTTCAAGGGTCTAGGATATTTTAGTAAAGTCTAGTTTTTGATAGGCTTCTATCAGGTTCTCATGGGAAAAAGGATGAGTTGGTGTAGTAGAAGGGGCCTGCAACATTTTCTCAATGGACTCAGAATTGATTAAACAAAGGATTTCTCCTATGGGTGAAATAATTGCTCTCTAACTGGGATCATAAGATTCATGGCATTTCCTCACAAATTCAGGTGCTCTATGTATCTGAGGGAAAATATAGTGAGGGAGTTGGCAGCCCCAGAACCTATCTCATTTGTCTGATCAATTAGTTGATCTTCCATCTAGCAATAGATTTCATATAAATCAAATTGAGAAGAAGTCTCAATGATTTTACAATCTCCGTCGACCAGTGGGGTATGATGGAAGTCGACCTATGGATGAATAAGGGGGTTTGGGACTTTTGCAATTTCTTTTCCCTTAGGAGGAATTTTTTCAAACGAATTACAGACTGAGAATGATGGAAATAGGCCTAAAATAGAGTGATCATAGTCAAAATAGTATAACTATAAAAGAAGCAAGTGGACCTAGATGTAAGTTTCTTGAACAGGAAAAATAATTGTTTAATGTTGGACAATGGTCGAGCTATAGGGAAAAAACCTTCAGTGTTCAGTTTGGTTATAGAAATGGATTGTGTAACTGTTTTCGTGAATTAACAGGGTTTATAATGGAAAAATTGAAGCGGGGGTGGAAATGAATGGTTAAATTTTGCATTAATTATCCAACGGGATTAATTAACGAGTCTTTGAATCATAAATTTGTGGGAGCGGAATTGAATGGATAACGGATAGGCAGCAGTTGATTGGACGGTAGACATGAGATGGAGTGTGACGTGGAGCGTGACATGGAGCGGTGGTAAACGATCGCTTATATACCACGTTTGGGACTAAGGTGAGGCGGTAAGTAGTTTCGAGATTTTAAGTCCCAAAACACTAAAACGTGGAAAAGGTTGTTTATGACGGCGGTTTAGGAAACTGCCCATTTCGGACCCCCCCTCGCCGATAAAGTTCGGATGGTGAATGAGGGCCGAGGAGGGACGTGGGCCATCAGATCTTGTGCGAGTATGCGAGATGAAAGGTAAGGTGGGGGGTGTTTAACACGTGAGGCGGAAGTGATGGTGGGGTCACAAATTTGAGGGCGGATGTGACAGCTGTGGGTTATGGTGAATAAATGAATAAATGGAGACATTTATGAAATAACATGGATGCTTTTAAAACTTACGGTTAATTAAAACCCATTATTGAATGCATAGCTTTCCAATGTTACAACTTAGGATAAAATCAATTTGATGCTCCAATTACATTTCACATGTCTACCTACCCTTTTACTCCTAACATTTTCATTTATTTATCTGAGTGCATTTAAGCTAGCAACTCAATATTTCCTTTTTATGACTAATCTACCTCTATCCCTTATTTCCTCCATTAGCTCAGATTAAACTATTGAGCCAATTTTATTTTCTACCTATTTACAATCAAATTTAAATCAAATCCAATCATGATTAAACTATATAATTGGATCAAATAAACTAGTGTGGCATCTAAACAAACTGCACACAACTATTATTTGCAAAACTGAACTAGACTAAGAGTAGTGGCATTTAGATTTGCAACACTTTCAGAGTTTATTGTTTTTTGCTTTTGTTTCTAACCTAACATTTTGTTTTTGCCTTCATTTTTTAGGGCATCTATTCTAACATTTTATTTGATATGGACTTGTTTATTAAAAATCCCTAACATTTTTTAAATCAATATTCTTTTCGTCCATATCCTAACTTAACATATTTTGAAATATATTTTCATTTTTTGACTAGATGATTCTAACTTACCAAAACCTAAAAAATGCTACAACACTCCCCAACCCGAGACTCCTTAAATACCCTATGTTGATATACATAACTCTTTTTCATGTCATGTTCTACCTTCAAATTCCTTTTAATGACGTGTATTTCATGTTTGATCTATGCCAACATATTCGGTCCAATCTATACCTTGTTCACTCGATCACTTCAACTGATAGGAGTATTACAACTCCGCCCATAAAGTGCCTCAAATAGAATCATCTTCAAATATTCATGATACTCGTTATTATATGAAAACTCCACCAATTGAAGATACTCTTCCCACTTCCTTTATTGATCCATGACATACATCCTCAACATGTACTCAAGAATCTTTTTAACCCTCTCTGTCTATCCATCTGTCTGCGGGATGACAAATTACACTGAAAGCCAACTCTATACCCAAAAATGAAAATAAATCCTTCCAAAACCTAGAAGTGAACTTGGTATCTCTGTTGGATACAATCTTCTTCGGAACACCATGCAACCTAATTATATCCCTAATTAAAATCCGAGTTACCTCGCTAGCTAATTCGTAGGCTTAACTACAATGAAATGCACTACCTTACTTAACTATCAACGAGAACCATGATAGAATCATGTTGTTTCGATGTCCTCAGAAAACCTGTAATGAAATTGTTGGGCCTCAAATATGCCATGTTTTCATCATTCAATACCACCATTCATAACCTATATTCATGAACCAACTCATTCCACACCATAATTTCGTCACTTTTCACAAATTCACGTCTTACGCCTCATGGTTGATTATCATTAGTTTTCTTATATTTTCTACGATTAAAGATGATTTTTCCATGATTTATTAATAATGGTTTTTCTAAGTTCATTTTTCACAGGGTTCCATTGCTGAAATTCTTCACAAGTCAGATGAACTAGTTGGTAGAGTATGGGAATATCCAATTTGGGGTTTCAACATTTCGGCACGCTTTTGGGGAAAAACGAGGGAGGTTATTGTCCAAATTAATGTTTTAATACCTTTCCATGTGTTGGATTGCAACCAGGTTGCACATGTGGGTCCCTAGGAGCTAATTAACAAATCTGCTCAAAATGTGCATAGTTTCCAAACTGCCACATTTGACCTCCATTTCCGTGCATCTGGAGGTGAATCTGGAAAATATGAGAAACGGGGTTGTTTAAAAATATAACCAGTTATCTATTTCCAAAACCGTTTCTCCATATTCAAATTTTTATTAAAGTTATAAGCAGTTCTTGGAGGCAGTTTTATAAAAAATGATTGTTTTTCCAGAGTTCTAGAATCTTGCAAAAAGAGCCAAACAGCCAACTTTGGGCACTATTTCCGAGGATCTGGATTTAAATGAGACAAAACCAAGAGAGTTTTTTGTTTACAATATAACAATTTAGGTTACCTACAAACAGTGTTTCAAAATTCGCCATGGTTAGGAAGATATGCCAATATCTTTGGGGTCAGTTTGTTAAAATTGTTCAATTTTCCATAATTGAGGAAAATGACTAATTCGCCTTGTAAATCTTATAAATGGCTCAGCCATGGTTTGTATTGTAAGATTTTGGGGAGGTTTTTGAAAGGAAGAGAAGCAGGGAAGGAATAAAGGATGGATTGAAGCTCTTTTGTAATAATAATTGAATCTTAATTGAATTTTGCTTCATCTCTAAATTCTTTGTAAGTATTATGACTATGTTTTGAATTTTATTTTTATTGAGTTAGTTTAGGCTTGCTCCAAGAGTGGCAAGGGCCCACCACAACTGGAAACAAGTCCTTTAGCTTATCTAGATCATAGGATTTACATTCAAAGTGTGAATTTCATCGAGAAATTTGTTGTGTGAAATCTAGCATCATTCTGTACTTAAAACTCTGTCTTGTAGATTTGAAATTAAAAATTATAGAATTCATTCAATTAGAAGCTTTCTTGTTTTTCATAGCATAATCATTTCTTTGTAAGAGCAAGTCCGAGTGTGAATTTGATTGCACAAGTAGAGATATCAGTTTAATGCATATTGATTTGGCTTTCATTTACTTTTGAATTTCGATTATGAGTTTCCTGATTATGAAGAGTGATCTTTCTTTCGAATGATTTATTTCATTTAGATTAGGAGTATTGAATTGAAGGTTTTTCATAGATTAAGTTGCAATGAGTTTCTTTTAATAGATCTTTCAAGTTAGAATTACTATCATAGGTGTTATTTTTTGAGCAAGCGTATGGTGTGTTCTTTTAAGAATTTATTTTATAGCAGTAATTGGTGTTATTTTGTAGCAGTAAAACAATAAATTGATTTCGCACTCTAATTTAGGTTAGATGCTCTGATCCTATGTTACCTGTGCTTGTTCCTCGAAGCTTACGAGTCTTGGATTGATAATTTAATGTTGGAATTATAACACATATAATTTCCCCAACATAAATCCATGGAAATGACCTCCCATTTCCATTCTGGAATTGGAATTGGCTGCAATAAACCACGTAGATGCTTACACTCTACTTTTACCTGCTGACAAACCAAACATCTCGCAACAAACCCAACCACCTTTTTCTTCAAGTTCGGTCAATGATAAAACTTCTTAATTGTTGTCAATGTCTTATGATATCCCAATTGACTTGAATATGGCTCCACATGAAATTCTCTCAAGATAATCTTCTTGAGCTCACTATCATCTGGTACATAAATCATGTTCCTAAATCTGACCAAACCATTTGTTGTGAGTTGATACTCCTCATCCTAATTACCTTCACCCTGTTTTTGTAACTTGTGCCTCAAGTGCCAATGCCTATTATCATGTTGTCCTTCTTGTAATATTCACTCTTTCAAGTCTGTCCCATAAGAACTCACTACTGCAATGTGATTAACTTGTACTCTTCTACTAAGAGCATCAACAACCCTGTTCTCCTTTCCCTTAATGTACCTAATCTCAAAGTCAAACTCACTAAGAGTAGCTAACCATATAGCTTGCTTGGCATTCAAATTAGGTTAATCAAATAAGTATCTCAGTCCACTATGATCACTCATCAAAATGAACCTCCTTCCAGGAAGATAATGTCTCCACATCTTCAATGCATGAATGACAGTTGGCAACTCAAGATCACGTGTCACGTATTTTAGCTCATGTTCATTCAACTTCCTTGACTCATAGCATACTACATGTCCTTCCTGCATCAAGACTCCACCAAGTCCTCTCTTGCAAGCATTTGTACATACCACAAACTCTTTATCTGGATCTGCAATCTTCAAAACCGAAGCATTTGTAAGCAAATGCTTCAACTTCTTGAAACTAGTTGCACACTTATCAGTCCATTCAAACTTTTTACCTTTTCGTTGCAAAGATGTAATAGGATAGGAAGTCCATGAGAAGTTCTTAATGAACCACTTGTAATAACCTGTTAGTCACATGAATGATTTGACCTCATCCACATTCCTAGGACCTACCCACTCCATGATAGCTTTTATATTTTTCAGGTCCACTACTATACCTTCCTTGGAAACAACATGTCCCAAGTAATGAACTTTTGTCTGAAAGAAACTACATTTACTAAGCTTGGCATACAACTGATGATCCCTCAAGAATAATAACATTGCTACTAGGTGTTCTACATGCTCTTCCTCATCCTTAGAATATATCAAGATATCATCAATGAATATTATCAAAAACTTGTCCAAATAAGGACACAACACACTATAATTCATCAAACACATGAAATTAGTTGGAGAATTAGTAAGACCAAATGGAACTACTACAAACTCATAATTCCCATAGCTCGTACGGAATGCGGTTTTGTAGATGTCCTCTTCTTTGACGCCAATCTGATGATATCCTGCTCGCAAATCAATCTTCGAGAAAAAATTTGCTCCCTTCAGCTAATCAAAATAGTCATCAATCCATAGCAAAGGATACCTCTTCTTGATAGTTACCTTGTTCAACTACCTATAATCAATACATAACCTGAGAGTACCCTCCTTCTTCTTCACAAACAATTATGGTGCACCATAAGGCGATACACTTGGCCCAATGTATCCCTTATCAAGCATTTTCTTAAGCTACCACTTCAATTCCGCTAACTCTGGAGTGCTCATCATGTAAGGTTTCTTTGATCTTGGTGTTTCTCCCGACATCAACTCAATAGAAAATTCCACTTCCCTATGAGGTGGTAACTCTGAAATTTCTATTGGGAATACATCTTGAAATTGCTACAAAACCATATACCTCTTCAAGACTTCAACATCCTCAACATCCTTCCCTTTCTCACTAGAAATACAAACTGCAAACATTACACATCATTTCCTGCTACTGCGCTTTTCCTACATATTTGTAACCATTCTCACTAACGTAGGGTTCTTTTTACCATACAAAGTTCTCCTCTCTTCATCGTCATCCAAGCACTCAATAGCCTTATCATAGAAATCTACCTTAGTACAGTGAATGTACAACCAATCCATGCCCAATATCATATTGTATGATCCCAACGGAAGCACATTTAGATACAATGATGTAGACATACCATTCAGCTCAAATGCACAAATCTTATCCAATGATGAACTCTTTTCTTAGTACCTATAGCCAACTGCACCAACTGAGACTCTACATTTACTTCTTTATTCAAGCACACTTATCCACAGGGAAAATTTTAAGAACCCCCCCTAAATTTATATGTATAATAAATGGATGAATCTCCATGGTATATAGGAAAAATGGAAGGCGATTTTATCAATAATATAATATGTATATATAATTTTTTGGCGAATCTCTCTCCAGGCATGGCAAATATTTTACTCAATTATAAAATCTTGTAAGACCTTGGCAAGTCTTTCACTAAATAATAAAACTTTGTAAGGTCCTAGTGAATCATAGCATTGTGAACACTTAGAGAATTTTTTGAAAAAGTATAAAACCATATATGACAAGAGCCACATGGTGGCAATATCACTGTTTTTTTTCACATTTCCACGACATGGAACTTGTTTATAAAATTATAAAAAATCCAACCAAGTCCCTTATAATATGCAGGTAAGCTTATAACAGAGTCTGTTACATCTACTATGCTTGTCTTCATTCAAGTGTCATGGCTGCTATACTTAACACTGTGAATCACAACTCTCTCGAAACTCAACTCTATAGTGTAATTAAAACCTTTGGAAATTGAATCTGACAACTCTATAAAAAGGATTAGTGAAATAGAAACTTTTGTGAATGAGCCCACTAATTATCACCGCTAAACAATCAATCTAGACTATGAAGTCTTCCATCTTGAACACAATCGTGCTCACAATCAAGGGAGTGCGACCACCTGGCCTGACATAATGGCCATCATAGCTTCCAATAATCAACAATCACCTTGCAAGGACATCCTAGCTCATGTCTCATGAATTTTATTCATCAATATTAACTTATATAAATCTTATAAAGATAATATTAGAATCCTCTCCAGATTCACTGTTAATACAAGGGTAAAGGAAATTTTCTAGCTCAAGGCACTAGCCAATACCAACTTTGGTATTTGTGATCCCTTTGTGGGGATGCACCTACCCTGCCCCGTTGGGTTTCTGCCTTGTAACATAGTTCAAGGATCACAAGACTTTCCAATCTTCCTACTCCATTAGACACACTTTATATGCTATACATAGTGAATGGAAAAGAAGCATTATAGAACACACAATTTCACAAAAGGAAGAAAAATCTTAGCCAGTTCAACATCAAAATCTTAACCAATGATTAATAAAGAATAACAAGTAGTGTAATGAATTGTTCCGAGTTATTTATTTACAAGTTGTAAAGAATGTAGTGGAATGGAAAATATTACTTAGGCAACCCTTCAATATTTTCTACTAATGTGTCTGTGCATGTACATATGAAATTAAGAGCATTGTTGAATACAAAGTTTCCTTTTCTCTTGCCTCCATTTTGACAAATCAGTGTGAAATCAGTGTCACTTTGAATCTCCTTTCCTGTGTGGATGTTTTGACAAATCAATGTGAAATCAAAGTCACTTTGAATTTCCTTTCCTGCGAGGGATCACATCCACAGTTGATTAGTAAAATATAATCTACTATATATTATGTTCAAGAAACTGACTGCAATCTACAGTGGAAACGAGACCTCAATTCTTATTCTGAATTTGAATATCTTAGGACAACATAAGAGAGAAAAATGCATATGGCCTTAGTAGCTAGAAAACAATCACTCCATCATTACAAGACCACCTAGATTTCAGCACTTAATCTAAATAATGGCACTAGTTGCAGTGCTTATTTGCATTAACACCATGGAAAAGCAACAACAATGTTTCAAAGCACACTTACTAGAAAAGTTGTAACGTTCCGAGAATATTTAATGATAGCATCTGAACCTTGTAGATATGGTGGGGAAACTAGGGAACCCAAATATTGGAAGATATCTCATACCAAATCTAAGAAAAAAATAAAAAAGGGAAAAAATCAAAATTTATAAATCAAGCAATGAATTGTTTAAAAATCAAATACAATTCCTTTAACTAACAGTTAAATTGTGGTGATATATTTAAATATTTAGTAAGAGGGTAACTTCAAACCATGTAATATTACATTTGTCATTACTGTCATCCCTCAGTGACTGAGATTACAAATCAATACTTATGGAAAGATTGTAAGAAATTTTGTGAAATAGTAAAGCGTAACCTCTATTTTCAAGCAATAAAATCAAGACATTGTTACATCAAGAGCCATAATTGATACATAATCAATGAATCAAGTCCTTGTATGGCACAAGCTTGTTTCACAACCTCTATTTTCTCAATAACAAAATCAAGACATTTTATGTGGTTATTGCCAAAAGGAAACTGCGTTCTAATTTGGAAGAGGATCTTATCAAAAGACATGGATTTATTCAAAGCTATAAAGCCTAATGGGTTATTGAAAAATAAGTTGGAATATGGGATCATGATACTTAAATTGAAAAAAATATGCTTTCCTTTTAGAAACATTATAGTTATACAATGTTTTTTGAAAGCATTAGAATTTGAAATTGGGCCTTTCTATCAAGACAAATTTTCATTAACAGAATGTACTTTCCTAGCTGAAACGTTGTAGATATCCAAGAAAAACTTGAAAAGCATAAGAGAACTTAGCATAATGTACTTTCTTTCCTTCCTTAACATTCTTAAAGAGTTGAGGTTCCCCAAGTCATCGGTAACTTTCGAAGGAAATGACAGTGAGTAATAGTCCAATTCACAACTGAAGATGTGTCACAAATACGAGGGGGCATCTCCTCCAAATCACAAAAGTGCTCTAGGTTAAAATCTAGCATTATTGGAAGCTTAATGCTCGACTGGGTGTTATTGAACCTAGACATTTTTCCAATCTTCACTAAAAGCTTAAAGATAGCTTCTCTAAGTTCTACATGACTTTACTATGCTCTTGAAGTGGGGGAACATGCAGCCTCTCCAAGTGAATAGTCTTAAACTAAGTGAAGATAAGGCAGATAGATCATTCAGTGTGGATCTCTTTAACCCATAATTGAACACTATGTCTCTCTTGAACCCATAATTGAATACTATTAGGACTTTCAATTTTTCATGGAACTCAAAAATGTTGGAAGAAAGTATTTGCTTCCAGAAAAGAGTAAAACTAAAGCCTCTGCTTGAGGACAATTGATGTCACACCACTAATACTTCTCCATGGAATTTGTATAGGTAAACCACAAATGCAGAATTCCATTAGAATATTTGTTTATTGAATACACAAATGAAATCATTTCATTTCTTTAAAATATCTTTTGAAATCAAAATTACCAAAATTACATATCCATAACCTAGTGGGTGTAGGATAAAATTCACCCGTGTCATTCACAGAAAGCATGAGAAAAAACCTAATTTTATATATAAAACCAAGAAAAATTCAAATTCATCACTTCTAGGGACCTCGTAACCACCCTGCCAATACACAAGTATGTTTGCAGTTAGAAAAATTACCCAAATTACAATCTGTTTACTCCAGCATATGTTGGAAAGTTATAGAAGGATGACTAGTGCAATCAATCCATTCCTTTTAGCCCTGGATTTATTTCAGTTTAAAACAAAAGTATACAAATATACTTGTCCAATGTCTGTGCTTTAACCATTCACCTTTAGATGTTTTTACAATATAATTTCCTAAGTCTATTTAATATCTTCATTATCATAAAAACCAACCTATATCCATCTTAGCTCCACATCTACCACTCTTAGGGGGATGAAATCTATTTATCCCTCTGAGCACTTGGTAGACCCAGAATTAAGATGGATTTAAGATGATAGAATTTCCCCTTTAAATAGTCTATGCTCACATGAATACCATGGTATTACCATGGGTCAATACCATGGGTTATCATAAACTTGGAGCTTAAAAATTACTATTAGTAATTTATAAAAATTAATAAAATTAATAGTTGATTTTTATTTTATTTTTTATTTTAACCAAGCTAAAATGTTTAACATACATTAAATTACAACATCCATTTTTAATCTTGATCCACCAAGCCAAGCCCCGAGAGGGATCAAATATTTTTTCACTCTATGCTAGTTTGCATATCACGATATTTGATACCT
Organism: Pinus tabuliformis; assembly: GCA_031772625.1. NCBI lineage: Eukaryota > Viridiplantae > Streptophyta > Pinopsida > Pinales > Pinaceae > Pinus > Pinus tabuliformis. Next base: position 1,046,408,279 of record CM062805.1, on the reverse strand, counting down.
CTCCGGGGTTAGTAGATCCAGAGTAAAGATGGATCTATGCTGGTTTAATTCCCCAATTTAAATAGGCTACATTCCAGGTGAATACCATGGGTCAATACCATGTGCCATTTTGGTGAATACCATGGGTCAATACCATGTGCCATTTTTATTTTTATTAATACTAATATTAGGGTTAATAATGTTTTTTTGCATGGTATTAATAACAATCTAGTCCATGGTATTTGTCCCATAGTATTTTGCCCATAGGTTTCACCTAAATATAATGCATTTTTTGAGTGTTCGTAAATATAAGGTGACTTATGGAGTAAATATAAAAAAATGTTTTATTTGTTTACCATACCTCTCGTTTATTTATATTTTTATTAATTTACCATACCTCTTTTACAAATATGGTATTTGGCCCATAGGATTCACTTAAATAAAACCTCTTTCTTGAGCCTTCATAAATAGAACGAGGGTTATGGACTAAATATAAAAAGAGGTTTTATTTATTTACCATACGTCTAGTTTATTTATATTTTTATATTTACCATACCTTTTGAGTAAGTATAAAAAGACATTTTATTTATTTACCATACCTCCACTTTACTTATATTTTTATTTGTTTACACCCTTGCATGTATATAAGGTGACTTATGGAGTAAATATAAAAAATGTTTTGTTTATTTACCATACCTCTCATTTATTTATATTTTTATTAATTTACCATACCTCTTTTATAAATATGGTATTTGGCCCATAGGATTCACAAACCTATTCTTGAAAATGGGCTAATGGAAGGTTGTAACTCCTAATTTCAAGGGCTAAATTTACCTTTTTTACCCTCTCCCTTAAAATAAGATGGGCTATTTGAGGTGATTTGTAAAAATGTACTATGATACAAAATATTCGCCCACTAAAAATTTAAAACCCCTTAATTTCGCCAAAGGGCGAACATTCGCCCCTAAAATTTTCCATGCTTATCCACTAGGTAAGGATTAATATAACTATAGTTAGATCAAGGGTCAGTCAAAATAGAAACAACTTGGTAAAAAAGCTTACCTTCCATCTCGATAATAGATGTTTGATGATCATCCTGCCTATCATCCAATGCTACATAAATACAAGGAATACTTTATCCAAAATCCCCAACTGTTTGTGCCTCCTGAGCACTGTATATCTATGGTCTTCCACCCTAATGTTGTGGATAATCTCTCGTGTGATACTCTCCAGCATAATTTCAACACTGCAAAGGCTTCCTGCCATCACCCTTGTTCTTCTCCTCAGACTGAAATCCATGTCCTCTGTCAACTGCATTGAATTTATTGTACGATATTGCATTCTCCTTGTTACCTGCTGTTATGAAACCAGCTCAAGAAAAGATAGAAAAGATAGATCAATGCCTTAGAATTCAGCCTCTTCAAGGGGGAAACCTCCTTTACATTACATAAATGAACAATTCTTGGATGATTCAAATGACAAAACCTCCTTTCTATATATAGGAGTCTAAGGAGTCACAATATAACCCAGCCGACCTAACAATAATAATATAAAGCCACAAAAATAACAATAGAGGGATTCTATGGGGCATAGTAATAACAATATGGGGATAATAGGGGCACAACAATATTAATAAGGGATGAAACTACAATATTAATGGGGTAATCACTAGTATTATGGGGACCCAACATGCCCCTCTCCTTCAAAAAAGTGTTGTCCTTAACGCTTGAGTAGTTCTGGATGCTTCTGTATAAAATTCTCATCCTCCCATGTGGAATCTTCAGTGGATAAGTTCTTCCACTTGATAAGATACTCCGAAATTGATCGATTTCGTAGCTGTCGAGTTCTTGTTTCTGTGACTGCTTCCGGTTCCAATATAATTTTTCCTTCCTCGTCAAGTTTTGGCAATATTGTTTGAATTGGGAGCTTGTCGCCTATAACCTTCTTTAAACATGAAACATGGAAAACTGGGTGCAATCGAGAAGCTGCAGGAAGCTCCAATTTGTATGCCATAGTACCAATCTTTTGCAACACCTTGTACGGACCATAATACTTTGGTGATAATTTATTATCCTTCTTAGCTTGCTTGAGGGACATTTGCTTATATGGTTGTAGCCGTAGGAATACCCAATCACCTACATCAAAACTTCTTTCGCTGCAATGTTGATCTGCCTGTTGTTTCATTCTATTTTGTGCCAACACGAGGTTATCCTTTAAGAGTTGGAGGACTTGTTGTTGATGTTCGATGTGATGTTCCACTGCTTGAACCTTAGAATTTTCTCTTAAATATGATATGATGGATGGTGGCTGATATCCATAAAGTGCCATAAATGGGGTCATTTTTGTTGTTGTATGGAAGGAAGTGTTATACCACCATTCAGCCAGAGGCAACCATTTGACCCATTGTGTCTGTTTATCATATACAAAACAACGAAGATATCCTTCCAAACATTTTACTATCTCAATTTTCCCATCAGATTGAGGATGATAAGATGAGCTATGAGCTAACTGAGTACCAAGACAAGAAAATAATTATGTCCAAAAATTTCCAGTGAAAATGGGATCTCTGTCACTTACAATAATCTTTGGGTTTCCATGTAGCTTTTGAATTGTTTCCATAAATGCAGTAGACACTGTACTAGCTTTAAATGGATGTGATAATGCACAAAAGTGTGCATACTTGGTAAGTCTGTCAACTACCACCATGATGACACTATTTCCCTCAGACTTGGGTAAAGCTGTGATAAAATCCATTGAAACCTCCTACCAACGTTGGCTTGGAATGGATAAAGGTTGTAATAGACCCGGGGTCTTAATTGTTTCAACTTTATTTTGTTGGCAAACCAAACTTTCTGCCACAAACTTTTGAATATCCGATTTAAGGCCATCCCAAAAAAATTCCTTCTTAACCCTGTGGTAAGTTTTTAAAAATCCTGAGTGCCCTCCTAAGGGAAAAGTGTGTAATTCCATAAGAATCTTTTGTTTTAGTTGGGAATTCTTACAGAGGTATAAGTGATCTTTATACCATAAAGAATCATTTTGCCAGCTAAATGTATCAGATGTACTGGAATCTTGTTGTAACTTTCGAATAAGTGCCCACACTTCTTCGTCATTCTTCCATTCCTCCCTTGCTTCGTTTATCCAATTTGGTTGGATAATAGAAATGGCGCACAACAATGCTTCCACGTCCTCATCCTTTCTTGAGAGTGCATCTGCCACCACATTTTGCTTCCCTTTTTGTAGATGATTTCAAAGTCATAACCCAACATCTTTGTGACCCACTTTTGTTGCTCTTCAGAGGATAATCTTTGTTCTAAAAAGTATTTAAGGCTATCATGATCTGTTTTTACCTTGAAGTGTCTTCCCATTAGGTAGGGTCGCCATTTCTTAAGTGCATGGAGTATTGCCAACATTTCCTTCTCATAAATAGCTTTGTGTAAAAACTTTCCCTTGATTGGACGACTTTCAAAAGCAATGGGTCTTTCATCTTGCATTAAAACAGCACCAATTCCATTTCCTGAAGCATCACATTCCACAATAAAGGTTTTTGTGAAGTCTGGTGTAGCTAAGACCAGTGCTTGGCACATTGCCTCTTTAAGATGTTCGAAGGCCTTTATTGCTTCTGGAGTCCATGAAAATGCATCTTTCTTCAATAATGTTGTTAGAGGTGCTGCTATTCTCCCATAATTCTTAACAAACTTGCGATAATACCCTGTCAACCCGAGAAATCCTCGCAGATGTTTTATGGATGTGGGGATTTTCCATTCCTTAATGGCTTTAATTTTGCTAGGGTCTACCTTAACTCCTTCATGAGATACAATATGACCCAGATATTCCACCTCTTGTACTCCAAAGAAACATTTGGATCTTTTTGCATATAATTGTTTCTCCTCCAATAGTTGTAGCACCCTGTCAACATGTTCAACATGATCTTTCCAAGACTTGTTGTAGATTAGTATATCATCAAAAAATACAAACACAAATTTTCTAAGGAATGGTTTGAAAATGGAATTCATCAAACCTTGAAATGTTGAAGGTGCATTGGTAAGGCCAAAAGGCATGACCAAAAATTCATAATGACCCTCATGAGTTCTAAATGTTGTTTTTGGAATGTCTTCAATCTTCATTCTGATTTGATGATATCCTGAACGAAGATCCAACTTGGTGAAATAAATTGATCCATGCAATTCATCTAGTAATTCATCAATGACAGGAATTAGAAACTTATCTTTAATAGTGAGCTTGTTGAGCTCCCTATAATCCGGACATATGCGCCATGATCCATCCTTCTTGTGCACTAATACTACTGGAGTAGAGAAAGAACTTTGACTCGGTTGAATTATACCAGCCTCTAGCATTTCTGCAACCATACATTCAATTTCACTCTTTTGGGCATATGGATATCTGTACGGCCTGATGTTTGGAGGAACACTTCTTGGAATCAGATGAATAGCATGATCGTGATCATGAATAGGTGGGAGACCTTTGGGAGTCTCAAATACCTTGGAATGATTGTTCAAGACTTTTTGGAGATATGGAGAAATATATGATTCCAATGTGGAAACATCTAGCGAACATAATTGTGCAATTACACCCCTTTGTTCCTTTCTTAGAAGCTTTGTCACACCATTAGAGCTGATTATCTTTCTTGGTTTCCCTGCAACACCCCTTAATTCAACTTCCTTTCATTCTACAGAAAGAAAAGTTCTTGAAAATTAAAAGCTATTGTACCCAAGGATTGTAGCCATTGGACTCCTAGTACAACATCAGCACCTCCCATTGGAATGGAAAGCATTGGGCTAGTCAATACATATTCTCCCATTGATAGCTTGATATTATGGCACTTTCCAGAGCAATTTATTGTTCCTCCATTTGCAACCATCACTTGACACTCTGGTGCTGGATATAAGAAGCAATTCAATTCTTTTGCTACCTTACAATCAATAAAATTGTGCGTACTTCCTGAATCAATCAACACTATTACCTTTTTCTTCTTGATTTGTCCTTCTATCTTGATGGTTTGAGGAGTGGTAATTCCAGCCAATGCATTACAAGATATGGTCGGATTCATTTCTTCTTTATCTAGGCTTTGTTCCTAGAGTATATCCTCTTCTTTTGACCTTTCTTGCTCCTTTTCTTCTTCCTCTTCACAATCTATGTAGAATAATTTCTTCTCAGCACACTTATGACCTTTAGTGTATTTGCTATCACAACTGTAACAAATCCATTTTTCTCTTTTTTCTTCCAATTTTTGTGGTGTCAACCTTATAGGTTGTGGAAGACTAGGGGCAACAACACTTCCATCTTTATAGTTGTGAGTGGTAGGCTTCCTAGTTGCCATAACTTTTCTTTCTATTTTTCTTGCTAACCTGAATGCCTTCTCTAATGAATCAGGTTCCCAAAGGCGAACATCATGTTGGATATTATCCTTTAAATACCCTATGAACACATCAATCCTATGCTCCTCTAGAATAATTTTTACCCTTATGTTCAATTTTTGGAACTCCTCAATGTGCTCCATTATTGAACCCTTTTGTTTGAGACTTATCAATTGGCTAAAAAAAGTGTTGCTTTTTGTATCCTCATAATGTGCTGTCAATTCTTCCGTAAAAATTGCCCAAGTGATAATTTGTTTACGAGAGCAAAGCCATTGATACCATACAAACTGATTTGGTTCCAAATATAAAGTTGCAATACGTACCTTTTGTGTGTTTTGCACATTATTGAGATCGAAAAATTGCTCCATCTCTAATATCCATGTTGCGGGATCCTTGCCATCAAACTTCTTCATATCGATTTTTGGAATATGGTGGGTCTTCGATCCCACATTGGAGTCTATGAAATCATGATTAACATTTCTTTTGTTTGCATCATGAGTTTCCTTTACAACCTTTTCACCATTAGTAAGTATTTCTTGTAGAAAATTTGTCAAATCTGTCTTCAAATCTGCCATGTCTGTCTTCAAATCTGTCTTCAAATCTGCCATGTCTCTCTTCAAATCTATCTTCAAATCGTCCATCTTAGCTTCCATGCCCTTTATCTTAGATTCCACGCCATTTATCTTAGCTTCTGTTAGCTTTTGTGAGCGTGACATTTGTTGCACTTGTTCTTGTAATTTTGATATATCATGTAGCATTTCTTCCTCTTCTTCATGAGTCATGCTAGGGCTTTCAGGTTGCTTACTAGGTGTTTGCATTTTCTTTCCTCGGGGCATCCATTACCGATAATAATGCTCTACTATGCCCTTTGAATTCCTTCAAAATAAATTTTCAAACCAATCTTAAGCAAAAATTTAAAAGAATCTACACACCTTTTTTCACTTTGCAGGAGCTCAATATTGCCTCTAATGTATCTCTGTACTTTCAGATCATCTAGTTCTAAAATTGCAACCTACAGTAGCCCTCTGTGTCCTCTTTCCAATGCCACCAATCTAATCCAAATTGGATTCTCCAAGGAAGAGTTATGCAAAATCTCCCACAGTGACCTGATTATAGACTAGTTCAGTAGAGCGAAATTGTACGATGTGCCACGAATCACTGTTTCGACCCTTGGATCTTAAAAATATATAAAAGAAACTACAGTCTGTCCTCTTTCTATACCTTCTTACGAAATTTCAATCAGATGCCCAGAGAGACAGTTATGACGATTTTCCCCAGGTCACCTGTTTGGAATGAAATTCAGGAGTCTGCAAGAAGACCAACTTCCTCAGATCATATCTCCACAAATATAGCACGAACAGCTCTAAAATTCGGACCCGAGATTCAGCGCGATTTCTTCTCAAATGGGTTTTTCTTTTTAGCTTCTGAAATGTTGCAGAAAAAAATTTATAGCGAAAATGCCACGATGACCTATTTGGAGCAGTGAAACCCTAGAATCCAAAGCTCTGATACCAAATGTTATGAAACCAGCTCAAGAAAAGATAGAAAAGATGATCAACGCCTTAGAATTCAGCCTCTTCGAGGGGGAAACCTCCTTTACATTACATAAATGAACAATTCTTGGATGGTTCAAATGACAAAACCTCCTTTCTATATATAGGAATCTAAGGAGTCACAATATAACCCAGCCGACCTAACAATAATAATATAAAGCCACAAAAATAACAATAGAGGGATTCTATGGGGCACAGTAATAACAATATGGGGATAATGGGGGCACAACAATATTAATAAGGGATGCAACTACAATATTAATGGGGTAATCACTAGTATTATAGGGACCCAACACCTGCATCCTGAAGTCTTCCTCGCTTCTTATCCCATATTACTTTAGTCTTGTCATCACCTTTCTAACCCTGCTTAGGCTCTGACTTACGCTTAGGCTGCTCATAATAGTGTTTCAATTTCCCAATTACTTCCTCCAATGTATGAGGCTCGTCATACCGAATTTGATACTTAAATGCTAAAGGTAATCCACTAACAAATCTTTGAACCTTCATCTTCTCATCCTTAAGATATGGCACATACCTTAAAAGCTCCAAAAACTTAGTTGTATACTTGTCATCTGTCATCGATCCCATTTTCAACTCATATAACTCCTTGCCCTTACCGTCGTAGTACCTCTTTGACAAATACTTCTTCCTAAAGAGTATTTTGAACTCATGCCAACTCAACTCCTCTGTCTTGATACCTCTAACACACTTTACATATTCCCACCAGATATTTTCTTTTGCTTTGAGACTGAAAATAACTATTTTGGCTTTCATATTCTCTGTATAGTCATGCAATTTTAAGAAATTATTCATCCCAGGTAAACATGCTTCAACATCTTCCAAATTCTTAAACTCTCCATCAAAGATAGGAAGCTTGAATTTCTTGAACTCACCCGGAAAGTACTATTTCTCATTCCTCCTATGAGGATGATAACGATGATGACCATGTTGTCTCTCTAATCTAGAACTATAGTAGAATCCATAACCACTACCTCTCCTGTCAGGTGTATCCATCCATATGACACCTTTTATTGTGTGATCTTTGTCTGACCTGTGTCCTCCATGAAACCTACTACCATACGCCCCATTAGTACTTTCCTCCTATCCATAATTGATCTGTGGTTGTCCCTCTCTCTACAAATAAGAATGTAAACTTTGAAACGGGAACTATAAACTCAAAATGGGAACTCTGGCCAAAAAACCCCAAAAAAACATCAAAAACAGTGCTCAAAACGAAAAGTGTGTATACTGGAACGATGTTTTTATTTTTTAGGCATCAATTTTGAACATGTTTTAAAATTGGCAGTGACTACAAAATTTACTATGAAATTTTCATGCAAAATATAGCTTCAAAATGAAAGTGATGACACTGGAACAATGATTTTTTTTTTAGGGTCAATTTTCAAAATTTTAAAAAAATGCTAATAAAACCAAATTTTTATGTGTCAAACAAAGTTGTTTATGCGGGAAAAAACACACTAATGTTTTTGGTAGAATATCATTTTTCTTTCCTAAGTATAAATTTAACATGTTTTCAACCATAACATGCTAGATACAAAAAAAATTGAAATTTTTTCAACTATAAAATTAAAAAACCATGACATTATGAACAAATTACATCACTAAATGCATTCAAAAGTCATTATTTGTATATTGAATAAAACATACATTATATCTCTAATTTAATATTGCATTGTAGGTATTTTAAACAATAAAATTTATCATAATTAAGACATATAATCCAACAACATAAAAATGCCTCATAACTTCTCATTTAACACCATATGGAAAACATTAATTTTATTTGAAGATACGATGCATACATCAGTTATATAAACTGTCTTAAACAATTATTCAAAATCACTCATGTTTTCTGGCACACCATCAGAATTCACATCTTCAGATGAGTGACTGGATGCTGACGAAGATGTTCCATATTCTTCTCTTTCATCAACTAGTGCCCCATCCGAGTCCACATGCATGCCCAACATTTCAGGTTTCAAAATTCTTCTAGATCTACGACTGGTTTCAGGTGACTCCCATGTCAACACTGTTCCTTCTGGTAACAACCTTTTCAAAATCTCTATCGTCTTGAAGCAAAGAGTTCCTCTCTTTGTTAAATTGAAGTCATAAACAAGTATGTCTACATCCTCCAATTTTAATATGTCTGTGTGGCGGCGATTTACATTTGTACCCTTTCTTTTTCTTTTTCCGCCATTTTTTTTGTCAACTACCATCTCTGGCTTATACACACCATTGAATGGGTGTGTATTTGTGGCATACCAATGTACTTTAGCACTTGTAACATCCTCATTTTCTGTAAAGACCTTTATAACTTTAGCAACCCAAAATGGATAGCCATTGGGATCTCCATCTGCTAGCACTGCAATCATGCAACCCTCCTTAATATCCTGTACTGAACCCCTATAAAGGTCTTCCATGGCTTCACGTTGTGCATGAGATCTTCTGGAACCAATATACATCTCTCTTTCCGCTGCCTGTGAAGAATTAATAATACCTTGAGATTGTTGATGTTCAACAATGTTTACTTCCTCATGTTCATTCGACACATTTTGTGGCCAAATAAATGGATTTTTCAAAGGTATATCTTCATTTGTTGTTGTCGAAATGATATCACTTTGATTAATGAAAAATGACTCCCACCAAACTGAATCAGCAATGTCAAAGTACTCATATGTATATCTAATACATTTTTTAATTTCTTCCAGGCAATCAGAATAATTTATAGCCCTGTTCTGTCTGCGTGCATTGTGAACTTCACCAACTGATTGTAATAACAATATTTTTGATGCAAATATTGGATGATCTGGAATGAACTTCAAAAATTGCAATCCTGATGACGGTGCCCATTCTGTAGTAGTTGAATACTTCTTGCCCCATATTAGTGTTTTCCCATCAATTTTTTTGATACGAAATTGATGTTGGAAGCTAATGTCATTAAGTTGTTCAATGCATTTCCCCTCACCATATGATCCCAGAATAAACCTTCGCATGTCAACAGTTTCTTCCAACACATCAAAAGTGGGCTCTGGCATGTATGATTTCTTAATACATTCAATTAGTGATGGCAAGCTCCCAACTTCCTTCCTCCTCAATGTGACTGAAAAACAACTGAACATCTGATCAATATGGTCATGAGTGTGCCCAACAAGAAGGAAACCAACCTTTACCTTTTGAAAAATTCTCAATTCAACAAGCATGTTTAGATATCCAAAAACAACCTGATTTTTGTTTTCACGGCAAGTGTTGTCCAATTGTAGATACAAAACTTCAGGAAGATTACCAGACCAATGAGAAATCACATCATGAATTATGGTTATGGTCAGATTTGCATCATTATGAATATTTGGAGCTGTGAAGTACACCCTTGGCAACATTTTCCCATTGAAGACCATACAACCGACCAAGTGAAATTGAATAAAGTTGTCCTCCTGTAAATTTTTGGGTAGGCAAACAAAATGTGGTAAAAGTGTTTTCTTCTGGTCCATACCATCAATTATCAAACCCAAATATTTATTCGGATTATCATAACACTTCTTTCGATGCTTGTACAACTTCTTCCTTTCGTTTGTTTGTTGTTCGCGATGCTCCTGAAGTTGTTTGACAATTAAATCTACACAACATAAAAGAGATTCATTAAGAAATATGTTTTCATAGTTGATGACTATACAATTTTAAAAGTTAAAGTTATGAACGCTTACCTCTTTCTGAGCCTTCACATTTGTTCCTTTTGATTTAAGAGAAGCACATGTACTGCAAATCCCCATCCTTGTCTTCTTAGGAATACGGACATTGTTGAATTCTTTCTTCCATACCTTCACAAAATATTGATATGTAATAAACTAGCCATGTCCCTCAGCACCTTCTGCATATTCTTTGTATAAGTTGTAGATTTCTCGTCTTGAAAAATTATCTGGAATATGTATTGTCTCTCTATTTGGCATACACTCTCCATGCTTTGAAAAGAAATCTTTCATCCATGACATTGCAGTATTTGATAATGGACCAAACTGTCTTTTATGACATACTTCTGAATAAAATGTGGGATCCTTTTCCAAATTTTCTTGAATTCTTGAGAGACGAAAATTCCCAATCGAATGAAACATTTTGAAACCTTTTCTACAGATAGAAAAAGTCCCAATATGATAATCATAACCTGACAATGTAGATTGCATGCACCCAACTAAATATGAATTTTGCATGCTTTTATTCATTGACAAATATCTCTTCCTGCTTTCTAATGCAAATTTGAAATCCATATGTTTCAAGCAATCTTTTTTGGCAACATTCACTTGAAATGAGAGCACTGATAGAACTTCTTCTCGTCAGATATTTTGCTCTACCCCATGTATAACTAGAACAACTTGCATTGATACGAAAAGGTCTGCTCCTACTCCTTGATACAATATTTCTTGGCAACATCTCCATCTTTTGATCATCATTTGTATAAGGCTTTTCATCATCATTAAGAGGAATGTTATCCACACTATGATCAGCTCTGCTTTTCAAATATTGACTTGGAGGATATTCTTCATCTTCCGCTTCTTCAGTGCTACTGTCGTAGTCCTTAGAATTCAGACTGAATGGAAAATCTGACTTGATGTTTAATGGATATTCTTCCTCATATGCATTGCCAGTGCTACTCTCATAGTCCATAGAATTAGGACTACGTTGAAAATGTGACTGTTTACTTATTGAAGATGCTACATACCGTCCTTTGTCACTGCTACCTTTATACTCATTAGAATTAGGACTAAGTGCATCATCTTGTCCTTCATCACTGCTGCTCTCATAGTCCTTAGAATTAGGACTAAGAGGACACAGTGACACTCCATTCTTTTGAAATTCATCATCACGCTCTTCATAACTATTGCTCTCATAGTCCGCAGAATTAGGACTAAGTGGACACTGTGGTACTCCAATCTTTTGAAATTCATCATCCCACTCTTCATCACTGCTGCTCTCATAGTCCTTAGAATTAGGACTAACTGGACACCGTGACACTCCATACTTTTGAAAATCAACATCATGCTTTTCATCACTACTGCTCTCATAGTCCTTAGAATTAGGACTAAGTGGACACTTTGACACTCCATACTTTTGAAAATCAACATCATGCTTTTCATCACTGCTGCTCTCATAGTCTTCAGAATTAGGACTAAGTGGACACCGTGACACTCCATTCTTTTGAAATTTGCCATCATGCGCTTCAAAACTGCTGCTCTCATAGTCCTCAGAATTAGGACTAAGTGGACACTGTGACACTCCATTCTTTTGAACTTCACCATCATGCTCTTCAAAACTGCTGCTCTCATAGTCCTTAGAATTAGGACTAAGTGGACACCGTGACACTCCCTTCTTTTGAACTTCACCATCATGCTCTTCAAAACTGCTACTCTCATAGTCCTTAGAATTAGGACTAAGTGGACACCGTGACACTCCATTCTTTTGAACTTCACCATCATGCTCTTCAAAACTGTTGCTCTCATAGTCCTCAGAATTAGGACTAAGTGGACACCGTGACCCTCCATTCTTTTGAACTTCACCGTCATGCTCTTCAAAACTGCTGCTCTCATAGTCCTCAGAATTAGGACTAAGTGGACATCGTGGCACTCCGTTTTTTTGAACTTCACCATCATGCTCTTCATCACTGCGGCTTTCATAGTCCTTAGAAGTAGGACTAAGTGGAATCTGTGACTCTTTATTTATTTGAAATTCTCCATCCCCTCTTTCATCAGTGTTGCTCTCATAGTCCTTAGAATCAGGACTAAGTGGAAGAATTGACTTTCTATTCATAGTGGAAGAATTCCCGCTATATTCATCAATATGAATAGAGTTGTTACGCGATGAAGAAGTTGATGGTGTATAAATCGAAACTTCACTATCAGAACAATCCATCCCTTTCAAATAGAAGATGTTGAATGATACAAATGGAGAGTCTCCTAAAGATATTATATAGCTTAAAGAATGAAATTTTCCCTCCAAAAAATTTCGCGAAAATATTTCCCTCCAAAAAGTTTCGCGAAAATATTTCCCTCCAAAAAGTCTGTTAAATTTATTTACCTTCATTATTTTGTTCTACAATTTATTGAAAAATGTAAACTAAATTTTTTTATGAAATCATAATTAAAATTGTACACTACAACTTCTACATTAATTATTTTAATAGTTAAACCATATAATATTCGCTTTCCAATACTACAATATTCACTTTATAATATTTTAAAACAAATTATCCCACATTCAACCCGTTGTAAAACAAATCTATAATATTCACTTTATAATATTGTAAAACAAATTATCCCATATTAACCGTACAGTAAAACATCTCCGTAACTTCACTTATATATTAAAATTTCATTATCACTATTACTCACATCACATCCAGGCTTTCTGAAAATCGTTGAAAGACTCGTGAATTTGTGGAGCAGCTAAATCGCTATCAATTAATGAAAAATAATTTATTTTTTTTAAATTAATAATTTTCCTGAGCCAAAATAACAATTACATCCATCGTGAGCATGGTGGGCCCGGTCAACCTCATTTGCTTAATACCCGTGGGTGCGCCCCACCCCCCTCACCCGCCCGCCCTCCCGCTCACCCCACCGGGTGCCCTCACCTGCCCGCCCTCCCGCTCGCCCCACCGGGCGCCCTCACCCGCCCGCCCCACCCCTCTGGGCGCCTTACCTACCCCCCCCCCCTCACCCACCCGCCCGGCCCGGGCGCCCTCACCCACCCGCCCCACCCCTCCGGGCGCCCTCACCCGCCACCCCTCCGCCCGCCCTCGCCCTCGCCCGCCCGCTCGCCTCGCCCACCCTCGTCCCGCCACCTGGGCCGCCACAATTGCCCTGCGCCTGCCGGGCGGGGGCGCGGGCGGCCTCGTACATGCGCCACCCGGGCCGCCCGCGCCCTGCGCCTATCGGGCGTGGGCGCGGGCGACCCAGGTGGTGCCTGCACGAGGGGGGCTCGTGCAGGCGCCACCCGGGCCGCCTGCGCTCCCGCCCAGCAGGCGCAGGGCGATTCCGGGGCTTGTGCAGGTGCCACCTGGGCCGCCCGCGCCCGTGCCCGGCAGGCGCAGGGCGATTCCCGGAATCGCCCTGCGCCTGCCGGGCGGGGGTGCGGGCGGCCCGGGAGGCGCCTGCACGAGGGCGGCTCGTGCAGGCACCACCCGAGCCGCCCACGCCCGCGCCTGGCAGGCGCAGGGCGATTCCCGGAATCGCCCTCCGCCTGCCGAGCGCGGGCGCGGGCGGCCCGGGTGGCGCCTGCACTAGCCCCGCTCGTGGGGCCGAGGGAGGGTGGGTGGGGCGCTCTGGCGGAGGGAGGGTGGGTGGGTGCCCGGGCGGAGGGGGGTTTGGGTGAGGGCGCCGGGCGGGGGGGCGGGTGAGGGCGCCCAGAGGGGTGGGGCGGGCGGGCGGGCGAGGGCGCCTGGAGGGGTGGCGGGTGAGGGCGCCCGGGCCCGGTGGGCGGGCGGGTTGGGGGACAGGTAGGGGGGGCACCCGGAGCGGTGGGGCGGGCGGGTGAGGGCGCCGGGAGGGGTGAGGGCGCCTGCACGAGCCCCGCTCGTGCGGCCGAGGGAAGGTGGGTGGGGCGCTCGGGCGGAGGGAGGGTGGGTGGGCGCCCGGGCGGAGGGGGGTTCGGGTGAGGCAGGAGGGTGGGTGAGGGTGCCGGGCGGGGGGGGCGGGTGAGGGCGCCCGGAGGGGTGGGGCGGGCGGGCGGGTGAGGGCGCCCGGAGGGGTGGCGGGTGAGGGTGCCCAGGCCCGGCGGGCGGGCGGGTTGGGGGAGAGGTAGGGAGGGCGCCCGGAGGGGTGGGGCGGGCGGGTGAGGGCGCCGGGAGGGGTGAGGGTGCCGGGAGGGTTGGGGCGGGCGGGTGAGGGGGGGGGGTAGGGTGGGTTGGGGGAGAGGTAGGGAGGACGCCCGGAGGGGTGGGGCGGGCGGGTGAGGTGGGGGGGGGTAGGGAGGGCGCCGGGCGGGCGAGGGCGGGCGAGGGCCCCCAACGGGGGGTGGGTGAGGGCGTCGGACGAGGTGGGGAGTGCAGGCGACTGAGGGCGCCGGGCGAGGTGGGGCGTGCGGGCGGGTGAGGGCGCCCGGCGGGGGGGGGGGGGGGGTGAGGGCGCCGGGCGAGGTGGGGGGGGCGGGCGGGGGGTGGGGCGTCGGGCGGGGTGGGGTGGGGGGGGGGGGGGGGTGAGGGCGCCGGGCGGGGTGGGGCGGGTGAGGGCGCCCGGGCCAGCCGGCCGGGCAGGTGGGGGGGGCGAGGGAGGGGAGGGAGGGGGGGGGCGGGGGAGGGTGAGGGGCCGGGGAGGGGGGGGCGGGCGGGCGGGTGAGGGCGCCCGGGCCGGGGAGGGTTGTGGGGGTTGGGCCGGGGCACCCGGGCAGTGGGGCGGGTGAGGGCGCCCGGGCCACCCGGGGGGGGGGTTGGGATGCTTGGGGGGGGCGGGTGGGTGAGGGCGCCCGTGCCGTGCGGGGGGGGTTGGGTGAGGGCGCCCGAGCAAAATGTTTTATTTGTGATTTACTTTTTTTACATTAGAATGTTAATGCATGTCCTTTTGGAATATGAGGGGCGGGCGGGTGAGGGCGCCCGACGGGGGGGGGTGAGGGCGTCGGGTGAGGTGGGGAGTGCGGGCGACTGAGGGCGCCGGGCGAGGTGGGGCGTGCGGGCGGGTGAGGGCGCCCGGCGGGGGGGGCGGGTGAGGGCGTCGGGCGAGGTGTGGCGGGCGGGCGGGTGGGTGAGGGCGCCGGGCGGGGTGGGGCGGGCGGGTGGGTGAGGGCGCCGGGCGGGGTGGGGCGGGTGAGGGCGCGGGCCGGCCGGGCGGGCGGGTGGGTGAGGGCGCCGGGCGGGGTGGGGTGGGCGGGCGGGTGGGTGAGGGCGCCGGGCGGGGTGGGGCGGGTGAGGGCGCCCGGGCCGGCCGGGCGGGCGGGTGGGAGGGGGCGAGGGAGTAGGGAGGGTTGGGGCGGGCGGGTGAGGGCGCCCGGACCGGGGAGGGTTGGGGCGGGCGGGTGAGGGCGCCCGGGGCGGGGAAGGTTGTGGGGGTTGGGTCGGGGCACCCGGGCAGTGGGGCGGGTGAGGGCGCCCGGGCCGCCGGGGGGGGGGGGGGGGGGGGGTGGGTGAGGGCGCCCGTGCCGTGCGGGGGGGGTTGGGTGAGGGCGCCCGAGCAAAATGTTTTATTCGTGATTTACTTTTTTTACACTAGAATGTTAATGCATGTCCTTTTGGAATATGAGGGGCGGTGGGTGGGGCGATTGTTGATTAAAATTTATGATATATTTTCGTTGTTAATTTAAGTTAATATGTTTTTATTATTTACTGATTTATGTGTTTCTATTTTTCAGGAAAATGGCATCAAAGATAATTTCAGTGAATCTTTCTGGACCAAAGACTCATAAAGGTGCATCTAAAAGAAACATTGGTGAATGAACTCCACCTGAGCTCATGACTACAAATCTTTCAAGTGCCTCAAGTGATAAGAAGATGATTTCAGACTGGAAGAATTCGAAAGAGGTGAAATTTCCATCAAGAATGTGGTATGTGAAAGAAAGAGAAAGCACAAATGTGAATATATATCTATATATCGATATACCGAATGATAATGAAGTTTTTGAGGTGATGGGAAGAGTCGTAGATATGTGTTCGGTACCGGACACTGAAGTTGTTTACATACTTACAAAAGCTCCCAAGTCACAAGAAAGGGTTAAATACCAACTATCATATTCATTGTATGACACGAGAGAGGTATCTACAAAGTTGTGTAGTCAAATCGTAAATGAGATGACACAAAACATCGTAAGTATTGTTATTTATATTTGTATTTTGCATTTTTGAAAGTGTCTCGCTATATTTTTTAACTTTGTTTTTTATTGACATATGATATTTTGTTTGGCAGAATTTCGTTGAAAGTTGTTCAATTAGGTTGGGAGGCATTCATTTCATTGAGAATGATATCATGAAAGTTGTCAGCAGTTTTTACTCAGTGTCAGAAGAAGATATGGAAAATAGGCAAAATGAAGTAATTGATAATGCTACAAAACTACATCCAAAGAATCAGAAAAAAAGGTCTCTTGTGGATAAATGTAGCAAGGGTAAACAAGTTACTTTTGAGAACAATGAAGTTGAAATTGACAATGAAACATATGTTGTCATTACTGAAGATGACATTGGAACTGAGAAGAGCCATAAAAATCCAAAAGTAACAATGCCCAAGAATAACTCTATTGGGAATGTTATGACCAAGAAAAGTAAAGTTGATGATTTTGAAGCAGTCATTACCAGCAGTCAAGAACCTAGTGAAACTTCAAAAGAAAGCAGAGAAATCATTACACCATGAGCTGATTTAGAAGATGGCATTATCAAAACAAAACAAAATGTCATTCAAGAGAATTTGACAAAGAGAAACTTAATTGATGGTGGTCGCACATTTCAGCTTAATGTCAGGCAAACCTATAAAGCAAGTGAAGGACAATGTTAATATCAAGTTAGAAAGCCACATCATCTGCATGTTCACAACTTGAAGACATTGATGAGGTACAATCCATATGCTCATGTGGTTAGTTATGTGCTTCTTGTTGATCCACTTCAAGTTCCCAACAAAGAAGCATTTGATAAGTCAAAATGTTTTGAATACAATTATTATGTGCTTGGGGGGAACCATTCTGTAGAAGCTCAAAGACAATTGATGGAGGAATATCCTAATAACCCACGTTTTGAAACAATGAAATGTATCATTTACGCTGGTTTATCTGATACAGAAGAAAAATTAGTGGCATGGGATCATAATTCAGATAATGAATATAGGATGTCTATGACTTTCATCCAAAGGGTTAGATTTATTCATAGTGAATTTGAAGAAAAATGTGGTGGGGATAGGACAAATGTTACTACAAATTTCCGAAAGGAATGTTGTATGGAAATAGGATATCAAATTGAAGAGAAAACCAATTCAAAAGGTGGAAAAGGCAGCAAACATAGTGATTTATTCAGAGGTGTTGATAACATTTTCCAATTGGCATTTAGAACTGGAGATGTTTGGAGGTTGATTGATGAGATTTTTAGCATGTGGGAAGACATTGCCATTAAAAACCAGAAGGTCAAAAAGTCTAAGCCATTCATATGTGGCAACAGTAAATTAGATCCTGAAATGAAGCATCTTCCAGACGATATGACTATCACACCTTGGAGGGCGATGCAAGGAGTGAAAGATGAAAAAATTGTCAAAACAATATTATCTCGTGTGAGGCCAGGGGAATTATCATTGGAGGAAATGTCTGAAGAATTTCAAAAGTAAGTTTGTTGAAATATTTTTATTTATTTCTATATTATAATTATATTTTAAATAAAACATGTTGTTCTTGGTAGTATTTGTTATACATATCATTATATTAACTTTTTGTTACTTTATCTATGCAGTCACAAAGTTTACATGAAAATTCAAGAACAAATGGTTAGATTGTTGAATGAAGATAGTTGGGATGATGTCGTACGCAACTATCCAGATTCAAGTTCTACATCAACATTAAAAGCTTTTTATCTTGCATTTAAAAAGGTATCTTGATTTATACATTCATTTTTATTCACCTATGTACTATTTTTAATTTATAACTTACACATATATTTGTTTATTTTATAAAAGATGAGGAAGGATGATAATGGAGTGCCAGATAGTTTCAAAACCTTTATTGAAAAAATAAATATCGAAAGATTGAGGAAGCAACGTATTAAGGATATTCAACTTGATCCAACTCTTAATCATTTCATTTGGAATGGGCTAGACACTATTCAATATCAAGTAATACAAGGCGACTGTGAAGACATTGCTAAACTCATACCTAAAAGGGATTATGCCCTAGTCATTGCAGATATTCCCCATGGTTTCAATATTCCAAACATTGACTATGATAGTTACCCTTATACTTATCAAGCTTTTAATAAAGTGGTTGCGGGATTTGTAGAAGTCACGTCATCACCATTATGGAGATTTGTGACATTTCATTCAGACGCACAATTGGCAATGATATTGTCAAGCTTCAAGGGGAAAACAAATTCAAGGATGCAGCGTACATGGTAAGACGTTTAAAATGTATATTTGATTAATGTTGAAAAATTTATTTATGTACAAGTTAATTGAACTTTTACTATTTCATGTTACAGGGAAAAGTCAAATCTTCTTCACAATGAAGATCAACAATTTATAAATGATTGTGAGTTCATTCATATTGATAGTTGGGCAAAAGATGATAGCCATATGTCTATGATTTTTAATCGGGTAAACGGAAAGAGTCATAGCCAAATACTGACTTATGATGCTGTTGTGAGAAAACTAACATATTAAGACAAAGCAGCAAAAGGAGAGATAGTTAACATTTATCAAAAACCACAATTATTGATTAACTATCTTATAGACATTTGTTCAAATGAAGGAGATTGGGTTCTGGATTTATTTTCTGGCTCAGGTAAGTTTTATTATATGGAATTGAATTTCAATATGTTATTTTTTTAATTAATATGTCATTGTACTAATTTAGTTCATTATTTCTTTTGTGCTTGATAATTAGGTACAACACTAGCATGTTGCCTTCAAAAAGGAAGAAATTGCATTGCAATTGAAAAAGATCCAGTACAGTGCAATTTCATTCAGCAAAGAATTAATGCTCTTCAATTTCTTCCAGATGCAATGCAAGAAATTGGGTTGAAGAAAGGGGACTTTAGTGAATCACGTGTGGCAAAAAAAGCAAAGGAACCCCAACCACCATTACATGGAATGTTTGGAAAGACATACATTGGGAGATTCGCAGACATCAAAGACCCATTAGAAGAGGAAAATGAGCAAAATGAAACAGAAAATATTGTGGAAGAAGACAATGATGAAACTCTAGAGGACGAAGAGTTTGGATTACGTGACATTGTTGATTAAATTTAAGTTATGCTTGTAAATCAAGCTTTGCAATGTTTTGACTTTGACATTTTATGAGAAGAATAAACACACAATTAGGGTTGTTATACGTTCAATATTGGTAATATGTGATTCTTGCATTGATTTTTAAGTTAATCATTATTTTTTGAAAAAAAAAAGTGATTTTTATTATTTTTTTGACATGAAATTCATAGAAAAAGCTATTATTTAACCATTTTTAGTTAAAATTATCGTATAAAAATTGTGATTTTGACATGTCAATTCTAGCAAAAAATTATCAAAATGTGTAATTTTTTAGTTATATTTATGTTAAAAATGGTTATTTTTATGTCCATTGTTAAAAAATATTGTTTTTTAGAAACAATTATTTCATGTGGATTGAAAAATTAATTAAGGATGTATAAATATGTAGAATATCAAAAAGTCTAAATATCGACATTCTAATTTAAAAATGCAAAACAATAAAAACCTCACGAAAAAAAAAAAAAAAATTAAAATAAAAAACAAGAAAATGTGAAGAAAACGACCACTTCAAAAATTATCAAATTTACAAAATAATTATTTACATTTTATACATTAAAAAATTTAAAGCCAAAAAACAGGGCTTTTAAAAAAGGAGTGTGATGCAGAATGCTCACTTTTTTAAATCAGCATGAAAATCACTACCATTCTAAAACGTGATGTACATAAAAAAAATTAAAGTGCCAAAAACTATGCTCTAAAAAAAACATGTGTGTTCTGCATCACCCCTTTTCAAAATCAGGCACTTTTTTGCTATCTCTATGAAACGGGTAACAGTATCAGTTCCCGTTTCAAAGTTTACAATTGATACTGTTACCCGTTTCAAAGTTTACAATGTTAAATCTAAAAAAAAAAATGAAGAATCACTGCATTGACCTCTGCTTGTTTTACCTGTGCCTTGGAAATTCTTTCCTGTGATAGAATGATCATTTCATTATCTACCTTGAAGCTTCTGATCTCGTCCTTTAAAATTATCAAGGTGTCTGCTATGTCTAGAGAGTACTCATCTCTTTGTTGCTCATATGATCTATAAGGAGAGTCACATGAATTGTAATCCACCATTTTTATTTTCATCTTTGATCTTCCACTTCCTGTGAACATACCATGTCGGATAACCAAATATAAACATAATCCAACATACCTTAGTGAAGTTCAATGAAGGTTATCTCATCTGCACACTCAATCCATATTAGCACAACATATGTATATATAATGAAATCAACACATCATCATCTCAACATCAACATCATCAACTTATACATGACGACACAAATGCAATAATGACCATCACAATGCATGCATAACAAACACATAAACAACTAACATGAATGCATGAAAAACACATAGACAATCAAACATGCATGCATATCAATCAAATCTACGTGGAGGTCCAGTGCTGCAACATAGATCTGATACCACTCTATAACCACCCCTTCCTGCATTTACCCAATTTCACCGGCCTGCCAAGGTAAACATGAGATGAAAGGTTATTATGATATGATCTGACCTCACATTTCCATTTAAGGAAGTGGGGCCTACAAATTTACCACACACTAGCAACTCACAACATCCCTCAGGACTACAGGACACTCAAAAGCCAAAGGACCACCCCAGGTTACCAAACACTAAGTTGGGGCTCTTTTTCACTGACCTAGACTCCCAACCACATGCATGACAAGGCCTCAATGTGGTTATAGGCCTCCAACCGCATGTACAACACTGCCTCCATGTGATTGTGACCCAACTTGCCTAGTTCAGAGGGTGCAGTCCCGTGATATAAGCCACAATTCCAAGTCAGCCTCCCTACCACCGCCCAAAACTTCTTGAGGCTTCTCAAAATCATAAATGACTTGACAACAAGGCTAAACATTCAAACTTGAAAGAAGAACATGGCCTAGAATTCCTAGAACATAGCAAACAATTCATCAAACATATGGCAAACATGTAAGCTACACGTCATGAATGCATATCTTGTTGAAATATGGCAACAAGAATATTCCAATTTAATTTGTCCTTGAATTAAATTGTGAATTAAAATCAAATTTAGTCTTAACAACTACTTGGAAATAATTAATTAATTCATTTCGAATTAATTGGTTGGAGAAATTCAAGTTAGAAGTCTTCCGGAAGTCATGCAAGAGTTATCCCTTAAATTAAGGAGATAAGATTGAGTTATATTTGAGTTGTAATTAGTTAACTCAGTTTACTAAGTTAAGTCCAGTTTAATTAGTTCCAAACTATTTGAGGAACTAATGGTGAGTTAACAGTCAGTTGATGCATGCATGCACTCAACTAGTGTACTCCAGTTAACTGAAGATTCCCTCATCAGAAACTCATGCATGTCTATTATGAGAAAGACCCAGTTGAGATTAAAGACAAGGATAGTGTACTATCAATTGCATGTGTTTTCTTATAAAGAAAACTCATGCATGCAGTCAAGGAATCATTCCTTGAGGATTGCGTAGTTCTGACAGTGTGTGAGATAGTGTTCCACTTGGTTGAAGGTGAATCATCTCAGAGGAACAACGCAAGGAAATAGGAGCTTGGAGGGCAGAGAGGAAGGCTGGAGAGAAGCCAAGATTTCTTATGAGCATTTGTGAGGATTGTACTGAGAGTTGGCTAGCTGTGAGAGCTAAGGCTTTGTATAATTCATATGTATTTCCACCTTGTATGATAATACAGATAGTGGGGTTTTTAGCTAAGGCTTTCCCCAAAGTATTTTCATGTGTATTTTGCATTGATTCTTCTTCTTCTGGTTATATTGTTTAGCTCAATCTTTAAGCTTCTGCAAATCAATAGTAGAATTAGGTTATACTATTCTGCTTTGATTTATATTGCATTATCGGGTTAACCTACATCAGATTTTTTACATGGTATCAGAGCAGGATTTGTAGAAAATTTCTACATGGTATCAGAGCTGGATTTGTAGAAAATTTCTACATGGTATCAAAGCTGGATTTGTATAAATTTTCTACATAGTAATGGAGATGTGAACAGTATACTGAGAAGAGAATTTGAAGATTGAAGTTCGGGGTTGCAAGTGCAAATCGAATTCATAGCATACTTCAAGGTTGGCCAATGGCGTTCTATGGCTTGAGACTCGAGTATCCCTTGGAAGGTAGCTCAAATCACATAGCATGCAAAGATAGAATGGAGGCTGTATTAGAAGACAATGGCTAGAAGGAATTCATTGATCAAGAAATCC
This sequence comes from Pinus tabuliformis, assembly GCA_031772625.1. Lineage (NCBI taxonomy): Eukaryota > Viridiplantae > Streptophyta > Pinopsida > Pinales > Pinaceae > Pinus > Pinus tabuliformis. The sequence continues at coordinate 1,046,385,220 of CM062805.1, read as the reverse complement.
AAAAGCCAATTTCAACTAATGCACAAGAGTTGGCTAAGTGGAAGAAGTGTGTGGCGAAGGCGAGACGGATCATCCTTGAGGGAGTTCGAGACCATATTGTCTCGATTCTCCATGGGAAGGATACTCCATATTCAATGTGGAAGACATTGAAGGACCTCTACTAGAACAGTAGCGACCAGAGGAAATTGGCACTCAAGGATAAGCTTTGAAGAATCAAGATGGAGAAGGGTGATACTATTTCCACATATCTGAACAAGCTCACCACCTGCAGAGATGAGCTTGGCAATGTGGGAATAACCACTACCGATGATGATATGGTGAGCCTCACTCTCCTTGGTCTTCCAAAGAGTTGGAATAGCTACCAAGACTCTATGAATGGAAGGTAGAAATTGCCGAATTGGGAACAACTGTGGTCGGATCTCATGCAGGAGGAGATTAGGAGGAACACACGAGATGGTTCTTCATCCAAGAATGATGATGAAGAAAATATGGCCTTAGCAAGTAAGGCAAGGAAAGGGAAGGGGAAGGCTTCTCATTCCAATTCGAATTCTTCTCATGGGGGGAAGAAGGGTGACAAGTCTAAAGTGAGATGCTTTAATTGTCACGAGATGGGACATTATGCGACTAATTTCCCATCAAAGAAGTCCAAGAAGGGATCCTCGGAAGGATCAGAAGTTGAGGCATTAGCTTCTCAGTTCGAAATGGACTTTACCCTCATCGCATGCATGGTGTCATCGATGATGGGTTGTGTCTCGTATCTTGACAGTGGAGCCTCATTCCACATGACCGGTGATAAAAATTTATTCAGTGCCTTGGAGGAGAAAGACCTCAAGATGCGCATAGAGATGGGCGACGACAGAAGGTATAATTTTTTAGGAGTGGGCACGGTTTATTTTTAGAGGGAGCATGGAGCTCCTATCACCTTGACAAATGTGAAGTATGTGCCTGGACTGAATAGGAACTTGGTATCGGTCACGATGTTGGAGGACAAAGGCTACGATGTCATCTTCAATAAAGGAAAGGCATTCCTAAGACACATAGCCACGGGTTAGACCAAGAGGATAGGGATTCAGGTGAATAATCTCTATAAACTAGAGGAAAATGATTGTGCAACATTGAGTACAAAAGCAGAATTGGTGCAAAGCCAAGACATTGGCGAGTTGTGGCACAGGCGGTTGGGCCATTTGCATCATGGGACTTTGAAGATAATGCAACAGATATCTACAGGACTTCCCAAAGGTAAACTTGAGCAAGTTGACACATGCAAAGGTTGTACCTTGGGAAAGTACACCAAGTCTTCCTTTCATGATCGAGACAGTCGAGCAAAGGCTATCTTAGAGTGAGTTCATACTGATGTGTGTGGACCATTCTCGACGGCATCCACAATGAAGCAAAGGTATTATGTGATTTTCATTGATGACTATTCTTGTAAATGTTGGATTTATTTCATGTAGAAGAAGGACCAAACCTTCTCAAAGTTTTGTGAGTTCAAAGCTTTGGTCGAGAAAGAGTCAGGGAAGAAGATCAAGGCCTTGAGAAGTGACAACGGTGGAGAATATGTCTCTCAAGAGTTTAAGGACTTCTTTGTAGTGGAAGGAATTAAACAAGAGTTGACAGCACCTCATAACCCACAACAGAATGGGGTGGCCGAGAGAAAGAATAGAACTATTGTAGGGGCAACACGGGCAATGCTGCATGACCAAGGCCTACCACTTCACTTGTGGGATGAGGCATGCAACACAGCGGTCTATTTGCATAATAGAATCCCGCATCGCATACTTGGGATGAAGACACCAGAGGAAGCTTTCTCCAGTAAGAGACCAGATGTGGGTCACTTCAGGATCTTTGGCTCATCGGTATATTTCCATGTGACAAAGGATGCACGGAAGAAGCTTGAGCTGACAGCAGAGTTGGGGATACTTGTGGGGTACACTGATACACCTCACAACTATCAGGTGTACTTGCCTACCAGTCGGAGGACAGTGGTTCGCAGAGATCTCAAGTTTGATGAGTAGAAGGCCATGCGAGTTTCCCTTGAGAGGGAGCTCCAACTACAGGCTGTGGAGGAATTGTTGGTTCCAAAGGAGGAGGAGCCTTAGAATGATGCTGAGCAACCACATGCAGAGGTTCCACAAGTGGAGACATCCACTCAAGCAAATTCTTCCAGAGATGGACGGAAGCACACAAGAGAAGCTGACAGATTGTTGGAGGATGCGAGAGAGAATGTGAGAGAACCATCTTCTCAGCGCAAACGGAGGAGGTCACCTGAGAGGTACACTGGATACATGGCCCTTGCTGGGGAATGTGTTGAGACCGAGCCATCTTCCTTTGAGGAAGCAGTGTAGTAGCCGATTTGGGTTGATGCTATGGTGGAGGAGTATGACTCCATAGTTCGTAACAGTGTTTGGGACATGGTTTCGAGACCAGAGAACAAGTTAGTTGTGAGTTCCCGTTGGCTTTACAAGGTAAAGCAAGCTGCTGATGATGGGAGGATCATGTTGCTGCAGTATATTTCGACAGAGGAGCAAGATGCTGACATTTTGACAAAGGCATTGTCAAAGTGTAAATTTGAGTTCCATAGAGACAGGATCAGGGTGGCAGATAATCCCTTTCTTGTTGAGAGGGAGTGTTGAAATATGGCAACAAGAATATTCCAATTTAATTTTTCCTTGAATTAAATTTTGAATTAAAATAGAATTTAGGCTTAAAAACTACTTGGAAATAATTAATTAATTCATTTTGAATTAATTAGTTGGAGAAATTCAAGTTAGAAGCCTTTCTGAAGTCATGCAAGAGTTATCCCTTAAATTAAGGAGATAAGATTGAGTTATATTTGAGTTGTAATTAGTTAACTCAGTTTACTGAGTTAATTCCAGTTAAATTAGTTCCAAGAGGAACTAATGGTGAGTTAACAGTCAGTTGATGCATGCATGTACTCAACTAGTGTACTCCAGTTAACTGAAGATTCCCTCATCAGAAACTCATGCATGTCTATTCTGAGAAAGACCCAGTTGAGATTAAATACAAGGGCAATGTACTATCAATTGCATGTGTTTTCTTATAAAGAAAACTCATGCATCCAGTCAAGGAATCATTCCTTGAGGATTGCACAGTTCTGACAGTGTGTGAGATAATGTTCCACTTGGTTGAAGATGAATCATCGCAAAGGAAAAATGCAAGGAAATAGGAGCTTGGAGGGAAAAGAGAAAGGCTAGAGAGAAGCCAAGATTCCCTGAGAGTATTGTACTGAGAGCTGGCTAGCTGTGAGAGCTAAGGCTTTGTATAATTCCTATGTATTTCCACCTTGTATGATAATACAGATAGTGGGGTTTTTAGTTGAGGCTTTCCCCAAAGTATTTTCATGTGTATTGTGCATTGATTCTTCATCTTCTGGTTATATTGTTCAGCTCGATCTTTAAGCTTCCGCAAATTGATAGTAGAAGTAGGTTATACTATTATGCTTTGATTTATATTGCATTATCGGGTTAACCTACATCAGATTTTTTACATATCTGATCATAATAGTCTGAGATTCATTTGAGAATCACCACGAAGTCTTTATGGCCTTATCCACATAGCTGCAACAACAATTGTTAGTCATGCATTCATCAACCATTCACATATTCATCAAAACATGTTAAGAGTGATAGACATTATACATCATATAACCAACATATAACTAGAAAATAACCAGCATAGAGACCATGGTAACTCGGCCATAATATTACCAATATAATCACTACAAGTATTCATAAATCACAATAAGAAAATGTATCATATTAGCAAATGAAAATACCAACCAAATTTAGGGTCTTCCACATACCACCTGAACATAGATTGGACTGAACCAAATCCCTCTTTCAGCCAATCACCCTTATGCCATATTCCAGGCATGAATGTGGGAACTCATGGAATAACCAAAACAAAACAAAACCGGGGCTTCCAAAGGTCAACCTCAACTCTCAACCACAGTGATTCCACCTCCACGATCGAATATCACTGACACCAATGTGATCGATATTTACTCGAGCTTTCCAGGGCTCTAGGAACTAGTAACTGAACCCACAACCTTCTAGGGCTCTAAATTGTTTGTCCAACCCAACTCTAGGGACCAGTAACTCAACCCACCAAGGGCTCTAAAGCATTTGTCCCAACCTAGGCTCCAGGACTAGTAACTCAACACAAGTTGTTCTAGGGCTTCTAGAGCTTTTGTTCCAACCCACATCCATAAGGAATTATGAGTACCGATTAGAAAACAATCAAGTGGAAAAACCCACAACACCATGGTTATCTAGGAAATGGCGAGGCAATGATAATAACACTGTCAATCCAAGAAAATTTCCATGACAATGAAAACACATAACCAACAAATCACATGCATATAACATGCATCGAGAAATCAACAAGGAAATCACATAGGCAACATGTTATCTACAAAGAAATCTAGTTGTAGTTGTTGATCCACCTATTTCTCTTGTGCTTTACTGCTCTCCTTTGTCTTGTTTCTCCAAATCCAATGTATGCCAAAGTTCTCCAAGAATACTCTAAGTGTGTCAAAGTATGAGATAATAGACAAGAGCTCCAAAAATGAACTGAAAAAAATACTAGAAATTGATCCTCAAAATCCTTTTTATCACTACGACCTCTAGTTTCTTCATTTTCCTTCAATTTCCCTCTTATGTAAATATGTGTCTCTTCACATTCCTTTTCTCCTATTTTCCTTTGTTTCATAAATAAATGTCAATTATTAACACTTTGCCTTTTCCAATGCCTTTGCCAATTTCCATATCCATTAATTAATCACCAGTGATTTACATTGCTATGTTTTTCCCAGAATTCATTTTGGAATACATGTCCCATGACCTTGGTTTTTATTTTATTTACATGGAAAATCAACCAGCGTTTGTTACACCTTATGCTTCCATAACATATCTTCTTGCTTCCTCCTCTCCTTAATCTCTTGTATGGTTTTTTCTTCTGCCCAAATGAGGCTTTGTGATCTGCAATATAATATCGCCTCCTTCTATATTTCCATTATTCTTTGTTCCAATTTCTACTTTTCTTCTAGGATATTCCCAAATCTTCCTTTGTTCCACCCCTTCAACCTCCCCTTAATGTGTTTTAGCTTTTGATAAAGCCTAAATATGGTTGTTACCATTATGCCATTTGCCTTGTCTCACCATTTTTGTATATTAGATAAGAAGTTTGGATGCCTGAGCCAAAAAAATCAAATCTAAAGGGTCGATTCTATGGTCTAGCTTTAAAATCAATGTCCAAACTTTTATCCCAGTGGTCTGATCCATGACTGGGCATTATAGCCACCTCTATAAATAAGTTCCAATTTTGTATGTTTTCTGATATGAGAAAATGGTCTAATTTAGAGGCTACTTGGTGCTGTCACTCCCCGCCCCTCCTTTTATTCCAGGTAAAAACTCTATTATTGGTTTCTACCTCCACCAAATTCGCTACATCAATTGTTTCCTTGAACAAGACCACATCGGTCTCTAATCGTCTTACCCCCCCTTTTTTATCCTCCAAAGACTTGATAACATAGAAATCACCTCTAATTATCCATGGGGATAATGTTATTAATTTGTTGTTACTAACTATGGTCGTCATAAATTATGCTTTATCCTAAGGAATATTTGGTCCATAAACATTTTAAATGTGGAAATATTCCCCCGAGTCTATACAATGAAATTGGATGGTCTGGATGCAAAAGGAAGCAAACATATTAGTGACCCTTATATCCTACTCATTCCATATAATTTCCATACCTCCATAATAACCATGTGCATCTGTTACAACTGCCTAGCAATTTTCCCCCCATTTGCTAATGATCTATGATAAAGCACCACCTAATAGTTTCATTTCTTGAATCATCATGATTGTGGGATGTTCCTCCATCCACTTCTCTCTAAGGAGCCTCTATTTCCCTTTATTATTTAGGCCCCTCATGTTCCATGATATCATTTTCACTATAAAGGTTTATTGGGGCCCCGGAAACCCTCCAGAATAACCCTAACCATTCCTAATTTCACTAATGTTCCCCCTATCTTGTCCAATAGTTGTAAGTTGGTTTTGTGGCCCCGCTTCTTTTCCACCTTATGTGGTTTTTCTGATGCTTTAAGAGGATTCACATAAAGTCCCAGTGATCCATTGCTTGAAGCATTCAACTTTTATTTCACCACTACATGCTTGTATTTCAAGTACACTCCCCCAAACGGCAGAACTTGGTGCTTTGGCAATGAAAATGGGTCCTTTTTTTCCTAGTCCTTTACTAGTTATAGGAGATTCAGGGCATCAAGATCCATTACTTCTACTTGGTCTGAGAGATGGTCTACCCCCTCAGGCATTGCATGCAAAAATATTAGGGGAAAGTGTAGTTGATTATTTGTGTCACTCGTTGGTTGTGTCACTAGTTGCACTTGCTCTATTTGGGGTACCTTACTCATGACCGATTTTTGTACCTAGGGTTGGGTTGGTACCTAACTCGTTACCACCTACTTTGCCTGGGGATGGGTCGGTACTTGAATCATTATCGACTATTCTACCTGGGGTTTCAAGGCCGATATTGATGTTTTTCCCTGAGATTCATTCATCTAAACCTAATTTTAATTACCCACCTCTACAGTGGCCAAGGATTTTGAGTCTTCCAGTGACCCAAATTTATTTTGTGTCTGACCACTCGATCTTGCCCCCTTTTGTGTTGGATGATTTTTCCTATTGTGAGGGTTTTTAATGTTTCTCTCACCCCTTTTCACCCTCCTGAACCCTTCCTCATATTGAGCCCTCAAAGGATTTTGATTGGTGTTTGCATCTAACACTAGGCAATTTATGTATAGGTGCCTCTATTTGTGGCACCATCGACATCTAAAAGCGGTGTGCTCGTAATTGAGCATTTTATTCCACACCTCATCCTAGAAATACAAATCTATTGACTCTGGTAATGGCTTTGATATGTTCATGTAGACACATATTGTTGAATAATAAATATATTTTACTTGTCTAGTTACTTCGAAGCTCTTGAGAAAATTCCCTACTGCATTCTCAATACTTGCTAATATCTCATCTTACCAGAATTCAAAGGGTAATCAATATAGTTGCACCCATACAGGGGATGTTGTGAAATCTTCTTTATCCGACACAAAGTGTTATGTCTAGAATGTAAATAGAGCCCTGCGGAATTAGATAAACATGGGTTGTTATCAAATACTTGATTCCATTCCTCCAAACTAGAAAAAACCATTGTAAAGAAGCCCTTCGCTCCCAATTCTAGTTTTATCTGACCCTTGTGTTTCCATTTTTTGTACACCCAAAGTGTAAGGGCTTTCTTTGATGGTTATATCCCCAAAAACTTATCAATGAGTTCATGGTCGCACATATACTTGATAAACCTGCCTATTTGGTTTGAATTCACTTCAAAATTAGGATTTACTGCTACCTTTGGAAGACATCATCATGGCATTCATTTATTGACTTGGTTTCCTTGTATTAGGGTTTTAATATATTCTCATTCTAGTGTGCCTTCAAAACTTCCTTATTGTAAGAGATATTTTCACCCCTCCTTCAGCCTTGGCCTTTGGAAGAGCGGCCAAGAGTAAAATTAATCTACCACGGAAGTTAGGGTTTGTAGACAATGAAGGTTTTGCAGATCTATCTTTGGTATCAAGACAAGATTAAGTTATTTTCTCCCCTAAATACATGAATTTATGCACTTATTATGTTGCTCTAGTCATATTACAGGTCGCATGTCATATATTATGCAGTAGTCATGCATGAGAAAAATTGAGTTATGGTACCAGGGCTACCTAAATGAGAAAGTTATACATGGTAGGGTAATTAGGATGTGCTACATTGTGGTAATGGAACTCGATCAACACAATTATCCATCATATCAGAGAAATTGTATAACTTAAGTAAAGGAAAATTAAAAATTATGGCATCGAAGTTGGCGTAAAGTAGTAATGTGGCTAAGCTAGGTGGCTAGAGAGGCTACATCTTGTCAAACTACATCTGGTTTCTTAATTCCTTAAAGATGAAAATATATATCATTTGATATGGACATTCCAATTAGCTTATATGTTTTTCCATTTTTATTATCCCATTCAACTTTCTTTAATGGTTGGAAAAGGATAAATTTTATTCATAAGGTAACTCAATAAAATCCATACGTCATCGTAAAACCAACGCACTTGTTTTTCATGAGAAGTAATTTGAACAAGTGGGAGAGCACTTGTAATATCCATATTACAATATATAAGTGGAATGGTTTAAAAATAGAAATTGAATGGTCATATGGAAAGAGATAAAAAAAATTGAGTAATTTAAAAAAAAAAAAAACCTATAAATCAACTTCAAACATCAAAGTTATGCTCTTTTGAAAAAATGCATGAAAGTAACCAAGGTACAATGGTAAGGGGAGGTTGATGAACATGATAATTCGTCCATAATGAGGTTGTTTAGTTATAAATAATAATAAAAAATGTGTTATCCTTCTTTAATTTTTTTTTATAAATAAATTATTTTTATAATGTAAATGACCTATTTTTATAAAATAAGTAAAAATTACTTTTACAATGAGTAATTTTAAACTTGTAAGTAAAAAGAAATAATAAAATTACTTTAAAAATGATTAATTTTATAGTTTAGATGAAATGTACTTTACATTAAAGTATTTTATAGCTTAAATATACATTTACATTTTTTTAAGTAAATTAATAAAAAAAAATTGAAGTCAATATCTCCATTTTAATCAAATAACTTTTAACCAAATAAATTATTACAAAAATATAATAAGTATTATATTAAGAACAAGATAGGCTATGAAGCAACGAGTCCCTCCCCATCTAATGACCGGTAGATCTTCCCCCGAGCCTTCTTCGATTAAGATATCTCAGAATGATCTGTGTTTTCCTGTCGTGGTTTTTAACAATTCTCGATAGGTTAAAATATGAATGATTTTATGAGGTTCGAAAAAACAATTTGATCTACACAGTTTATTTCGAAAATTTCATAAAAGCCAAATTTTTTTTTTCGGAGAACAAATTTCGACCAAAGATTAAAACAGTCCGAAATTATTTTTGGAAAAAAAAACACTTCGTTAAGGAAAAAAAATTTTGGGTAAGCCATAAATATGATAATTAATAATTAAATTCCCATGGATTTTTTCTTTTACAATGTTAGTTCCATAACCTCAATTCTTCTTTTTTTGGTAAGCAATAAATGCGATAATTAATAATTAAATTCCCACGGATTCTTTCTTTTACAATGTTAGTTCCATAACCTTGATTGCATGACTTAATATTTAGGAGCACTAATATAAAAAATTCTACTACTCTCCGTAAAACGCAGATGTGTGAATGTTAATTATCTTGTAGATGTGTGAATCTTAAGAAGATAATTAGGAAGTGTGGATGTTTGAAATATGACTTTAAAAAATATCTCCCAATATACAGGAACATTATTATTCCTTGGCATTTAATAGTATTTTGGTGTAGTAATTTAAAAATTCTAACTCCAATATATAAAATACAGTAATTTAGAAATTCTAACTCCTCTCCATAAAACTCAAATGTGTGAATAACTTCAGAAAAATTGTAAGCATGGATGTTTGACCCAAGAATTATCTTCCAATATGCAGGAATGTTACCAATCCATAAAACACAGTGATTTAGAAATTCTAACTCCTCTCAATAAATGTTAAATGTGTGAATAACTTAAGAAAAATTGTAACCATGGATGTTTGATCCAACAATTATCTCCCAATATGCAGGAATGTTATCATTTCTTCAAATTTAATATCGCAGAATCATAGCAGAGATTCAGTGAGGGTAAAGTTTCACTATCAAATTCTCAATTTAATATAGCGTGAATAAATTAAGAAAAATTGTAAACATGAATATAGCGTGAATAAATTAAGAAAAATTGTAAACATGGATGTTTGACCCAAGAATTATCTCCCATTATGCAGGAATGTTATCATTTCTTCAAATTTAATATCACAGAATCATAGCAAAGATTCAGTGAGGGTAAAGTTTCACCATCAAATTCTCAATTTAATATAACAAGGTTTTTTTTAGCAAAATCAAAATCAATTTTAACACCAAACTAAAAAGATGGCAATCAAATGTTTGTTCATAGAATAAATCATCTCGACCTAAAGTGTTAAAAATAAAGATTTCATTTAAAAAAACAACTTTCAAAAAAAGGAAATAATAATAAGAAACTTTTAACTAAAATAAGCAATAATAAAAATAACTTTTAACTAAAATAACCATGATACCATGAGATGCTAAAATAAATGCAACTTCATAATTGTTTTTAACATTGATGTTTTTGTATTAGCCACATCCAATAAAGTTAATACATGTTCAATTTTTTGATGCGGACCTAACATTTGTATGTATTAACCAAATGGCAGTCCACCGTCAGCCAGTTGGCCAGCATGTTTTAAGTTGTGTTCATAGAGGCTTATCGTTTGTTTATAGTGCATGGATGAAGGCTTCCAGTTGGCCACCATGTTTTAAGTTGTGTTCATGGGGCTCCGAGGCTTATCGTTTGTTTATGGTGCATGGAGGAAGGCTTTCTATTTGAAAGAGGTCCATGGAGGTATCCCTTTTTTTCTTTATTTAACTAGTTAATATTATCATCTCTCAGGTCAATAATTGTTGCTTGATCCACTTTGTAAAAGGAGGATTGAGGGACAACATGTTAGCTGCCACTGACTTAATGGATCCCTGGAATCAGGGACAATTACATGTTAGCTTCCACGGACTATAATGGATGCCTCGCTACCAGTGAGATATGTTAGCTGCCACCAGCTATAATGGATACCTCGCTCCCAGTGAGACAATGTCAAAGAGGTTGTTTGGTTCCTCGTTGGGTGTTGTTACACTAACAAAGGAACTGCAAGGGGGAGAGAATGAATAGGTACTTAAGGTTTTTGATGCCCAATACAACAAGCCTCCACCGAATTCAAATTTGACTCCATACAATACACCAACAAAGGAACTGCAAGGGGGAGAGAATGAATAGGTACTTAAGGTTTTTGATACCCAATACAACAAGCCTCCACCAAATTCAAATTTGACTCCATACAATACACTAACAACTAGAATGATGAGGTTAAAAAAAACCGGTGCATTTCTCTTTCTATAGGCTTCCATTGAGACTTAGATGCATATTTTTTGCCCTTGGATTAAGCAGTTAGGGTGTGAAAATTTTTGATCTGGCCAAGATTTAGGATGACAAGAACAAGAGGATGACAAAGTATGTGGACTCAAAAGGTTTTTATTTAATTGGTTTTGGTATGCATTTCTCAATAATGCCTCCTGTTTGGTTTGGCTATTTTTTTTTTTGCTTTTGCAAGATTCTGCTTTCACCATGTCTCGACTAATTTGTACTCAATTTAATAAGGGGATCCAACATAATTTGTACTCAATTTAATAAGGGGATCCAACAAGGGAGTTAATCATATAGTTTTAGTGTGAAACATCAATCATACTTCAAACGATGACTTATTTAAAGAATTGAAATTTTGTATAATCTTGTAATGTATGAAGAAAAGCCCATTTCCAAGCTCAAAATCTGAAGCTCGAAATTCGAAGCATATAGACATGGGAGTATGGACACTGCATTTATTATATCTATGTGAATATGATTTTGGAATTTCCAATTTTATCAATTTGTAATTTAAAGGTGATTTAATTGGTTTGCTTTGGCATTTTACAGAGGTATTTCACTATTTTGAGTGTCTTTATTATGCAGGAAACCTTTCTGGTTTCAAACACAAGACTTATAGAAAACTTTCTGGTTTCAAACATAAGAATTACAGAAAATAATTAAGATGCAATTCCATAAGAATTACATAAAATAATTAAGATGCAATCCATGATATAGGAGAACTTGATGAAGTATCAGGGGGATCTCGGTCCTTGAAAATATCTGTTTTTCTTTGTTAAAAAATGGTAAGAAACATAAAAATTTTGAAAATTTTTGTATATATATATCGACATATATAAATAGAATAACATATTGAAAGAGCCCTGCGTTGCTTATGTACAGGTTTATACAGGCATATAACAGTTTTTTTTCACAGCTGACAGATTGCCCTGCGTGGTGCGTGCTGACAGATTGCCCTGCGTGGTGCGTGGTGTATCTGGACAGCCCATAGTTTGTGACAGTCCATGATAACTAAGATATAGCATATGTAACAGCATCTACAATATGTAATTTTTCTATATTAATGAAAAATTGCAGATTTTTCCAGGGGAAAAAAAGGGAAAAAAAGGAAAACTTGATGAAAAGATGTAAAAAGATGTTTGTGAATGACGTGAACATTTTGTTTAGTAATGTTGGTGCATATGTTGATTTTAGTAAACAGAGGGAAAAAAACTGTGCTTATAAGTAAAAAAATATATATATTTTTTTTTGCTATTTATTTTGTCTATGAAAAATTGTAAAGAGAAAGATTATATGAGATTTTCAACTGTTGCGCCTATAAACTAGTTTTAAAGAGAAAGATTATATGAGATTTTCAACTGTTGCGCCTATAAACTAGTTTTACCTTATAAACTAGTTTTACCTTCCTTCTTGCTCGCTAAATTGAGCATGTAAAAACTAGTGTTGCCTCTCTTTCATTCTTGCTTGCTAAATCGCTCATGTAAAAATTGGTTTTTACCTCTCCTTTAGGTTATGGCTTGCTAAATAGCTTGGTTTTTACCTCTCCTTTAGGTTATTTCTTTCTAATTGCTTGCAGGAAAATATTGCAGGGAGATACAGGCAGCATCTGAATCAGAGCAAGTTGAAAAAGCTGAGAAATGAGCTATGAAAATATCTCGACAGGTATTTGTAACCTGTTGCTAATTGTGTTATAGGAACTGTGTGATACTGGTCTGCTAGCCTAGGCGAGTTATGCCTAATGGAACCAGCCTCCATTAATGAATTCAGCTTTGCGGAACAAGCCCTCATAGGCTTAAGGTTGTGTGTCTTATATGATGACTCTTTCTGAACAACTCGAAGACAGAGTTGCCTTTCTCCACTCAACTAGCCTTCCATAAGCACTTGCCAGGCGTGAGGATACTCTTTAAGTTGATTTCATGCTTTGTTTTGCTAAAGGTTATACTCTCATTTGTTAATCATATCGCAGGTCAGGTCAGACTTCTGGATCGCTGGAATTAGCTTGCTTATGATACGAGATTAATGGTTCTCCTTCTGTCAGGATTCGCTGAAAATACTGCTCCCTTGTTCACAACACGGGCCATGCAAGACTGTTTACACATATGAGTCATGTGAAGTGATACAAGAGCAATGGCTCTCATTCTGTCTGGATTAGCTGAAAACACATGCTCCCTTGTTGACAACACGGGCCATGCAATATTGTTGACAGGTATGAGTCATGCGAAAGTGTTGACACAACATATGTTTACGTGTTTAGTGATTTTATTTTAATATTTACTTAACATAAAATGCCAAGAAAAGTATAAAGTAGCATTGGTTCATTTGAACTGTAAATTCTCTGTATCACTTATACTTATCCTAAGTTTTTCCTCGGTATGAAGCCAAATAAGACCTCAAATTTTTTTATTACTTTTGATTTGTTAACAGAAAACATTGTCAATGTTTAATACGCTGAAGAAAAAGTGAATTAAAATATGTATAGAAAAACTTTGAGTTTAATCATCTATATTTTTGTACATGTCTCATATTCCAATGCAAATCCATTACAATAGTTCTTATTTCTTTATGGCAAGCACTAATAAAAGTCTTTTTCATCAAAATATTTATTTTACTATTTTTGTTTACAAATTCTTGAACATGAATGCAAATCAATATAAACCAATCTTAATAGAAAAAACTAAACTTGAGAAACTTTGAGTTAAATATCACTAGTTTAGGAACTTTGAGTTAAATATCACTAGTTTAGTTTACCTAAGAAATGCTATTTTTTATATTTGCCAAAATCTCACAAAGTTCAAAGCGATGAAATGTTATATTTTATGTTTGCCAAAATCTTACGAAGTGCAAATCGATGAGCATATATAGAAAGGAGAAAACTTTACACTCAGTTTCCTATTTACTTAGTTAGCACAAGACGCATGGTGAAAATAATACACAGGTGAGAATGGAGCAAACTTAAAATTCAAATAAAAAAACTAAAATGGAATAGTTAAAAAAAAAAACTCTTTAAAAATGAAATTTTAGACATTCATATTTGATATAAATATTCATATATTGGGTGAAAGGAAACTTTTCATGTGAAGTTTCCAAAAATGTTTCCACTGAGAAACAATGGTTTAGATTTACTGGAATGGTTATATGAACCCATAAATGTTTAGAAATAACAAAATTGGGAAGTGTAATGATAGAAGTTCGAATTTGAAGAAGTGTAATGATAGAAGTTCGAATTTGATTAACAATAGAAGTGGGTTTTATAAGTCCTTTGATACTATGTTTGATAAACATGGTATATCTATATAGGTAAAATGCCTTTAAACATTTGCTTATAAATATATATAAAAAATCAATACATCATGTATTATGTGGTTAAAATTTTTAACTAGAAAATTAGTTCATGACCCAGTCAATACAATTACTTGAAATAATATTTAAAGCAAAAGAAAAATAGTTAGACATATTTATTTTTTACAATCAATTATCAACAAATGACCTTTTATGCTCCTTAAATAAAGATCACGGACTAATCAAGTGGTAAATTATGGTTAAAGTGCTCCTAGTATGGAGGAGAAGATGAATTGTTAAATCACTTTATGTCTAAAACTATTGTGCCCAATCAAATAGTTACAAAAGAACATTAAAGAAAACATGACTTTGCATGCACATTAAACCAAGTTGAACATAATTAGCTCTTAAACTTCTAAATATCATAACATTGCAAATATGAAATATTTCCACTTCACAAATCTAGTTCTAGGGATATTCAAGAGCATTGAATCCATTTTTATATCAAAACCAACAATTTAATTAAATCCAAAATTATAAATTTAACAGAGATTCTCTAACTCAACCTCAATAATAAATTAAAAAATTAAACACATAAAATGTTTTCCCTTCTTCAAAATTAACAAGTGCAATATGCAACATTGTTGCTTAGTACATCCCTCTTTGGAAAAAAAGTAATTGCTCGCAGAATAACCCTTGTGAGAATAATTATAAGTTAGTATAATATAGAGTTACTATATTAAAAAAGTGTGGTGAAAAAGTTACCGATTCAAAACCCTGTGAGTAAAAATCCACTCATGTCAAGGATTGGTGTGGCCACAGCCAGTTATGCTCCTGGGTCATTTTGAATGCTTATATGCTCCTGGGTGATTTTGAATGCTTATAAATCTCTATATCCTAATTACTCAAGTTACCAGATAGGCGTGTAAGTCATATCAAAGTTCAAAATACCAAACAAACAAAAATAAATGCTCACCGACATTTAAAAAAAAAAAATCAACATTAATTACGTAAATTTTTTTAATTATTATATAAAAATTAGGTATCAAGGTATATTTATAAGGTTTTTCTTAATTATAAAGTTGTTATATTAATTATAATTGATATATTAATAAATAGAAATTTGAAAGAGGCATCACGATTCAATCGTTGATGCTTCAACATTATGTACTCGTTCAGATTGACCCAGTTGAGTTGTAAAGGATGGTCGGTCGTTATCGATAAATGAAGAGGCCTCAATTTCATGCACACAAACATGAAATTAATGTGCCTAATCTTGTAATAAACTTTATAAATTGTTTTGAAAAAATTGCAATTTAAATGAAATTCAAACATTCAGTTTCACAAACTAATTACAATATAATTTGCTTTTCAGTATGTATAATAACTTGAAATGTTCTAATATATTGTGTGAAAGGTTCACCGAAATGTCAGAAGTTTCAACAATTTTTAACATTGTTTTTTCTAAAAAACTTTTTTCCTCATTAGGAATTACAATTTTTTTCAGAAAGAAAAGCATCGATATTTATATTAAGGAAATATATTTTACATCATAAAACTGATGGGTCTTTTATAAACAAGACCGCGATAGGGAAAGCCTTTGATAAGAAGATAACAACATAGCCTTGATATCTGAAGCAATACATAGAAACATATTGAGGCAAAAGGACTCATTGCAGAAAAAAAAAACTTATCACTAATGGGACATATAGCACATCTGATCAGAGTCTTCAAAAACAAAATTGTAAACTTTATACCCTACAGACAAGAAGCTGTCATGAGGAAGGAGGATAGAGTGCCAATACTGAAGATAGGACAAAATTGGAGGAAATGTTTGAGTCTTCAAAAACTTTTAGATTCCTCCATTTCCAGAGGCACCAGATTGTTGTGGGGAGGATTGGGCGATTGGTTGCATTCTGTCCTCCCCACCAGGTGAAAGCTGCATCAACCGAAGAGAAGTTAGGGAGCTGAAAGGAAAAAAACGATGCAATATCATACCAGACATGTAGAGAGATCCTGCACTTGAAGAACATGTGGAAGTTCGTTTCCTCCTCCATCTTACAGAAAACGCATCTGCTGGGGCCTTGCCAGGAGCGCTTCCTCAAATTTTCCCAGGATAAATTCTTGTTGTGAAAGACGAGCCAGGAGAAGAGGATCAGTTTGAGGGGACAGGCAAGCTTCCACCATAACACCGGGAAGATCTTTCTGGCCGGCCTGGTTTTCTTTGATATGAGATCCAAGTAGATGACCCTGACGGAAGCTTGAGAGTTTGAGAGAGGTAACGACCAAACAAGGTGGTCATCAAACCCGGCCTGCTTCAGGCCTGCTTGTTCAATGGATGATATGAAGGTATCCCATAGGGAAACCAAAGCCTGAGGGATACCAAGGTCCGCAGCATTCAAGAGCATAGGATAGGGGCCATTCCATCTGTCAATAATTCTGTCCCAAGTGAAAAAACCAGACCTGTGGAGATGGAAAAGAAGAGGATCCGGGATCAGAAGATTTCCTTTGAGGCCAGCAAGAAGGTCAAGGCCAATGAAGATCTTTCTACCAGAAAATATGTTCCATTTAAGGTTGCCAAGAAAGTACTGCTCAATTCTTCTGAAGCTCAGCCATATCGCCGATCCCTGTTTGATTCCAAGAGAGCCAAACCTGAACCAAAACTCCAAACTTCTGCCTTTCAGATATTTTTGGCGAATAATTGCGCTCCATGGATTTGAGTTGAAGATGCCTCTCCATAAGGATTTGCAGAGAAGGGCCTTTCCAAAGATCCTTATGTCCATCAGACCCCAGCCACCCAGATTTTTTGGCAGAGATAAAAATTCCAGTTTTGAAAGATGAAATTTGTTTCTATCCGCCTTTGCCCCCCAGATGAAATTGGCAGTCATTCTGTTCATGGTATGAATGATGCTGGCCGGGAGTAGAAAGAGGTGGGCCCAGTAGACTGATAGCTGCATCAAAACTGATTGGGCAAGAACGACCCTTCCACCCAGAGATAAGGATCTGTATTCCCAAAGAGAGATTTTGCTGTGAAAACGATCAATAAGCCACCTCCAATCATCCCTTGTATATGCCTTTGGCTTAAGGCGATAGCCCAAATACTTGATGCCATCGGAAATTGGCTTTGAGTTAATCCCAAAGAGCTGGCAGATCCAAGAAATGAAGGCCTCATCTGATTCATTATGAAAAAGGATCGATTTAGATTTATTGATAGCGAGCCCGGATGCTTTTTGGAACCGATCAAGAATAGATTTGATACAGATCCAGGAGACTTTTGAGAGCATGGCGAAAAGCAGAACGTCGTCCACGAAGAAGTTATGGGATATATGAATATGTTTGCAGATTCTGATCGGAACATATTCCTTTGTCTCCACGGCACGATTGATATGCAAGCTCAGGGGATTAATGGCCAGAATGAAGAGAAGGGGCGACAGAGGGCATCCCTGTCGCAGGCCTCTTTCCGCCTGAAAGAAAGGAGAGGGGACTCCGTTAACCAAAACAGCATAGTTAACGTTTATAAAACAGGCCATGATCCATCGAATCGGCCCCTGCTCCAGACCAATTTTTGCAAGGAGAGATTGCAGATATCCCCAATCCAGAACATCATATGCCCTCTGAAGATCAATTTTCAAGATAGCTGCATTTGTTTTATTCACAGACATAGAGTGAATGCATTCTTGAGTGCTGGCAACTGCATCTAGAATATTACGGCCCTTCAGGAACGCATGCTGGTTAGGAGAGAGGGAAGAAGCCAGAGTCCCTTTTATTCTCTCTGCAATAATCTTTGAGATAATCTTGAAGGTTATGTTGCAAAGAGAAATGGGCCTAAAATCCAGAAACGATTCAGGCTCTTCATTTTTCGGGATAAGAGCGATGTAGGTGGATGAGGTGTGCGGATGAATAGAGCCCGACAGTCTAGAGGCCTCCACCATGCTGAGCAGGTCCTTTTTGAAAAGGTCAAAGAAATGAATGAGGAAGTCAATTGACCATCCATCAGGGCCAGGAGATTTATCCTTTTTGAATGATTTCATAACCTCAAGGAGCTCCTTTTCAGAAACAGGGCAGAACAGGGCTTCATTTTTCGCTTGATCAAACAACTGTGGCATTAAATCTATTCCCCATCTTATGTCATTGAAGGCAATCTCACCATTCCTGCCATATTGTTTTTTGAAGAAACCCAAAGCCGTCTTTGTTATATCCTCCTGAGAGACAACTAAATTGCCATGTTCGTCCTTAATACTCCATATGAAGTTCCTTTTTCTCCTAGCGTCCGCAAATTTGTGAAAAAATTTCGTGTTTTTATCCCCATTCTTCATCCAAAGAGCTCTGCTTTTAAGCCTCCATTTGGCTTCTTCCCTTTTTAGCAGAGAGATTTTTTCCTTTACCAGATTCCTGATGCGGCATTTCAAATCAAAAGAGCATGAGGAATAGTCTGTGGATGCCAGCACCCGATCCAATTCCTGTTGGATTCTTTGTAGGTCTTTTTTGTCCTTTTGATGTTTTTGAAATTGCCACTTTTTCACCAAGCCTCGTATCTCAACCAATTTTTCTCTGAAGGAGGAGAAAAAAAGATCTTTTTCTCTGTCTTTTATCCTATTCCACGCGTTCTGGATATGTTCATTGAAGGCGGGGTCCTGAAGAAGGCCCCGGTCAAATTTGAAGGGATATCCTCTTCTGAAAAGCTTTGCCTGCCAGGATATGAGAATAGGATTGTGATCCGAGATTAGGATATTTTCCACACTTAGCCGAGGCATACCAATCTTGTCGATGAGGCAAAAATGGACAAAAACTCGATCCAGTCTTTTAGCTATGTAAGCATCACCCACCCTGCCATTAGACCATGTCGGTTTCATAACTGCAGGAATAATGTCGATCATATTCCTATTGAGCATCTCAGAATTTATGAAATCCGCAAGACTATTGTTTAGCTTTCCCTGTCCCCATATCTCATTTGAATTCAGGACCACGTTCGTATCACCAGCTATAAGGAGATTGCTGATATCGAGCAATTCTGAATCAAAAAATCTGTTCCAGAAAGATAAACGAGATTTGTAAGGGGCATATAGATTAAGAACATTTACTGGAAAATCCCATCCTCTGATAGAAGCCGAGATTATTATCCCAGCATAGCATTTATATGCTTTTGCTTTTACCCGTGAAGGATCCCATAGGGTAGCCATACCGCCAGACAGTCCATTTGCCTCTGTGGCAACCATGAACCAGGAGGGAAGCATTTTCCTGAAGTATGATAAAGTGTCCTCCTTCTTGTGCATTGTTTCCTGAATGAGGATGATAGCAGCTCTTGAATGAAAAAAGAAATCTTTTAGCGTTATGAATTTGGGGTCAACGCCAAGCCCCCGAATATTGAAAGAAATGATTGGGATCATTTGGACGATTCTGCAGCCAGGCTCGCTCTAAGGGGCTGAGATTCAGACACATCTAGGATAGGGACTTCAACAAGAGATAGATTCCTGAAACCTTCATTTGAAGCTAAAGGTCTACCTCTAAAATGCCTACTCCCGCCTTTACATTTCTTACGGACAGTAATGTTTTTGGCCGAGTTAGGGCTAATGATAGGCATGAAATCAGGTTTATGGATTGTAAGCGGCTCTAATTCAAGAGAATCCTTATTAAGCATATGGTCCAAGTCACTGTCAAAAATATTTACTGGAGACGTTGACGGAGAGTTTAATGGAGTCGGAGCTGCACATTTGGATTTCCCCTTATAATCAGGCCGACTAGGTAAGTCCGGAGATGAGGAGGAAATGGGTATGGGAACAGAACCCACCGAAAAGGTTGCCCCCTTCGACGGCCCAGGAAGAGAGATGGGATTAAAATCCTCTTGGTGCATGGAGGGGGGGGGAGGAACAGGGTTATCATCCCTGGGTTCTGTAAATGGAGAGTTATGGAGGTCAAACTTCATGCAGGATACAGGGCTATCAGCAGATAATGGACATCCGGGGACAGATTGCATGCGCTCTGGAGGGGCATCCATATGGGTGCGATGATCTTGAAGAGGCCCCGAATTACAAGGACTGTTGGGCGGCATAGGCGATGAGAATGGAGAGGATTGGCTACCCTTAATGAAAGATTTTTTGATTAGTCGTCTGTTTGCAAAAAGCTTTGCACTAGGACAGTTTTTAACCAGATGACCAGTTCTCCTGCAAGTAGCACACCTGAAAGGTATGCCCCAAAAATCCATCCTTTGGTTAATGATCTGATTCTTCCAGTTGATTTCGATATGATCAGGGTAGCCTCCCCTGAAAGACCTTTGAATGAGAATCCAGGCTATTCGTTTGTCTCTTTCGCCCAGACACCAGGGGTCGACATATACAAAGCGGCCAATAACATTACCAATCATTTCTAATGATTCATTTGACCAAAGTTCCAAGGGCAAATTCGGGCATTTTACCCAAATTAGATTGTTTACAGGAGTGTTATTGAGCGGGTTGAAGCCTATGTACCACCTGTACAGGGCAAGAAAACTCCTCTTGTATACCCAAGGACGACGCTGGATAGCTTCTGCATCATCGGCATCTAGGAAGTTGAAGCAGTACCAGTCTTTCATGAGACTGGAAATTATCGGTACATAACCAATAACAGGTTTCCAGAAGTCAGCAAGCCATTTCCTCATGTCGCAATCAGACATTTCTGGAAAGTGCCATTTCCCGATGAGGGCCTTGTGCTGGAGATTATCAATTCTTTCGTCAAGCTGTGCTATGTCAATTCTTAAAGCCTGCGGAGGTTGAGAAATTTTGGCCGGTTTATGCTGTTTGTTGAATTTACGGACGTTTTCCTTATTGGAGGGAATATCCTTTGACGTGGATGGTTTGATAACCATTTCCTCCATCGTGGCCAGGGTGGCAGCTGACCAGGCGTGTTCAGCCTCCACGGCAGCGTTGACAAGATCCTCCGATGCGACGGAGTCGTAGACTCCTTCCATGCACCGCCAATGGAGGAAGACTCAGGAAGAGGCGAATTCCAGAAAGATCCGAGACAGAGAAGCGGATCAGAAGTGGCAGACTTTATCTACCGCATTTACTGATCATCCTATGGGATATAAATGGGAAGTAGAAGGTGCAGAGGAAAAAGGACATATGACGAAGAGAACCAGATCAATCATTGTCAGGGATATTTGCGAGGATATAAATGGTCAAGGCATATGAAGACAGAAAGAAGGACGAAGGACATCTAAGGAAGTACAAATTTTGGCAGGAGCTTCTGCAGAAATGTTAAGAGGCAAAACATCCATACCTACCAAAATCCCAAAACAGATATGTTTCAGGATTTAGAAGTATGGTAAAGTACCGAGAATTTGGCCAATTTCACATCCTAGTTAATGCCCAGTGGAATTTGAATAAACTGATGACGTAGACTCAGGCCGACTTTTGGATACCGGAAAACCTCAAGCTTACCGGAAATTGAAAATAGGACCTCTGTGAGGAATTCTATGGTTGCGCAGAAGGTTCATCACACAGTAAACAGCAACAGTAAACTTTGACGATGCACCACCAGTATCCAATCTTGAACCTTACATCATTGCAAGGTTTATAGATGACAATTAAATTCCTGAGTTTGTGGAAGAAGGATTTAATCATCCTGAGGAAACTACACTTAGGCCAAAAACGCAGGATGAGCTAAGACTGAAGAGCTTAAGAGCATTCGGCACTATTCGGCTTCCATTGCTATTTATAACAGATTTAAACTTTTTAAAACTAAAATGATTGAACATCCAATGTATTCCAGGAAAACAGAAAAAGTATCAACGGAGATGATATAAGCTTGGCATAAACAAACCAGCAGAGTTAAAAAGGAGATTGCGATTTAACAAACCTGGAGACGAAGCCCGAGCGTCCAACACGTTCAGTCCATGAAAACCATACTTCCATCGTCCAAACAGCGAGAAAATAAAGGGAAGAAATTTCCTGGTTGATAGGATAAAGAGTTCTGTAGGAAAAACGCTGAGGAAGAGCGCGTGCCGAGGAATCGAACTTGAAAGAGGTGGAGCTATTTAAACAGATGGGAAGATGTACAGCGAAATCCGAAAGACTGTAGGTGGCGAGATAATGAAAGGCTAACAGTCGAAAGGAAAAGGTGGCGAAGGCACCGCTCGGACAAGAGCAAAAACAGACAAAAACAAGACTGCCAGACCGAAAACGTAACACAGACAAAGAGGGAGGTTAATAGCTTGTGAAGCCCGTTAACCACTTACCGCATGTTGCGTTACGTGTCTGGCGCTCTCAAGGATGAGTGAAAGGTGGCGTCAAGGAAAGGATAACTCGTCGCAGCTCCGCATTGGTTGTAAAAGACGCATGGAAGCAGAAGAATCATGAGAGTGACACGATGCAGACGCTGGCTTCGCTCCCGGCCCATCAACTCTAATCGCGATACTTGCCCATTCTGGTTCTGTAGTTTGTGTGTGAGTGATAAATATGTATTAAAAAATATGAAGTGTGCATTATGACCATTAAACTAACTTTGAGGGCCATTTTTTTTTTTTAAATATTTTTTTTTTAAAATTATCTTTTTAATTATAAAATACCCTCCTTAAAGAATCTTCAACAAATTTTATGAATTTAAGCGACTTAACTAATATGACTTTCACATAAAAGAGAAAATCACTCAAACTAATCTTTGAGATGAGACTTTTCTAGTCATCTTTGTTATCATCTTTATAATAGCATATTCTTTAAATTATTATTATTTTTAATAAAAACCACATTCCAGTGCTTTCAAGATTACAATGATTCTCTTTTAATATAATAATATTTAAATATATATATGAAAATTGACATAAATAACATTATTTTCCAGTTAAAAGAATTTTATTAATGTTGACACTTAATCTTTGGGATTGGGAAAATTTATGTAAATATTGTAAATAGAAAGAATAACGGAAGTTAGAAGATGAAAAGACATTGGGAGATGAAACGCAATAGTCTCGCTCTCCTTGTATATATCCATGTTCTATCTTAATGTAAAGACAATGATTTCATTCGGAGTTACTCCTAGCCTGACATGGTATCAAATTCAGCTCTTAAATTCCTACTCTAACTCCTGCCACTTTATGTCATCTCCGATTCTCCTAACTCTTCTATTGCTTAGACCTGTCCTTGCTAATTTAAAAAGGTTGTACGTTACCAGAGTAATGCTATGTTGTGAGTTACAAATGTTGTGAGAAAATATGGTTTTTGTCACTGTAAAATTCAAGACCCTTGAGTCAAACACAGAAGTCGGCCTCTTATCAGGAAAGACCTGAGAATGAGGATTTTAAATTCAGAAGACCATAATTGTGGTTTTCATGGGCATACCGACGTGAACCCTGCGTTGAATTTTTTGATTTCTGAATGTTGGTTGAAACCTTGTCGTGGTGAATGTTGGTCTAACCTGGAATCTTCTCTCAACACCTTCCATCAACAGAAGCATGAACATATATGAATATGGTACCCAAGCACTGGTGTTGTGGTGTCGAAGAGCTAATGCCGTGAACTGTTGTGCCCTATAGAGCTCGTGGTGCATTGATTTAAGTCACTTTAAAAATTATGGTGCGTTGGTCAAACATGACTGTGGGTTGGAATACCTTGGTATGTTGTGTACTAAATAGATTTTTTTTGGCTCATGTTGCGTTGAAGTGTGCGTAGTTCGTATGTGAAGGTCCAGGTGTGTGTATATATATGTGTTTGTGTGTGTGTGTGTGTCTATGTTGAGCCATTTTTGAAGGTCATATGGTATAGATGGCATATTATACATTGAACCTTATATATATATATCGACTCATATGTTGGTATCATAAATGAATCATATGTTGAGATGAAGATACGGTATCATATATGTTGAAATGATTCATATATGTGATGTTGAGTTTAAAGAAAAAACAAAAAAAAGGGTCATATGATATACAAGATGAAGGAATTATATTTGGTGAGTGGAGCTTTATATGTTGACATTAAAATATTGACTTTGTATAGTGAAGAGTGAAGTTTATAGAGAATTTTTTTTAAATCAATTTTTGTAAGAAGGCAAAAATTAAGGTTGCAATTATAGTCATTTTGATGATGCATTCTCTAAACTCCATTGTGGGAGTATTTCTTTTTGGAAAAGTGATTCGGATTTAAATAGGAACACAACAAATTATAGAGATAACCATAAACACAAAGATGCAGCGAAAATAATACTTCATTTCAATAATGTAAAATACTAAGATATGCTTACAAATAGAAAATGGAAATAAACAGCTAGGGCGATGGTAGCTTATCTTTGAGAAGAGATGTGGTGGCGACATGCCTCTGAACTGTGTTACAAGGAGGCTCAAAGGCCTATTTATTGTTGAGAAACAATGGAAAACCCTAAACATCCAAAAACCTAACCCTAGAAGATGAAACGCCAAACTATGGGCCCCGTTTGGGTAAATTGGTACATCAACTTTCTGGGGTCATAACTTTGGCATACAATCTCCGTTTGACGTCTACAATATCTTGTTAGAAAGATCTATCCGAGAACTACAACTATGGGAAAAGAAACATCCGTCCATGGACCCATTTTTCTCATAGTTTTCCCAAAAAACGTCATTTAGGGCCTCAAAACGGCTCCGGAAGTTTAGGACCCGAAAAACTGCTAAAAATAGTAATCTGTGCTACAATTAAGGAAACTGAAAAGCTGAAAGAAACAATGGTGGGGGTCCAAGTGGACTTGGTGGGTGGCCACCAATATCCACCTGGATCATTCCTCCACCCTTAGGAAGTAATGGTCCCCATTGCATTGAGTTCCTCCATGTGATGAGGAAACTTCTGCTGAACTTGGTCCCTGGTGAGCCACTTGCCCTGGTGAAGGAGTTGGCCTGCTTTGACAACTCGATACAATTGGATGTTTTGTTGGCGAGTGTGCTTGATCTATGTGTCCATGATCCGATCATTTGTAGCTTGTTCCATGCAATTTGGATTTAACTCTGTGGGTGTGAGCTCTTCTGCAATGTCGGATGTGTCTAGTAATGGTGGAAAGTATGGTCGAAGGCGGTCCACATTGAACACTGGGTGCAAGCCAAGGAATGGGGGAATTCTGAGCTAAAATGCATTATCTCCCATAGCTGTGGAAATGGTGTAAGGACCATATCGGAGTGGTCGGAGTTCCTGATAGGCTTCGGAAAGGCGTTCCTTTTGCAAATGCAACCAGACTTTGTCGCCCACCTAAAGTTTGTGTGGCACTCGATGTTGATCATGTTGTTGCTTGTACTTGGCATGTGATTTCTCCAGAATGTCATGGACTTGCTGGTGAATGTGTTGGATGTGCTCAATGAAGCTGTTTGCCTTATCTATTTCGGACTGGACATGAGCCGAATCTACGTGAGTAGCTGCAAATAGCATGGCCACGTCAATGGGACATAGTGGCTGGAATCCCAAGCCCACCTGAAAAGGGTTGTATCCAGTCGAGCTGTGGAGAGCCCGATTGTAGTTGTGTTGAACATAAGGGAGGCTCTCATCCCATATGCGTGGATGCTTTGAGTTGTACATGCGCAGAATGTGTACAATCATCCTATTGACAACCTCTGTCTGGCCATCAGTTTGAGGATGGAAGGTTGTGGACTTAGTGAATTTGGTGTCCAGCATCGACCAGAGACTGGACCAAAATGTACTGAGGAACCTGCTATCCCGATCTGAGATGATAGACTATGGGATCCCAAATGCACCCACACTCGTTCAAAGAAGAATTTAACAGTGGCTTCTATTGTGATATTCTTCTTGCAGGTCGCCATAATGGCCATCTTCAAGAACCTATCGACCACCACAAAAACACAGTCATTTCCATGCTTAGTGGAAGGAAGGCCTAACATGTAATCCATGGAGATGGATTCCCAAGGTCGGCTAGGGGTAGGTAGCGGGGTATAGAGACCTTGCTTCTTGACTATCGTTTGGCAATGGCACAGGCAGTGCATGATCTGATGTACTTCCCGACATCCTGTCGAAGATTCGGCCAGTAGAAATACTTCTGTAGTACTGCCACCGTTTTCTCGACCCCGAAATGCCCAACAACCCGACTGTAGTGTGCTTCCCAAATCATCTTGGCACACTCACTTGAAGGAACACAAAGGTGACCCAGGTGACATAACAAGGCATCCTGGAGGTGAAATTTTGGAACATGCCGACCCTCCAAGAGTGTCTGGTATGTGTGGCCAAAGTCTGGGTCGCTTTTGTAGAGAAGTGGCCAATCAGAAGTCTCGTGCCCACAAGAGTTGAGCACGATGTTTAATGACATAATCAGTGGTCGACTAAGGCAATCTGCAACATTATTGGTGTTGCCTTTCTTATACTTGATATTCAAATGGAAATGTTGCAGGTATGTGGACCACTTCTGATGGCGATCATTCTGTAATTTCCCTTGGGTCTGTATGAACTGGAGGGGTCGGTGGTCTGTGTGGATGATCGTTTCCTTCCCCAAAATGCAATGCTTCCATTGTCGGCAGCCCTACACAATGGAATACATCTCTTTGTCATAAGTGGGATACTTCCGGACTGTGTTTGAAAGTGTCTCACTATGAGATGCCACTAGATGCCTGTGTTGAGTAAGGACTGCCCCAATAGCATAGTCAAAGGCATTTGTCTCGACCTCAAATGGTTGTTGCAACTCTGGCAATGCGAGCACTGGTGCCGAGCAGAGGCGGTCTTTCAACTCTGTGAATGCCTTCTGTTGAGATTCAGACCAAAATAATTTTGCTTTCGCATCCCCTCATGATGGACTCACTTTGTAGTCCGAAACGTTGGGTTCACAAAACTCTATAACAGGTCATTCCTCATCTATAAAAAGACCTAGAAAGCTGTGGAGCTCCATTAGAGTGGTTGGAGAGGGCCAATCCCGAATGACTTGGATCTTGGCTAGATCCACACGCACCCCTTGTTCATCAATAATGTAGCCCAGATACTGAACCTGGGTCATGCCAAAAGTACATTTCTCCAAATTGGCACATAATTTGTGTTGCCGCAGTGTTTGGAGAACCTGTCGGATGTGCTGGAAGTGCTCTTCCCAACTCTGGCTGAAGATCAAGATGTCATCCAAGTATACCACTACAAATGAGTTGGTGAATGGCCACAAGATGTCATCCATTAGCCTCATGAAGGTTGTAGGAGCATTCGTCAATCCGAAAGGCATAACCAACCATTCGAAAAGGTCCTCCTTGGCTTTGAAGGAAGTCTTCCACACATTGAAGGGTTCGATTGGTACCTGGTGATATCCTGACTTCAAATCAATCTTGCTGAAATATTTTTCCCCCTTCAGTTGGTCCAGGAGGTCATCGATCCATGGGATTGGGTACCTATTACGAACAGTGATCTTGTTCAACGCCCAATAGTCAATACAGAGTCTCCAAGTCCCATCCTTCTTCTGTACCAACATGATTGGGCTCCCACAGGGTGATGAACTCGAACGAATGTGACCTTTCTGTAGCAGATCTTGAATCTGCCTCTTGATTTCATCGTTCTCAAGAATAGAGCGCTGATATATTGGTCCATTAGGCAGCGGCGCACCTGGGGTCAGATAGATGGATTGCTTGACCTAATAGTGCAGAGGAACCCCTGCGGGGGAGGTGAAGATGTCCTCATACTCCTCCATGACCTTGTCCATCTGTAGTTGTCATGCGGAGGGGCCCTATCTGGAGGTCATGGCCACCATATTCTTCTTTCCTTGAGGGCGTATCATGAGGAAAACAAATTTCCCGGTTTTGGAAATGAGCTTACTGCATTGTTTTGCAATAACCAAAGAGATGGCGGTAGGCAGTGCTACCTCCGGTATCCTGTACAACTTATTTCCCAAAGTAATAATAACAGGATGGGGCCTTGTTTCATACACAACATGTCACTTCCACAAGTATGGTTGTCCTAATAATACATCACAAACTTCAAGGGGAGCAATGTCACACAATACCTCATCTGTGAAGTGCTTGATGTTGTATGGAAGGTGACACTGCTGGCTCACGTGAAGATCCCGTCCTTGGTGAAGCCACCCGATGGTGTACGGTTGTGGATGTGTTGTGGTCGATAAGCCCAACCGCTTCACGACCTCTGCTGAAATGAGGTTATTTTGGCTCCCGCTGTCGACAATGAACTGTAGCGGGGATCCCTTTACCCACATCTGGGAGTGGAAGAGACGCTCCTCCTCCTCTAGATCTTCGGGTTCCTCCTTCTGGATCTTTGTGGTGGCAACAGTGGCGTTGGGCTCCGTATCGATAATCTGCTTCCCTTTGTCATTCCCCTTGTCGGGTTCTGACTCAGAGTCGGAACATGCATCTGATTCTGAAACCTTTAGCTCAGCCAACAGTGACTGCTTGGCTTGACACTCACTTGTGTTGTGAGTGGAGCTCTTATGGAACTCACACCATTTTCCCGTGTCCTTTTTCAGCTCTGCGGCATTGTTCTTTGCTTGCAGCTTTGGCGGGTTGTCTTGGGCCACCCCGCCTTGGCTCTGTCCTTTGTTCTACGGTTTGAGGGCACCTTTCCCTTGCTTCAGATTTGCAGATCCAAAGTCTTGCTTCTTTTGTTTAAGCTTTTTCTCGACCTTGACGGCATATCGGTATGCCGTGCCGAGTGAGGAGATGTTTAGGAATTCTATTTCTTTCTAGATGTACTTGTGCAGGTAGCCGTGGTATTTGAGTATCAAATGCTGCTCTGAATCCTTAATACCCAACTTTGTACGAAGGGTATGGAAAATATTGGTAAAATCTGGCATGTCTTGGTCCCTTCCCTGCTGTAGCGTGGTCCACTTTATGTATTGATCCTCATAGCTTCCGATAGGGTAGTATTGCTCCTTAATGGCATCCCGGAATGAATTCCTGGTGGGTGCGACTAAAAATAGTGAGCCTTCTGCTCACAGTAGGTTTCCCACAGTCCTTGACGTGGGGGGCCGCTTTGAGAAGAGCGAAAATAATCTTTTCCCGACCGGAAAAATCATGAACAGAAAAATAACCCTCTAGCAGATTTAACCATTTATCAACAACATTTGCATCTATTTGACCCTCGAATATGGGGATTTCAAAATTAACTTGTACCTTAAACGGTGTGGCATTTCCAGAGTAGCTGTGGGAAGGCGATGCGTCGCCCCTGGGTAGCCGCTGAAGGATCTGGGCAAAGTTGTCCATCATCGCATTCCTTTGTCGCTCAAGGGCTTCTTCGAGGAAGATTTTGATAGAATCTCCTACTCCCTCGTCTTTCTTTTCATCCGCCATGGGAGGCTGTTGGGTTTTGCGAGGCTAGTCTTGCAAAGGTTCGACTAGTTCAAGCCCTAACTCCTTAGATCCCGACCTCATTGGGGACATGCAAAGGAAAACAAAGAAAAAAAAGCAGACCGCTCTGATACCACTGATCCGGATTTAAACAGGAACGCAACAAATTACAAAGATAACCATAAACACAAAGATGCAGCAGAAATAATACTTCATTTCATTAATGTAAAATACTGAGATATGCTTACAAACAGAAAATGGAAATAAACAACTAGGGCGATGGTAGCTTATCTCTGAGAAGAGATGTGGTGGCTGCATGCCTCTGAACTATGTTACAAGGAGGCTCGAAGGCCTATTTATTGTTGAGAAACAATGGAAAACCCTAAACATCCGAAAACCTAACCCTAGAAGATGAAATGCCAAACTATGGGCCCCGTTTGGGTAAATTGGTACATCAACTTCCCAGGGTCGTAACTTTGGCATACAATCTCTGTTTGACGCGTACAATATCTTGTTAGAAAGATCTATCCGAGAACTACAACTTTGGGAAGAGCAACATCGGTCCATGGACCCATGTTGCTCCCAGTTTTCCCAAAAAATGTCGTTTAGGGCCTCAAAACGGCTCCGGAAGTTTAGGACCCGAAAAACTGCTAAAAATAGTAAATTGTGCTACAATTAAGGAAACTGAAAAGCTGAAAGAAACAATGGTGGGGGTCCAAGTGGACTTGGCGGGTGGCCACCAATATCCACCTGGATCAAAAAGAGAACTATCATGAGTGGTCCAGGAATATAAAACACACCTTAATTTTTAATGAGTTGTGGAAAGGGGTTTGTGAAGGAGAAGGAGGCAATGCACTTGAAAAAGCTTATATCAAATAAGGAGATTTCCATTTGGGAAAACAAGAACAGCAAGGCATGTGCTTTGATTGTAGCATCAGTGAATGAAGAGGTGAGTCGCCATATTTCCCCATTTTTAAATGCTTTTGAAGCCTTAAAGAATTTGAAGGAATTATATGGCTAACACTCTAAACTTGAAGTTTTTAAATTGATGATTAAGTTGTTCAATCTTGAGTTGAAAAATGATGACCCTCTTGCCTTAGCATCAGAAATAAGATCCATAATGCATGACATAAAATCCACCAGTGTTGAAATAGATGTTCCTCTCATAGCCTATGTCAAGGCACTATATCCCACCTATTCGCATTATCTTGAGTCGTTACAAGCAAGTGGAAAACTTAAGGATATTTCCTTTGACTCCCTTGGGAAGAAGTTTTTTGAAAGAGAGAAGGCTTATGGGAGGAGGAAAACTCCTCAATCTTCTAAAGAAGTTGTGTTCCTTTCACAAAAAGAGAAGAATCATGCACAAGATTCTTCTATAAGAAGAGGTGATCGAAGAGGAAGAACAACAAATAATTTTAGAGGAGGGGGGGCAGCCATTTCTAAGGAGAAAGGTTTGATCTTCATTGGATATGATGAAATAGAGATGGACATGATGCTTCCACATGTAATCTACCTTGGGACAGAATCCAGCAGGAAAGAAATGAAGAAAAGGGTAAAACACCTAGTAAAGAGAAAGGAAAAGCACATGAGTCCGCTCATTATGTTGTGGCACATTTCAACATTGGAGTAATTGAATATTTTTTTAATGCTTCACTTGCTTCATGGAAATATGCTTGGTTGCTTGATTCAGGAGCAACTTGCCACATGAATTTCAAAAGATATTTCTTTGAAAAAATCACTGACAATGTTGATGGAGCAGTATAATTTTTAGACAAGTCAAAACTTATGCCTTCAGGGCTTGGCACCATTAGGCTCAAACTGCCTGATCTTCCAGAATTTATTCTACATGATGTTCTATACCTCCCAGAGTTGAGGAGAATCTTGTTTTCCTTGGTCCACATCCGCCAGTAAGGACACTCCATTCACATATTTGATGGCAAGGTCGAGGTCAAAAAAGCATCAACTCACTCACTTATCATGACTAGGAAAGAAGAAGAAAGACTTCTGAAGCTGCAAGGAACCTCTGCTCATGCACAAAACTTTTCATACAGTTCTCACTATGATGAAGGTATACTTCCATCAAGTCTTTTATGGCATGCTAGATTTGGACACTTGAACTATGACAACCTTCGTTTGTTGAAGAAAAATGGTGTTATTGGTTTTCCTACAATTCCAAGGAAACTTAAGCAATGTGGTGTGTATCTTAGGAAAACATAACAAATAGTCTTTTCATGATTCTCATTTCAAGGAATATAGAAAACATGAACTCATTCATTCTAATTTTGTGGCCCACTGCATGTTCCTTCTGCAAATGGTAATAAATATATGATGACGTTTATTAATGACTGCACCAGAATGTGTTGGGTTTATTTATTGAAGAACAAATATAAATCTTTTGAAATATTCAAGAACTTTCATGCATGGATTAAAAATGATGCATAATCTCATATTGGCTTTATTCATACTAATAATGGAAAAGAATATAATTCAAATAAATTTGAAAACTATCTTTGTCAGTATGGGATCAAACACCAAACAATTGTGCCTTATAATCTGCAACATAACAATGTAGTTGAAAGAATGAACAGGACAATCTTAAATATGGTACATTCAATGTTGTTTTTCAAGAATGTTAAGTTGATGTTTTGGTTTGATGTGGTTCTATGTGTTGTGTATATAAAGAATAGGTTTCCATATCATGCTATCAAAAACAAAACCCCCTATGAAATGAGGTATGGCCACATACCTTCGATGAGACATTTGAAACATTCAAGAACTTTCATGCATGGATTAAAAATGATGCATAATCTCATATTGGCTCTATTCATACTAATAATGGAAAAGAATATAATTCAAATGAATTTGAAAACTATCTTTGTCAGTATGGGATCAAACACCAAACAATTGTGCCTTATAATCTGCAACATAACAATGTAGTTGAAACAATGAACAGGACAATCTTAAATATGGTACATTCAATGTTGTTTTTCAAGAATGTTAAGTTGATGTTTTGGGTTGATGTGGTTCTATGTGTTGTGTATATAAAGAATAGGTTTCCATATCATGCTATCAAAAACAAAACCCCCTATGAAATGAGGTATGGCCACATACCTTCGGTGAGACATCTTAGTTTTTTTGGTTCCACTTGTTATGCCTTGATGCCTAAGGAACAGAGAAACAAACTCGACGCAAGGAGTCAAAAATGTCTCTTCTTGGGGTACTTAAATACCTTCAAAGCATATCGTCTCTATGATGAAGTGAATAAGAAGTATATAATATTTAGAGATGTGATCTTTCTTGAATCTTCTAAGGCTGACAATGTTGTTGAGCGACAACTTGATCGCTTGGATAGATTCGGACATGCAAAGTATTTTCGAATGTTTTATAATGATATTCGACATCTTGGAGGGGGGATCCCTATACTGTATCAATCTATGGAATCTCCTTCTGAAGCACTCTCAACCCTGCATGAAGCTCCAGCGACTGATGACACTTTGAGTGATGTGATTGATAGAATTGGGAGACTAAATCTTGATTCAACCCCATCTCGTTCAATTGAGAAGCCTAGACCATCTCAGAAAGGTCCTCAAAAATGGCTGACAAAGACATTTGAAATTTTTCATGATGATGAGGTTGGAAAGACAGGAACAAGAAGCTCAACCAGACAAAATGGAGGTGATGTAGATGAACCTGATTCACCAGTCGATATGGATGTTTCTTATGATTGTGAACTGAATTTATCTACATATTTTGATCCAACTTCCTTCAAACAAGTTGCTTCTCATGATGAATGAAAAGAAGTGATGCATAAATAATATGATGCTTTGATAAATAATGGCACCTAGAAGCTGGTTGATCCTCCATTGGGAACCAAACCAATATGTTGCAAGTGGATCTTCAAGAACAAGTATAAAGCAGATGGTTCACTTGAAAAGCATAAATTCAGGCTTGTGGCAAAAGCTTTTGCACAAAAGGAAGGGGTCGATTATGAGGATAATTTTTCCCCCGCATTGAAGTGGGATACCATCCAGACACTCATTTCCTTAGCATATTAGAACGGTTGAAAATTCCATCAAATGGATATAAAAAAAACCTTCTTGAATGGAGATATGAAAGAGAATGTTTTTATGTCCCAAGCAAAAGAATTTGTTGTGAAGGGTCAAGAACATAAAGTATGCAATCTTTTAAAATCATTGTATGGACTCAAGCAATCACCACGAGCCTCGTACTAGATATTGACTGAGCATCTTCTGAAACTCAATTTCAAACATTATGATCTTGATTATGCAACTTTGTTTGTCAAGAAAAGTGGAAAAACAATTGTATATCTTGTGGTGTATGTAAATGATCCTCTGATGTTAGGGAACAATGAGAACTACATTGAATCCATAAAGAAGGAACTAAGGAAAGGTTTTGAAATGATAGATTTGGACTATGTTCACTATTATCTTGGTATTGAAGTAACCCAACATCTGAATTTGATATTCATCTCTCAGAAGTACATTGGAGATCTGTTGAACAGGTTTGGCATGGATGAGTGAAACCCTTTAGTTAGTCCAATGGAACATAATTTAAAGCTCACATTTGGACTCACCAACATCCCTTCATATTAGGAGGGGCGCGGGGGTGGGGCGGGAGGAGGGGGCTGGGGGGGGAATGTGGACACCTAATCTTTGAGATTAGGAAAACTCATGTAAATATTGTAAATAGAAAAATAAAGGAAGTTAGAAGACGAAGAGACGATGGGAGATGGCACCCAATAGTCTCCCTCTCCTTGTATATATCCATGTTCAATCTTAATGCAAATACAACAATTTCATTCAAAGTTACTCCTGGCCTGACAATCAAAAACCTTGTTATACACATTATCATCAAATAACACGGATTGCAATAATCAATATGAATGGTTGTTCTTAAAATTAGGCACCCGATGCAAAAATAGAGTTGTGATGTGGAGATTTTGCTATTCACAAAAACAAAATATATTAAAATATTAAATTGATATTTTTAAGGTCGTATTTTGAAATGTTGAGACATGATATCATTTCCATGTTTAAATGGTACTACAAATAAAAATATACTAGCACAACCACATTAATAAATGTGGTTGATATGCGTTGATATGTGTATATCAATTACATGCACAACCACATTAGTAAATGTGGTTTATATACGTCGATCAATGTTATGGATTTAATATTAATACTGATTTTGATATTAATAAATATATAATAATAATACCATTATAAAAACAATTACTATTTTATAAATTATTATTATTATTACTATATTATAATTATGACAATAATTATAATAATAATCTATTAAAAAATATTATTATATTATAATAATATGATAATTATTGATATTATCAATAATATGATAATCCCAAGGGAGTATTGATATTATAAATCCAAGGGATTAATATTATAACCCTTGGGACTAATATTATAACACTTGGGATTAATATTATAAACCCAAAGGATAAAGAAACCAAGGGGATTATTAATATTATAAATCCAAGGGATTAATACTTTAAACCCAACGGATTAATATTATAAACCCAAGGAATTAATATTAAAAACCCAAGCGATTAATATTAAAACCATACCTCAATACAGGGGAAATTTTAATTATGATGCTCTAAGGTTTCTTCATTCACTGTAGAAACCCTAGGCCTTTTTTTCATGGTGACCCCGGAGGGGGTTACCCCCCCCCTCCTACTCCTCCCCTTTCGCGTGCACACAAAATGGCTACATTTCAAGCATTGGTTGTTTTTCAGCCAAAATGTGTGTGGACCTCTATGGTGCAAACAAAGTTTGTGAAAAGGAATGATGAAGTTTGCAATATTGCCCTTCCTCTAGGTGCTCGCAGAACCTCGCTTGCTTATTCCAAGAGAGCCCTAATCGATAAGTTCATAGGAATGTGGCCATCACTGAGATCTATGGAGGTATGGATCAAAAAAACCTGGAATTCAATGATGAAGCGTAACATTACCCTTTTATGCAGTGGGTAATGACTTTTTTGCTTATTTTTTTAGCTTAAAGAAGATAGAGATGTGATTTTTTGAAATGGGCCCTATTTTTTCAAATCCTGCAGAATGTATCTAAATAAATTGACTCTCGACTTCAATCCTTATGAGGATATGCATACTATAATCCCAGGCTAGGTCAAGTTTTCTTGTCTTCCTCTCTCCTACTAAAGTGGTGACTGCCTCTACACAATAACGAATGGTGTTGGCAAATATCTTGATAAAGTTGAATCTAAGGGCTCACAGTTCACATATGCAAATATATGTGTGGAAGTGGATCTCGAAAAAGGGTTTCCTGCAGAAATAAATCTAACCCTAGGGGAGTGTAAGCACTGACAAATTTTTTACTATGATCAGATCCCATTCAAATGTTGACATTTCCATGAATATGATCATTTTTTTTGGGATTGCACCAAGATACCAAGGAGTAAAGGAATAGATCAAAACGTTTCTTTTGAGGAACAATGGAAGATGCAGTGGAAAGGAATAAATCGAGGGAAAGCATATGCTCAAAACCCCAGGTCAATCGAGGTAACAACATAGCCTCAAATTCTACAAATTCATTTAATGTTCTTCGAAACCAAGAAGGAGAAAGATGAAAAGGTCCAAAACATGTAATGAAAAATGAAACTCAGGAGAATGAAGAAGAATCTGAGGAATCTGAAGAAGGTGAAATAAATGAGGAAGATCCTCCTCAAGCCACTGATCTACAAAGATTAGATCCACCTCAAGAGTTGAAAAATGATGACCCTCTTGCCTTAGCATCAGAAATAAGATCCATAATGCATGACATAAAATCCACCAGTGTTGAAATAGATGTTCCTCTCATAGCCTATGTCAAGGCACTATATCTCACCTATTCGCATTATCTTGAGTCGTTACAAGCAAGTGGAAAACTTAAGGAGATTTCCTTTGACTCCCTTGGGAAGAAGTTTGTTAAAAGAGAGAAGGCTTATGGGAGGAGGAAAACTCCTCAATCTTCTGAAGAAGTTGTGTTCCTTTCACAAACAGAGAAGAATCATGCACAAGATTCTTCTATAAGAAGAGGTGATCGAAGAGGAAGAACAACAAATAATTTTAGAGGAGGGGGGGCAGCCATTTCTAAGGAGAAAGGTTTGATCTTCATTGGATATGATGCAATAGAGATGGACATGATGCTTCCACATGTAATCTACCTTGGGACAGAATCCAGCAGGAAAGAAATGAAGAAAAGGGTAAAAGACCTAGTAAAGAGAAAGGAAAAGCACATGAGTCCACTCATTATGTTGTGGCACATTTCAACATTGGAGTAATTAAATATTTATTTAATGCTTCACTTACTTCATGGAAATACGCTTGGTTGCTTGATTCGGGAGCAACTTGCCACATGAATTTCAAAAGATATTTCTTTGAAAAAATCACTGACAATGTTGATGGAGCAGTATACTTTTTAGACAAGTCAAAACTTATGCCTTCAGGGCTTGGCACCATTAGGCTCAAACTGCTTGGTCTTCTAGAATTTATTCTACATGATGTTCTATACCTCCCAGAGTTGAGGAGAATCTTGTTTTCCTTGGTCCACATCTGCCAGTAAGGACACTCCATTCACATATTTGATGGCAAGGTCGAGGTCAAAAAAGCATCAAATCACTCACTTATCATGACTAGGAAAGAAGAAGAAAGACTTTTGAAGCCGCAAGGAACCTCTGCCCATCCACAAAACTTTTCATACAGTTCTCACTATGATGAAGGTATACTTCCATCAAGTATTTTATGGCATGATAGATTTGGACACTTGAACTATGATAACCTTCATTTGTTGAAGAAAAATGGTGTTAATGGTTTTCCTACAATTCCAAGGAAACTTAAGCAATGTGATGTGTGTATCTTAGGAAAGCATAACAAACAGTCTTTTCATGATTCTCATTTCAAGGCATATAGAAAACATGAACTCATTCATTCTAATTTTTGTGGCCCACTGCATGTTCCTTCTGCAAATGGTAATAAATATATGATGACGTTTATTAATGACTGCACCAGAATGTGTTGGGTTTATTTATTGAAGAACAAATATAAATCTTTTGAAACATTCAAGAACTTTCATGCATGGATTAAAAATGATGCATAATCTCATATTGGCTTTATTCATACTAATAATGGAAAAGAATATAATTCAAATAAATTTGAAAACCATCTTTGCCAGTATGGGATCAAACACCAAACAATTGTGCCTTATAATCTGCAACATAACAATGTAGTTGAAAGAATGAACAGGACAATCTTAAATATGGTACATTCAATGTTGTTTTTCAAGAATGTTAAGTTGATGTTTTGGGTTTGTTAGCCTCCTGTTGCAACAGGGTTTCATCTTTCATGATTGACATTTTTACATGCCAAATATGTCATACTTTGCAAGCTGCAGTGTTCCATATTTCCACAAGAAAGCCATGAAGTGTGCTAGTCCAAATGCCACTGCTAATTCCAATTTTGATGAGTTGTTCCAGTTTTGAAGAGTTTTCATTTAAGGGAGGTCCAAACAGTCTAATCTTGATCTCCCTAGGTTTCAATTTCCTGTTTTAGAATATAGAGAATGATATCTGTCCAAACAATTTAATCTTGGCAGATCTGTAGATAGGTAGAGAATCAAAGGGACCCAACTGCTTAATCTTGGCCCTGGCAGAAATAAGTGTAGATTTAGATAGGAAATCATTCAAAAGAAAAATTGTAAATCAGGGTCTGCAAGTCTAAGTGCACCCAAACCAAAAAGAAGAAAAAATGTTAGGAAATTAGGCCGAGTAGGTAGCTCTGAGGTTGCAGAATGATGATTTATGATCAATTTTGTGTTACAAAGTGCTTCATCTTTACAGATCACAGTGCAGACAGTTTTCATTCAAAGGAGCTCAAAGGTGGACATCACTAACTCCCCCTTCTTCAAATTCCCTAAAGTCACTTACTAACTTCCCAAAGAGGTCAAGACCTGCTTGATTCCTCTTAGTTTCATCATCATCCATATCAGTTGCCTTGGTGAAGATCTGCTTCGCTCAAGGATTTTATTTCTTTTCAAATTCTTTTCCCCAAAATTAGCCTAAGGTCCCTGACCTTAGCGCCTGCTTATCATCTCCATATTAAATACTAACTCTAGTATATAACTCCCTATTAGTTTTCCCCTTCCCCTACTAAAACTATGTATATAAAATTCCCCTATGTAAATATTCCCTCCCTGGCAATATAGCCATATTTTTTCCAAGTCCGGGAAAAAATGGTCCACCTGGGGCTGTTTTTAGCCCATCCGAGTCATAACAGGAGTTAGATGACACCTGGTCATGCTAACAACCTCTCCCCTAGCCCTAAAAACCCTCAAAAACCCTCTTTTTCGCCCCCTTACCTTAAGTTTTGGGCAAGAATTGTTAAACCCGCGCGCATTAAACCCATGTTTTACCCCTTATCCCTAAGCCCCAACTGTAAATACATTAACCCGCCCATTTTAAACCCCCTAACCCACTTTCCCTAAGTCTACAATGTTGTTGGGAAAAGTATCCATTCGAAATGCCCCTATCCCACTCTAAGGTGTGATAGTGCCTTAGCAACAAACAAGGAAAACTATCTTCGTATTCTTCTTTATGAAATGTAAATGGAGAAGAAGGATGTAACTAACCGGTGTATTCCGCTAGTTTGTCGATCCAATCGCTCTCCCCTTTTTTCACTTCCCGCTGCTTGCTCCTTCACTGGTCCAGCTTCACCAAGTTCCTGCAAGATCACAAGAGAGGAAAACTACACAAAAGACATAGATTTACATTCATAACTAGTTTAGGATCAGATATAAACTAAATATGCAAATATAACAAAGCATCATTGATATACAAGCATATAGGAGAAACTCAAATAGTTTTATTGATATGATAAGAAAGTCCAAGAGGAGATACAACCAAGTGAGTCCCGATCCAGCATCTACCTCCCAGCAAAGGAATCCCTTCCTCTCCTCCAACAAAGCATAAATCACCCAATGTACTAATCTCAATCTCAAACCAACAGCAATTCTCTGCAAAGTACAAAATTCCAGCCTCCTGGATCTCTGGGTGAGGGATCCATATATAGATGTAAACAGAGAGGATGAGTCAGCTTATGTTTTGACTTGTGGCTTCTCTCTGTCAGTTCTTGCTTCCACTTGGAGGCTGAGAGCCTCTTACTCATCACTGGTCGAATTCATTGAGGCAAGTGTCATTGAGGAAGATTTTGGAAGCTTCCAGTGTCTGTACACCTCGCGGAATGACACTGCCATTTGGCATTTCTCGCTCAGCGCACCCTGGTAGTGCATTTAGGTGCGTTGCAACGCACCTAGCTAGTGTACTAGGGTGCATTGCAACGCAGGCAGCTAGTAGAGCATCTGAATTGATCCTAAATTAACTGTTTCTGAGTAGTTTTTGGTGGAGAACTTCTGGGAGAAGCTGTCATTGGTTGACCTTGTTCCTTTAGGGGTAGGAACAACTCTTTTAGGGACTTTGGATCCCTTGGATTATGGACATTTCATGCTCAATGCTGTAAGGCACAAAAATGTCTATAACAGTTTCCCCCTAAAGTATGAGGCCGTTTATCGGGTGAAATGCTTTATTAGGAGGATCTGAAGTTCTTTCAATGCTGGGAGGAGACCTGTAATAAGATACAATACAATACATTATTTTTCATATTGTTTTCATGATCTAGCTGAGGCGGGCATTCCCATGCTCAGCTTTATAAATTCATTTTTCTGTACATAGAACAGACAATCGTCTGATGGTAGACTGATGATTTTGACGAAATCATCATCCTTTTGGTAGGATGATTATCTGTGCTGCAATGCTGTACATGTCAATGTCTTTATTTTTCCTGAATATATATCGCAGCCCGGATGGATGAAATTAGATCCG
Source organism: Pinus tabuliformis (assembly GCA_031772625.1). Classification (NCBI taxonomy): domain Eukaryota; kingdom Viridiplantae; phylum Streptophyta; class Pinopsida; order Pinales; family Pinaceae; genus Pinus; species Pinus tabuliformis. The sequence continues at coordinate 1,046,344,638 of CM062805.1, read as the reverse complement.
GGGTCTTCAATCTCGTCCGATCTTTACTCTAAGTACAAGTCGATCCATGTGAGAAATGTTCTGAAGTCGAACATGGAAAGACATCGCTTGATTACCAGTCAATGATGTAAACTGTTAACAAGCGCGAGAGGAATCACCGATAATGAAAATGACCCTCAAGGTACTGTAGTACAATTCACGTGGTGTGAATAAAGGACTTGGCGTCGAACACCACGCAAAATCTTTCGGTCGAAGGTCATTGATGTATACCTGTCGCCGGAAGTGAGAAACTTGCCATTGAGGCATGCAAGCTTCAAAGTACTGAAGGGGGTGTTCCTAGATCAACTTCTTGGATAATGAGCTGATGTCGACAAGAAGCGATCCGTCAAAGGAGGGCCTTAATGTATCCCACATCAGTGACACGGAATGGAGCAAATGATTTTGATGGAGGTGAAAACGATCTGATGATCTATGGTTCAGGGTGGCGGTCATGAATGAATGAAATATAATGTATGGTAGTGGATGGGACACGGTTGACTTCTCTGGATGACTTCTCTTGAACATATCGGTGACACTTGTGTGATGGATAGGTAGCATTTACCCCAAAGGTGGATGGTATGGCGAGACCATGGTGATGTGACCGGTGAATGAAACAACCCAACCCGACTCAGGCACGGAGTGGAAGTGTCATGTTCAAGAGCGACTTGCTACCAATAAAAGTTCTTTGAGTTTCTTCCCAATTTTTCCCCAGTAATTACTGACCAGTACCTCTTTATTTTTGTCAAGCTTGAGGAGGATAACATATGCTTGTTCTATAATTTTCCCTTCGGGCAAACCCATCGCTATGTTTTAACGAGCCTAGCGATAGTGAAACTTGTTCTCGTCTAAAGACAAGTTTGTCGCTATTAATATTTTTAACGAGTCTAACGACAAAGATAACTCGGTCCTTTTCATTTTTAGAGAGTCTGAAAAGGTACGTAAAGATAACTCCGGAAGTTCCTTTTTCGTCATCTAATCCCTTAAGTCCGAAAAAGTATAAAACAATACAGAAGGGATGAATTTTCGATAGTTTTAGCGAGCCGAACAAAACAAGCGCTCGATCTTTTTGTGCAATAATCCCTCAGGTCCAAAAAGACTAAAATCTAGAGGAGGGATAGCACTTCCGGTCGCTTTAACGAGCTGGAAGGCCAAAACTCGGCAATCTTTTCATATTTTACGAGTCAGATGAAAAGAGCTTAAAGAAGACTCGTCTTTTGAGGAACGAGTGATAAAATGGGTAGCAGTTGATTCCAGGTAAGGGTTGGAATTTTCCAAGCACGGCAGTGTTACAAGGATGGCTAGTGAAATCACTCTTCGCAGCTGTTCCTCAAAATGGGTAAACAATCAAATGGAGGTGAATGATCGACCAATGGAAAAGTGGATGTGACGGTGCAAACACAACCAAGGCTTTAATGGCTGATAATGTTACATTCACGGTGGTTATTTACCGGAGGGTAGTTCATTTTTTAACGAGCTTAAACGCGGAAAAACACTGCTCGGTCTTATGTTTATTTTTTAACGAGCATGAACTATGTGCTAAAACTGCTCGATCTTATGTTTATTTTTTAACGAGCATGAACTATGTGCTAAAACTGCTCGATTATCCAGTCATATGATAAGAATGTCTCATTTAAGATTCCATTTTTTATGGAGCTTGCGCCTTACAAAGCTTTGCTCCGAAATCCTTTCTTTATGCAAGTTCGGAAACGACTAATCCTACGAGTTTAAAGGGTTAGACCTACAGGTTTAAAGCGAGGACCTAAAAATTTTAAAAATAAATAGCCGCCCCTTGCTTGCACTCCAAAAGGTTTGCATGCCCCCAGGTATAAAGTACGATTTCAAGGTTACCCCTACTTCACTTCCACTAAAACATTTGTTTTACCGAGAGAGGCCTACCTCTTTCAGGTTACCAAAGATTGTCTCATTCACACAGCAAACAAAACATTTCTTCGGCAATGTCCACCGAGATGAACAAAGGTGAGTGACGACGCCCGCCGACCCACATAACTTTGACAAGAGAATCTTATTCTAGAACAACCCCTCTTCCAATCATGGACGGGGTACAGACTAGTCATATTCTCCCGCGGAAACCTACCCTATACCCAAAGTTTTCCTGCCGAAGCAGACCAGGATGCATGCCCCCTGGGTTCCAGTCATATCCTTCCGAATCACTCGCGCTCATCGGGAGGACGGACCGTGGGTTGAGACATTTCTTGCGTGAAGAGACCATTTAGGGATGGTATATGACTATTTGTGATGCGTGATCCGGGAAATGAAAGCTGGTCTACGAGCTTGACCACTCTTCCTTCGTGCGGAAAACACATTACTCTAAAGAGTGAGGAGACGATGGCTCCCATGCAATATATATAGTCTCGTCCAAGGAGTAGGTTATAATCCAAGGGTCCTTGAACGACCATCACGTTCATTTGAACGGTCTTCCCTTTCAATGTTATGGGCACATTGGGGAGGATCCCTAAAGGTCGACTGGTTCCTTTATCGAAGCCTGTCAGATTTCTCATCTCAGGCAAAAGCGATGGCGAACCAAGCGCTTTCCAAGCAATAGAGGAAAGGATACTCAAAGATGCCCCCTCATCAATGATGGTACCAGCCATGACCATTCTATATATTTGGACGATAATTCTGAATGGTATGCTTGCTGGCAAACGGGGTCTGCCTAGTTGGTTCTAGTCGAAGGATACAACTAGGTTGCTTGGTGGTGGGACCGAGTAGACGGCCGGGTATCGCTCTGACGAACTTCCTTCCTACGATAAAGGAATGGGTGGATTGCCCCCGTGTTCGTCGGAGTCTGTGTTGATGAAAAGAATCTGGATGGTGTCATCCTTATCCTCTTCAGTGACTGTATCATTCGAAGATAATACCTCTGAAGGCAAGACCGGGTCAACTGCCGCCTCAACCTTTTGACTTTCGTCTGGTATGGATTCAGTGGGTTTATCCTCAATGATAGACGCTTCAGCTGACCATTTGAGCGGGCCAGCTGGATTCTCAACTAACGAAGGACTTGGCAAGAGTTTTTTATATCCAGGAGGAAGTCGCAACGGTGAAACCGGACGATCTTCCAAGACTCTTTTAGCCTCGTCTAAGAAGGGACAACAGTGGAGGGCATGGTTGCCTTCGCACAGTCTACAGGGAGGTCTAGCCCTCCCTTTTTGTCCTGGGACTTCACTTTCGCTAGTTGACGGTGTACATTCAACATGGCCATCAGAGGTTGATGACACCGGATTGTGCAAACGAGGAGACCAGTCCCTTAGTATCCGAGGGATGCAAGGACAATCTCTGTGAAAGTGGTCTCCCTTGCATATGACACATGGCGATTTAGGCCTGGTCAGTGCTGTGTGTGGATTTTCATTAGACGACACTTGTTTTCCCTTATTTGCCTTTGGCTCCTTCTTCTTTTTCTCTTTCTTCTTCTTTTCCTTCTTCTCCTTAGGAACTTGGTTTTTAGCTTTACCAGTCCCGTCAGACGAAGAGGAAGGAAGTGAGGAAGAATTAGAGGAAGTAGAAGGTGGGTGGGAAATTCTGGATTCGTCTAACTGCTGATTCGACTGTTCAGGAATAGTGGTGTTCTGAACGACATTGGTTGAGAAGAGCCAGACCGGCAAGCCAATTATCAGTCCTGGAAGCGACAATGTGGCCATATGGGGCGCACCAACATCTCCCCAAGAGGAGAAAGGACTAGGATTTCCACCAAGGGGAATTCCTTGGTTGGTAGGCTCCATTTTCTCAACCTAAAGATCAACGCAGGAAAAGGGGGTGATTATTCCGTTTAAAATAAATTTTAACGACGCTTAGACACAACTTGCTTTTTCAATTTTAAAGAGTCGAGAAAAAGCAAAAGATGACTCTAGTCTCCTTCGATTTTTAATGAGCCTGAAGTGACAAGTGCTCAGATGGACCTTTTCCGTTAAGGAGTCTGAAAAGGAACGAAAGGGACTGCTCTGGAGTTCTAGGTAGAGGGTGTGCCAAACTTTTCGCAAAACCGCAAAATACTTTTTAAGGTACGGGCGGTCAATCTTCCTGAATGCTGTGTTCAGTGCATTGCGATCAGTAGGGCGGCCGACACGGCTTCCTATGGATAAAGGTTTTATGCCTATAGGGGTCTCCCAATATATACTCGACGGTACGTGGGAGCACAATCCGTACTGGCACTTATCGTCTCTCAGGAGGAATCACCCAACCATCAGTGAGGCGACCAGTGACCAGGTTTTACGACGCCGGAACACGTCTCTAACCTAGACCTCTATGTTGTGCGTTAAGTTACAAAGCGTCGTTAAGTTCATTCAATTTATTTTAGGCTGATCTTTCTTAGAAGTTTGCCTTTTTGGATCACCACGAGATGTATGATACAATTCCTAAATGCAGTCTAAAGATGATAAGCAAGCTTTTATATCTTTTCAACAATGAAAATCCTAGCTACAAGGGGAAAAGAAAGACACAATCTTTTCTCAAAGAGCATAGAGCACACTGTAAATGCATTGTTCCTAAATCAACATACAAACTGTCAAAATGCAAATGCACATATGCATGTATTTGTTTTCACTTTCTTAATATTGATGCCTAAAAAGAAAGCTGTTGTACAAATTTGAATTCGATTTCAAGTGAAAAACACAAACAAGTTTCCTTTTCGAAATCAAAAAGACGATTACGACACTTTATGATTTACTTGTTTCGACACTAGAAATTCATAAATTCAAACCAAAAGACAAAAGTAAAAGCGCAATCAACTGTCAACAGCAAACAAAGTTACTCCTAAGATCAAAACGACACTTACGACAAGTCTAGATCTAAGGGCGACAGTATGACTAGTTTACTTTTGTGATGGGAAACTACAAATGATGTAACAAATACACAAAGAACAAATACAGTTTCTTTATACAACTGAGGCAGAATTGAGGCAAAGAAAAGGGGTTTCAGATAGGTACACACACTGATAATAGGCTGCAAAAACAGAGATAAAACTGAGCAAAAAGAAGCAGAGAACCACAGCTGCACAAGGCAAAGGTTGATCAGCGCACCCCCAGCACAGAGAAACTGAACTTCAGCGCAGGTAGCCTTCTCGGGACCTGCGTTGAAATGCAGAACCTCTTCTCTGTGCTTGCGCTGAAGCAGAAACGAGAACTGTCTCTGGGTTCTGGGTCACGGTTTGCAGTTTAATCTACGGTTTTTGGCCGGATAAAAGCTATCAATTAGGTACAATTAGAGGGATGATTTAAAGGAGGACTAAGATCTATCACAAAGGGTTGTTAGAGCATTTGTGGATCAGCTGTTCAGATCATAAACAGGCCCAGTGAATGGACTAGAGTAGCAGATCTCTACTTTGCATTTGTAAATGGCAAATGCAGTTCGATTCGGCACTCCTGAGTTTATGAGAAGAATAACAATAGAAACACAAATAAACTAGCAAGATACGATCCCCAGTGGAGTCGCCAATTTGTTGTTGGGAAAAGTATCCATTCGGAATGCCCCTATCCCACTCTAAGGTGTGATAGTGCCTTAGCAACAAACAAGGAAAACTATCTTCGTATTCTTCTTTATGAAATGTAAATGGAGAAGAAGGATGTAACTAACCGGTGTCTTCCGCTAGTTTGCCGATCCAATCGCTCTCCCCTTTGTTCGCTTCCCGCTGCTTGCTCCTTCACTGGTCCAACTTCACCAAGTTCCTGCCAGATCACAAGAGAGGAAAACTACACAAAAGACATAGATTTACATTCATAACTAGTTTAGGATCAGATATAAACTAAATATGCAAATATAACAAAGCATCATTGATATACAAGCATATAGGAGAAACTCAAATAGTTTTATTGATATGATAAGAAAGTCCAAGAGGAGATACAACCAAGTGAGTCCCGATCCAGCATCTACCTCCCAGCAAAGGAATCCCTTCCTCTCCTCCAACAAAGCATAAATCACCCAATGTACTAATCTCAATCTCAAACCAACAACAATTCTCTGCAAAGTACAAAATTCCAGCCTCCTGGATCTCTGGGTGAGGGATCCATATATAGATGTAAGCAGAGAGGATGAGTCAGCTTATGTTTTGACTTGTGGCTTCTCTCTGTCAGTTCTTGCTTCCACTTGGAGGCTGAGAGCCTCTTACTCATCACTGGTCGAATTCATTGAGGCAAGTGTCATTGAGGAAGATTTTGGAAGCTTCCAGTGTCTGTACACCTCGCGGAATGACACTGCCATTTGGAATTTCTCACTTAGCGCACCCTGGTAGTGAATTTAGGTGCGTTGCAACGCACCTAGCTAGTGTACTGGGGTGCATTGCAACGCAGGCAGCTAGTAGAGCATCTGAATTGATCCTGAATTGACTATTTCTGAGTAGTTTTTGGTGGAGAACTTCTGGGAGAAGCTGTCATTGGTTGACCTTGTTCCTTTAGGGGTAGGAACAACTCTTTTAGGGACTTTGGATCCCTTGGATTATGGACATTTCATGCTCAATGCTGTAAGGCACAAAAATGTCTATAACATACAACCCCCGCCGTGCATTATTAAAATCGGAATATCCCTTGTATATTCCCCTCCCTAACTTCCCGCCGCCTCACCCTTCCCACCAACCGTCTGATCATCCTGCGCCCAGATCAATGGTTGACGGGCCGTCCCATCTCCGAACCGCCCGAAGGTTAGCGTTCGGGAGATGGGCGGTATTCCCGCCATACCTCCCGCCACGCGTCACCTCCTGGGTTGTGGCGGAGCCCCCTCTGACAAAACTGCTCATGCCCAAAGGCGGTGCGCCCTAAAACCGGAAACCGCCCCTGCCCGGTGACGTCACCTGCTTGCGTCACCCCCTGCCCAGTCACCATGACACGTCATCCGCCTGCGTGGACCTCCTGCCACTGTACCGCCGAGTCACCTGCCACGTGTCCTGCCACACCATCAGACCCGCCGTACTACCACGTCACCTCCGTACGTGATGATGTCATCATGCTGACGTCATCCCACCACGTCATCATGCTGACGTCATCCGCCGTACAAAGTCACGTCATGCTGACGTCATCAGCATTTTTAGCGCGAAGGGCGAAAATCGCACTCCGGAGCCCCGGAATCAGTTTCTGAGGCAGTTTTTGATGAGCGATTTGCGCCTAGTTGGATAAATTAGGCCTGAATGGGGAATCTTTAGGGAATCTTTTCATTATGCAGCCCCCAGCAAGCCCGAAAGGCGCCGAATGACCCATTTTTCTTCGCGAAGCTTGCCGTAAGGAGCAGAAGACAGTTCTAGAGGAAACAGAGGCCGAACAGCGGCCATTAATTTGTGATTAGACCCACAGCAAAGGAAAACAGTGGCCCAGTTTATTGTCAAAGAGTATCAGAGGAAGAAGAAGAGCCAAAGAGTATCAGTCAAGATTTTTTAGGGGCTCGAAGCACCTGAACATTGATGAGCCCCCCAGAAAGTCAAATCAAGAGGCGTAAGCCCGTCCTTGCCCTCAAATCACAGTTAAAGCTTTAAATACAGGCAGACAACAAAGAAGCAGAAACCCATACACATTTATTTCAGAAAACACTGCACCAAGCCACCGAGGACAACATCATTTACTCAGTTTTGATACGGCGGCCCTCAGTGCAGCCAAAGATATTTTCATGCATTTATTTCAGATAGGATTAGGTCAAATTAATCGTTCTTTAGGACCTATTTAGGTCAAGATGTAATAAAAGCAGTTGTAGAGAGTTTTTCCCTATATATACCTCCCTCCACATTGTTACAAGGGTTGGTTAATTGAGAATTTTCACTAGAGACTCGCATTGTATACCTGAGTTTTTTCTATAATCAAAGATTGCTAAAAGCTTGGAGAGCAAATTGTCTGTTGTAAATGAATGTTTTGAAGATATGAAGATGGAATCCTTGTGCTGTAGTCTGAAGCAATAAGTGCATCTTACCTCTGTTTATTGTTTACCACTATCTAAATAGCAGAAAGAAAGAATAGCTTAGAATTTGTTTAAGTACATTCTATGCTCAATTTCTGATGTTTCTTTATGTTTTCCTCTAAATGAATAGGTTATGAATATGAATTCCTCCTGGCTCATATTTACCCCGATTCACCTGTGTTGGCCAATTATCTATGGATTCTTCGTTGCCCCTATGTAGAGCTCTGTTACCCCCATCTGTTAAGTTGATTGAGAGATTCTTAACTGCCTCTCATTACTTAGCATTCTTTCCATCATTTAAACCTGAAATATTGTTTCATGCGCAACTATCTTGCTCCATTTTCCTTTCTTGTGACCGAAGAAATGCACCAGTAGTTCTCCTCCTCGACTCCATGCCCAATGGTTTGAAACTTCCAGACTATGCCTTGCCTCTTTGTCTGAAAACATCAATTTTCCCACCAAAAACAAAACAAAAACCCTCTGAACTCAAAACCTAGCCTAAAATCCTTTTCAACAAAGCTAAATCTGAAAGAGAGAGCCCTCTCTGATTGCAGGTTGGCTAGAACCTGCAGTCCAAAGTTGGTCTGTGGTTACCTCGGCCGTATCCTTTTCCGGAGCTTAAGGACAACTTGAGTGATAACATAATGGCGACTCCACTGGGGACCTTCCTCAGATAGTTTCACGAAGAAGGTAAGAAAGCTCCGCTGAGACCATAAATCAAACTTTCCAATTGTTGTTTATCTCTTAAAACTACAGATGAAGCCTGAATGTCAGCCAGGAAGCCTTTGAAACTGTTTTTTGCTTTGCATTAATAGGAGTAAATAAATGTTGCTTCAGTCAATCTTCATGCTAGTTTTAAGTTACAAATAAGTTGTCCCAAATTTTAATTAGTCCCTTGTTGATTACAAAAACATTCCCAGGAAAAATACCCAAAAAACAATTCGGAAGCTGGCTCCCAAGAAAAATCCACGATATACAAGGTCAAATCCAGATCCCAACCCTCCAGCTGTTTTTGAAAACCCTAACATAATCTCGAAAATCCTTAGGAAGCAAGAAAGATAGGAAAATTTTGTTGATTTGAGCCCTGAAACAGCTTACCCTAGCTGTATTCCGACTCCTGTCAAGGTTTTGTTCCGTTCAACCCCTATTTCCCCTAGTTCATCATCTACATCTCGAACTCCTCCTTCCACACCTTCATTTGTTGCATATACTACCACTACTGTTGTTTCCAGCGTTCCAGTTACTCCTGTGATCCCCGTTACTCCAGTTGTTCCATTTATCCCCATTGTTCCACTTATACCTGCCAATATGGCTAATAGATATGCACCCCTGCAATTACCTGCTAATGTTGGGGCTTTACCTCAAGAGTACCAATCTAAAATTACCTATTTTGACAGCACCGGTCCTTTCACAGCCCTTCAGCACACCAAAAAGATGCAAGACTATTTTGAAAACTACGAGATAGATGATGATAGCGTAAGAATGAGAATTTTTGTTCAGAGTTTAACAGGTGATGTAAGAACTTGGTTTAGATCACTTGCTGCAAATTCCATAACCACCCCAGATGAGCTTTACCAATCCTTTACCAACAGATGGGAGAAAAAGAAAGACCCCTTGCACATACTAGCTGAATATGATACGATTAAACGAGGTCCTCAAGAGACTGTTTTGGAGTACTGTGCAAGATTCAATAATGTATATAACGCAATACCACAGAACTTAAGGCCTCCACCTGACCTTGCCTTGTACAAATTTCCCAATGGATTCGACCCGGATATGGCATACCAGTTAAAAGAAAGAACTCCTCAGACCCTTGCGGACATGCAAAATGTTGTTGTTAGCATAGAAGCCAATTTGATTGCCAAAAGAAACAGAGCTAGAATGGAAAGAAGAACCACCTTTAAGGAAGAACCCTCAGCTTTTGATCAAAAGCTTGATGCTATCATCAATGGCCTGCAAAGGCTGGGAGAAAGAGTAGAAAATGTTGAGAGAAAAGCATCATGGGAAGGACAACAGTCTAATACCATAAGGAACCCAAATTTTAGGAAAACGCAGAACACAAATGCTGGTAGGACTAACCAAGACCATGATATAAGACCCCCTTTCCAAGATAATTATGTTGAAGGATCTACTTCTAGTGAACCCATAGAGGACACTCACATGAACTTAATGGATCTAAAGGGCGAGCACCAAACTGTCCTGTCCCAAGAAGACCAAAATGAACCCGATTACAATCAGTTTCAGACTAGGTCTGGCGAGTCTTTTGATTTTAAACAAGGTTATGATACTGCTGTGTATGAAGTACACAAACAATATAAGCTGAGAACTAGGACCATTGACATTTCCGAACCTAGCAAAACAAAGGATGGCAAACAGCCCAACAAGATTAAAGGCAAGGCTGTCATAACAGAACCAGCTGATATACCTGTTCCAAACCCGCATCAAGTGACTGTAGAAGACATAACAGACCTGCAGCCTTCCAAAGATCAGCCTTTGCCACCTCCTTCCTCGAAAGAAAGCTCGAACAGGGTTCCAAAAAACTTTCCTGAAACTGTAAAACCGCAAGCAAAAACTTCCCATAACGCTGATAAACAAGAGCGAAACGCAGACAATTCAAATGAAACAGAAAAAACTGCCATTATCAATACCAAGACTCCATTGGAAAAACCATTTAATTTAGAGGCAGAAATAGCTAAGTTGAAAATATCCATTCCCCTCTCAGAACTTGCCAAACACGATGTATATAGGCAACAAATTCAAAGGTCACTTCAAATTTCGGAAAACAAGGACGATGTAAATGTTTTGGATGATTCCCCAGAGCTGTTGTTTGGCCCAGAAGTTAATGGAAAATCAACACATGGACCTGTCCCACCCTTTTATGTCATTTTGCATATACATGACAAGGTTTTGCACAATGCTATGTTTGACTCAGGGGCATCGCACAATCTTATGCCTAAAGCAGTTATGGAAAAACTGAATCTTGATGTTACAAGACCTTACAAAGATTTATACTCATTTGACTCGAGTCAAGTGAAATGTCTAGGCCTCATCAAAGACTTGTGTGTCTCCTTAGTCCAATATCCCAACAAGACCATCCTCATGGATGTAGTGGTTGCTGACATTCCACCAAAGTACGGTATGCTCCTGTCAAGATCATGGGGAGCAAAGCTTCAAGGATCCCTTCAATTAGACCTTTCCTATGCCACCATTTCAGTCTTTGGGCAACCAAAGAGACTGTATAGAGAAACGCTCATGAAATATGTGGTAAGTAGTGAGAGCAAGCCTGAAAATTTTCCCATTTACTCAATCCACTCTGATATGGATTCCTTTATTTTGTTTAATGATGATACAAATTCTCCAATTGATAATGAGCCCTTTACTCTAGAGCAACAAGCCCACATCAACGAAAAATCAGTTTCACACACTGATGAAACTGTCACAACAGCTAATGCAACCAGCATACCAAAAGAACTTTCCCAAATAGAAGTTTCGAATCTGCCCAATCCTAAGCTGACTGACACTTTAGGCATCAACCACAAGCAGGAAATCACATGGTATTTAGAATTTGATGGCTCTGTTAACAAGTTAGGAGCAGGGGCAGGTGTCTGGATTCACAATACATATAACAACCATGCAGAAGGTCATGCCTACAAACTGAATTTTAAATGCACAAATAACATGGCAGAATATGAGGCTTTATTGCTAGGCCTTAAACTCCTCAAAGCTCTAGGAGCTGCAAAAGTGTCTATTTTAGGAGACTCTGATTTAATCATACAACAAATGAAAGGCAATTTTGTAACCAATGACAACAGAATGAGAGCCTATAGGACCGCTGCTACTAATATACTCCAGGCATTCACTGAATTCAAGCTTGACAAGATTTCCAGAAATCACAACATTCATGCACACAGCCTAGCCACCTTTTCTAGTACATGCAAGCTTCCTTTTGACCCAAACCATCACTTCACAGCTGAAATAAAACATAGGCCCGCTGTCCCAAATAACGTTAAAGATTGGCAAGTGTTCGAAAATGATGCCCAGATTAATAATTTCCTCACCCTTGAGCATGAGTTTGCAAATATTAACATCGACATGGATGCTATGAACGGCTCCCAACACCAAACAAATGAAAATCAGCAAGATGTAACAGCTGCAACAGCCAAGCAAATCCTGAAACCAACTATTTTTGACAAAGAAAACATAGAACAGCTGAAACAAATACACTTGGAAGAAGTAGCCAAAACAGAGGCAGAGATCATTGACTTAAAGGATAATTTTTTGCCTGCTGGCCTAACCCCATTAGAAGACATGTTTGATGCTAATGACGTGCCCAGAAAGCCAAAATTGCAGCCCATAAACACTGATATAGAGGAACACAACATTGGGACAGCAGAGAAGCCAAAAATGATCAAACTGTCCAAAAATTTACCACCTGATCAAAAGCCCAAGTACATTGATTTGTTCAAAGAGTTCCAGGATGTATTTGCTTGGAGCTATGAGGATTTGAAATCCTATGACACTTCAGTGATCCAACACACAATCCCCTTAAAACCAAACCAGAAACCCTTCAAGCAGAAACTTAGAAGAATTAACCCTATGCTTCTTCCCCCGATTGAGAAGGAAGTAAAGAGGATGTTTGAAGCAGGCATCATAGCACCTATCAGATTTTCTGAATGGGTGTCCAATCTTGTTCCTACGAGAAAAAAGACAGGTGAAATCAGACTTTGTGTAGATCTCAGAAATTTAAACCAAGTTTCCTTAAAAGACCATTACCCTTTGCCCAAAATGGACCACATCCTACAAAGAGTAGTGGGATCATCTAGAATCTCTTTGCTAGATGGTTTTTCAGGTTTCAACCAAATACTTGTTCACCCGGACGACCAAGACAAAACAGCTTTTACCACACCGTAGGGAACATTTAAGTATGTAAAGATGCCATTTGGTCTTAAAAACGCTGGTGCTACCTTTCAACGAGCAATGGATATTGCTTTTGCCAAAGAAATACATGACTTCCTAGTTGTCTACCTTGATGACTTAACCCCATTTTCCAAATCTGATGAAGAACACCTCAAGCATCTCAGGCAAATTTTCATGACATGTAGGAAATATGGCATTTCCTTGAACCCCAGGAAGTCTCTGTTTGGCCTCAAAGAAGGCAAATTACTTGGCCACATCATATCAAAGGATGGGATCAGAATTGATCCCGAAAGAATACAAGCCATCCTCCAAATCCCATTTCCAAGAAACATTAAAGAGCTACAAGCATTCCTTGGGAAAATCAACTTCTTGAGAAGATTTACCTCAAATCTAGCTGAGCTGATAAGATTGCTAAGCAACATGTTAAAGAAGGATGCCAAGGTAAAATGGTCTCTTGAAACCAAGCAAGCATTTGAGAGTATCAAATCGGCCTTAACACAAACGCCTGTTCTAACTAGCCCACAGTTTGACAAGGATTTTATCATATTTTCGTTTGCATTTGATCACACTATAGCCGCTGTCCTTTTGCAAAAGGATGAACAGGGAGCTGAAAAAATAATCACTTTTTTCAGCAGAGCCTTAAGAGACGCCCCTTTGAAGTACCCAATAATGGAAAAGCGGGCCTACGCACTTGTTAAGGCCATCAAGGATTTCAGAGTGTACATCTTATATTCACATGTGATTGCCTATGTCCCACATGCTGCTGTAAAGGACATATTGACTCAAGAGGGATTAGAAGGCAAAAGAGGCAAGTGGATTGCAAATATCCTTGAATATGATATAGAAATAAAACCAACTAAGTTGATAAAGGGACAAGGTTTAGCTAAACTGATGTCCGAAACAAATTTTCAAGCCTTAGAGATTAACCAGTTGGACAATGAACCGGAGCTGGCGACTCCACAGATCAGTGAAATCTTTTTACAATCCCCATGGTACGCTGATATATGCTTTGTATTGTTAAACCTGTGTGCTCCCCAAGATTGTACAGAACCAAGAAAAGATTTTTGAAAATGAAGGCTTTAAAGTTTTGTGTTATAGACGGTGCATTATTTTGGAGAAATCATGAAGTTATATTGCTTAATTGTTTAACCATGAATGAAACTAACAATGTCATGAAAGAATTCCATGCAGGTGACTGTGGAGGACATCTATATTGGAAGTCCACTGCTGATAAAATTTTAAGGGCTGGTTTTTATTGGCCCTCTCTTTTTGCAGATGTAAAGAAGTTTGCCATGTCATGTCACAAATGCCAAATTTTTGAGGGCAAGAGAAAGCTGTTACCCCTGCCCCTTAAACCCATCTCAACCGAACAACCTTTTCAACAATGGGGTCTTGACTTCATTGGAGAAATCCATCCCTCTTCCTCAGGCCAGCACAAATGGATCCTAACAGCCACCGACTATTTCACTAAGTGGGTTGAAGCCATTCCCTGTAGACAAGCCAATGACACCATCATTATCCAATTCCTTGAGTGCAATATCCTTTCTAGATTTGGCTGCCCTAAGAAAATCATCACTGACAATGCCGCTGCCTTTAAGTCCAAAAAAATGACCAATTTCTGCCACAGATTTCATATTACCTTGGGCCACTCCACGGCCTATTACCCTGAAGGTAATGTCTTGGCTGAATCATCTAACAAAAGCCTCATCAACATCATAAAGAAAGTGCTGGAAGAAAACAAGAAGAACTGGCACAAAAAACTGGTAAATGCCCTATGGGCAGACAGACTTTCAAGCAAAAGATCAATTGGGATGAGCCCTTATGAGCTGGTATATGGCATGGAGGCTAGATTTCCTTCATCCCTGGGCATTCCTACTATCAAACTGTTACAAGAGATTCAGGCTGAACCAAATGACATCCAAAGAAGAATCAATCAGACCATCCATCTGCAGCAAACTAGAGAACAAGTTTATGACAGAGCTCAAATTGTGCAAGAAAAGCTCAAAAAGATGTTTGATAAGAGAGTTAAGGCTGAGGATTTCAATGTTGGTGACAAAGTTCTAAGATGGGACTCAAGAAGGGAAGACAAGGGCAAACATGCCAAGTTTGATTTTTTATGGAGAGGTCCATTGGTTATTTCTGCTATTCAGGGAAATAACACTTATTTTCTCAGATCTGTAGAGGACGGCACTACCGAAGAAGGCCCTGTCAATGACCGTATGCTGAAACATTACCATGACCCCTTTTAATGGACACAATGCAGTTTTGTATATATCTTTGTACAATCTTATTTGTATATATCAGCACTCTGTTTTTATTTTGTATAAGCAGGCCAATTGTTTAAGAAGCAGCAGTAAATTTGTGAAGGCACAGCCAAAACAAGTGTTCTAGTTTTAAAGGCTCTGTCTCTGCACCAATTTCAGCAAAACAGCAAAAGGAAAACTGTCACATTACAAGCAATTCATGGTAGAAAAGAACTATTTGCAGTCATTGTGCATAATTATCAAGCACGCAGAAGAAAGCAGGCGATGCTGCACAGTTCACAGTAATTCAGTTGAGGAGGAGGTTGTTCATAGTTCAAAGTTTATATTTTTAGCAGCCAGAACAAATGTTTCCAGTCTACAGCAACCACAGAAGATCAAGGCAGTCTGACCTGCTGTTCTTGGCTTTTCACAAGGAAAAGCCATCCCCAAGTGGAGCCACTGTTAGCCTCCTGTTGCAACAGGGTTTCATCTTTCATGATTGACATTTTTACATGCCAAATATGTCATACTTTGCAAGCTGCAGTGTTCCATATTTCCACAAGAAAGCCATGAAGTGTGCTAGTCCAAATGCCACTGCTGATTCCAATTTTGATGAGTTGTTCCAGTTTTGAAGAGTTTTCATTTAAGGGAGGTCCAAACAGTCTAATCTTGGTCTCCCTAGGTTTCAATTTTCTGTTTTAGAATATAGAGAATGATATCTGTCCAAACAGTTTAATCTTGGCAGATCTATAGATAGGTAGAGAATCAAAGGGACCAAACTGCTTAATCTGGGCCCTGGCAGAAATAAGTGTAGATTTAGATAGGAAATCATTCAAAAGAAAAATTGTAAATCAGGGTCTGCAAGTCTAAGTGCACCCAAACCAAAAAGAAGAAAAAATGTTAGGAAAGTAAGCCGGGTAGGTAGCTGTGAGGTTGCAGAATGATGATTTATGATCAATTTTGTGTTACAAAGTGCTTCATCTTTACAGATCACAGTGCAGGCAGTTTTCATTCAAAGGAGCTCAAAGGTGGACATCACTAACTCCCCCTTCTTCTAATTCCCTAAAGTCACTTACTAACTTCCCAAAGAGGTCAAGACCTGCTTGATTCCTCTTAGTTTCATCATCATCCATATCAGTTGCCTTGGTGAAGATCTGCTTCGCTCAAGGATTTTATTTCTTTTCAAATTCTTTTCCCCAAAATTAGCCTAAGGTCCCTGACCTTAGCGCCTGCTTATCATCTCCATATTAACTACTAACTCTAGTATATAACTCCCTATTAGTTTTCTCCTTCCCCTACTAAAACTATGTATATAAAATTCCCCTATGTAAATATCCCCTCCCTGGCAATATAGCCATATTTTTTCCAAGTCTGGGAAAAATGGTCCACCTGGGGCTGTTTTTAGCCCATCCGAGTCATAACAGGAGTTAGATGACACCTAGTCATGCTAACAACCACTCCCCGAGCCCTAAAAACCCTCTTTTCCACCCCCTTACCTTAAGTTTTGGGCAGAAATTGTTAAACCCGCGCGCATTAAACCCATGTTTTACCCCTTATCCCTAAGCCCCAACTGTAAATACATTAACCCGCCCATTTTAAACCCCATAACCCACTTTCCCTAAGTCTACAACCCCCGCCGCGCATTATTAAAATCGGAATATCCCTTGTATATTCCCCTCCCTAACTTCCCGCCGCCTCACCCTTCCCGCCAACCGTCCGATCGTCCTGCGCCCAGATCAACGGTTGACGGGTCGTCCCATCTCCGAACCGCCCGAAGGTTAGCGTCCGGGAGATGGGCGGTATTCCCGCCGTACCTCCCGCCACGCGTCACCTCCTGGGCTGTGGCGGAGCCCCCTCTGACAAAACTGCTCATGCCCAAAGGCGGTGCGCCCCAAAACCGGAAACCGCCCCTACCCGGTGACGTCACCTGCTTGCGTCACCCCCTGCCCAGTCACCATGACACGTCATCCGCCTGCGTGGACCTCCTGCCACTGTACCGCCGAGTCACCTGCCACGTGTCCTGCCACACCATCAGACCCGCCGTACTGCCACGTCACCTCCGTACGTGATGACGTCATCATGTTGACGTCATCCCACCATGTCATCATGCTGACGTCATCCGCCGTACAAAGTCACGTCATGCTGACGTCATCAGCATTTTTAGCGTGAAGGGCAAAAATCTCACTCTGGAGCCCCGGAATCAGTTTCTGAGGCAGTTTTTGATGAGCGATTTGCGCCTAGCGCTAGATAAATTAGGCCTGAATGGGGAATCTTTAGGGAATCTTTTCATTATGCAGCCCCCAGCAAGCCCGAAAGGCGCCGAATGACCCATTTTTCTTCGCGAAGCTTGCCGTAAGGAGCAGAAGACAGTTCTAGAGGAAACAGAGGCTGAACAACGGCCATTAATTTGTGATTAGACCCACAGCAAAGGAAAACAGCGGCCCAGTTTATTGTCAAAGAGTATCAGAGGAAGAAGAAGAGCCAAAGAGTATCAGTCAAGATTTTTTAGGGGCTCGAAGCACCTGAACATTGATGAGCCCCCAGAAAGTCAAATCAAGAGGCGTAAGCCCGTCCTTGCCCTCAAATCACAGTTAAAGCTTTAAATACAGGCAGACAACAAAGAAGCAGAAACCCATACACATTTATTTCAGAAAACACTGCACCAAGCCACCGAGGACAACATCATTTACTCAGTTTTGATACGGCGGCCCTCAGCGCAGCCAAAGATATTTTCATGCATTTATTTCAGATAGGATTAGGTCAAATTAATCGTTCTTTAGGACCTGTTTAGGTCAAGATGTAATAAAAGCAGTTGTAGAGAGTTTTTCCCTATATATACCGCCCTCCACATTGTTACAAGGGTTGGTTAATTGAGAATTTTCACTAGAGACTCGCATTGTATACCTGAGTTTTTTCTATAATCAAAGATTGCTGAAAGCTTGGAGAGCAAACTGTCTGTTGTAAATGAATGTTTTGAAGATCTGAAGATGGAATCCTTGTGCTGCAGTCTGAAGCAATAAGTGCATCTTACCTCTGTTTATTGTTTACCACTATCTAAATAGCAGAAAGAAAGAATAGCTTAGAATTTGTTTAAGTACACTCTATGCTCAATTTCTGCTGTTTCTTTATGTTTTCCTCTAAATGAATAGGTTATGAATATGAATTCCTCCTGGCTCATATTTACCCCGATTCACCTGTGTTGGCCAATTATCTAGGGATTCTTCGCTGCCCCTAGGTAGAGCTCTGTTACCCCCATCTGTTAAGCTGATTGAGAGATTCTTAACTGCCTCTCATTACTTAGCATTCTTTCCATCATTTAAACCTGAAATATTGTTTCATGCGCAGCTATCTTGCTCCATTTTCCTCTCTTGTGACCGAAGAAATGCACCAGCAGTTCTCCTCCTCGACTCCACGCCCAATGGTTTGAAACTTCCAGACTATGCCTTGCCTCTCTGTCTGAAAACATCAATTTTCCCACCAAAAACAAAACAAAAACCCTCTGAACTCAAAACCTAGCCTAAAATCCTTTTCAACAAAGCTAAATCTGAAAGAGAGAGACCTCTCTGATTGCAGGTTGGCTAGAACCTGCAGTCCAAAGTTGGTCTGTGGTTACCTCGGCCGTATCCTTTCCGGAGCTTAAGGACAACCTGAGTGATAACAGGGTTGATGTGGTTCTATGTGTTGTGTATATAAAGAATAGGTTTTCTTATCATGCTATCAAAAACAAAACCCCCTCTGAAATGAGGTATGGCCACATACCTTCGATGAGACATTTGAAACATTCAAGAACTTTCATGCATGGATTAAAAATGATGCATAATCTCATATTGGCTCTATTCATACTAATAATGGAAAAGAATATAATTCAAATGAATTTGAAAACTATCTTTGTTAGTATGGGATCAAACACCAAACAATTGTGCCTTATAATCTGCAACATAACAATGTAGTTGAAACAATGAACAGGACAATCTTAAATATGGTGCATTCAATGTTGTTTTTCAAGAATGTTAAGTTGATGTTTTGGGTTGATGTGGTTCTATGTGTTGTGTATATAAAGAATAGGTTTCCATACCATGCTATCAAAAACAAAACCCCCTATGAAATGAGGTATGGCCACATACCTTTGGTGAGACATCTTAGTTTTTTTGTTTCCACTTGTTATGCCTTGATACCTAAGGAACAGAGAAACAAACTCGACGCAAGGAGTCAAAAATGTCTCTTCTTGGGGTACTTAAATACCTTCAAAGCACATCGTCTCTATGATGAAGTGAATAAGAAGTATATAATATTTAGAGATGTGATCTTTCTTGAATCTTCTAAGTCTGACAATGTTGTTGAGTGACAACTTGATCGCTTGGATAGATTCGGACATGCAGTATTTTCGAAAGTTTTATAATGATATTCGACATCTTGGAGGGGGGATCCCTATACTGTATCAATCTATGGAATCTCCTTCTGAAGCACTCTCAACCCTGCATGAAGCTCCAGCGACTGATGACACTTTGAGTGATGTGATTGATAGAATTGGGAGACTAAATCTTGATTCAACCCCATCTCATTCAATTGAGAAGCCTAGACCATCTTAGAAAGGTCCTCAAAAATGGCTGACAAAGACATTTGAAATTTTTCATGATGATGAGGTTGGAAAGACAGGAACAAGAAGCTCAACCAGACAGAATGGATTGTGATGTAGATGAACCTGATTCACCAGTCGATATGGATGTTTCTTATGATTGTGAACTGAATTTATCTACAGATTTTGATCCAACTTCCTTCAAAGAAGTTGCTTCTCATGATGAATGAAAAGAAGTGATGCATAAATAATATGATGCTTTGATAAATAATGGCACCTGGAAGCTGGTTGATCCTCCATTGGGAACCAAACCAATATGTTGCAAGTGGATCTTCAAGAACAAGTATAAAGCAGATGGTTCACTTGAAAAGCATAAATTCAGGCTTGTGGCAAAAGCTTTTGCACAAAAGGAAGGGGTCGATTATGAGGATAATTTTTCCCCCACATTGAAGTGGGCTACCATCCAGACACTCATTTCCTTAGAATATTAGAACGGTTGAAAATTCCATCAAATGGATGTAAAAAAAAACTTTCTTGAATGGAGATATGAAAGAGAATGTTTTTATGTCCCAAGCAAAAGAATTTGTTGTGAAGGGTTAGGAACATAAAGTATGCAAGCTTTTAAAATCCTTGTATGGACTCAAGCAATCACCATGAGCCTCGTACTAGATATTGACTGAGCATCTTCTGAAACTCAATTTCAAACATTATGATCTTGATGATGCAACTTTGTTTGTCAAGAAAAGTGGAAAAACAATTGTATATCTTGTGGTGTATGTAAATGATCTTCTGATGTTAGGGAACAATGAGAACTACATTGAATCCATAAAGAAGGAACTAAGGAAAGGTTTTGAAATGATAGATTTGGACTATGTTCACTATTATCTTGGTATTGAAGTAACCCAACATCTGAATTTGATATTCCTCTCTCAGAAGTACATTGGAGATCTGTTGAACACGTTTGGCATGGATGAGTGAAACCCTTTAGTTAGTCCAATGGAACATAATTTAAAGCTCACATTTGGACTCACCAACATCCCTTCATATTAGGAGGGGCGCGGGGGTGGGGCGGGAGGAGGGGGCTGGGGGGGGAATGTGGACACCTAATCTTTGAGATTAGGAAAACTCATGTAAATATTGTAAATAGAAAAATAAAGGAAGTTAGAAGACGAAGAGACATTGGGAGATGGCACCCAATAGTCTCCCTCTCCTTGTATATATCCATGTTCAATCTTAATGCAATACAACAATTTCATTCAGAGTTACTCCTAGCCTGACAATCAAAAACCTTGTTATACACATTATCATCAAATAACACGGATTGCAATAATCAATATGAATGGTTGTTCTTAAAATTAGGCACCCGATGCAAAAATAGAGTTGTGATGTGGAGATTTTGTTATTCACAAAAACAAAATATATTAAAATATTAAATTGATATTTTTAAGGTCGTATTTTGAAATGTTGAGACATGATATCATTTCCATGTTTAAATGGTACTACAAATAAAAATATACTAGCACAACCACATTAATAAATGTGGTTGATATGTGTATATCAATTACATGCACAACCACATTAGTAAATGTGGTTTATATACGTCGATCAATGTTATGGATTTAATATTAATACTGATTTTGATATTAATAAATATATAATAATAATACCATTATAAAAACAATTACTATTTTATAAATTATTATTATTATTACTATATTATAATTATGACAATAATTATAATAATAATCTATTAACAAATATTATTATATTATAATAATATGATAATTATTGAGTGATTCTCGACAGTAACCACGGGACTCAGTTGAACGGCTTCGAAGATGAACCCTAATAGCTATGTTGTCGCCTCCTCTACTTCGGTCGCCGTCTGGCCCTTGCTGGGCTCTGTAGCTGATGAAAATACGCGATTCAGCCATGGAATGTCGGCTTCTTCCCTCGATGCTGAGCCGCTGGTTCTCCAATCCCTTCTGAGAGCTCCCCAACTTCGGATGTGCTCCGCTCTGGACATCGATGCAGCCAGATCTTGGCCCTCTGCTGCTGCACCTTGTAACAGTCGCCCCCTTCAGATAGCAGATATGACGGATATGGACGAACCCACGGAATGCATTCCTGCTTCTCCTCAGGCGGCGGCTCTTGGGAAGAAATCTTACACTCTGATAGGCTGCGCTTCGCTATTAATGCTTCCTCTGTCCTCTCAGAATAGTAGTTACTCTGTATTTCACCCTCAGAATTCATTCAGCTTCCTAGATCTCCCTGGGTGGAGCATCTGGGAGCTCTTTTGGGTGGAAAGCAAGGACAGGCCCAATGACCTTAGGACTCTCTCCTCATCTTCTCACAAGCCCCTGCGGCAAGTTCAGGAAATGATGGCCCTTCCCTGCCTCCCTTCGTCTCAAATCTGCAGAGGAAAGCAGATCTCTGACCTCTCTGCCTATTTTCAGATTCAAATCAAGCTCATCTCTGGCAAAACCCTGCTACAGTGGGTGAGCTGATCGGATTTAGTGCAGAACCTCAAGCATGCTCTGGAACTCAAGCTGGGGATACCTTCTGCAGCTCAACGACTCCTCCACGAAGGTAAACAACTTGAGGATCTCTACCCCCTTTCTTTTTACAGCATTAAGAGAAATGCCTCCATTATTCTTGCCCTTCGCTTGAGAGGGGGAGCTGTAGGACAGTCTTCCTCAGCCAAGGCATTTTCATATAAAGATGTTGTCCATGCACAGAAGCAGGAGAAAACAACTCTACCAGTTCAGGCTCCCAAACCTTTTTTGGTGGACAAACTGGAGGAAACCCCCTCCATTGAAATAATGCATCCAACGCTGGATGAGAAAACCCAAAAATATGTAGAGCATGGCATTATTTGCAAGTTCAATGGGCTATGGCCACGCACAACAGACCTCTACCAGTGGATTCATTCTAACTGGACCAACAATTGTCAGGTTCTGCTATGCTCAAAGGGCTTTTTCATTACAGTGTTTGCTTTTGAGGAGGACTACCAAAAAGCCTTAAAAGCAGGGCCATGGTTTTGGGGCTCAGCAGGTTTATTCCTCACCCCATGGTTCCCAGACTTTGATCCATCTACAGCCATCATCACCAAGCTCCCAATCTGGGTCAGACTTCCTAATCTCTCGGTGCATCTATGGCACTTTGCTGTCTTCCAAGTGATCGACAACTCTCTAGGTCGCTTTCTAGACACAGACACTTCTAGAGGGGAAAAGGGCCTATACACCTTTGCCAGAATCTTTGCAGAAATAGACATGAGCAAAGGTCTCCCTGACAAGATCAATCTCAAAATTGGAGACTTCCATTGGACTCAGAATCTGGTTTACGAGAACATAGCCTTCTGTTGCCGCAACTGCCATCACACAGGGCACCTTCAGAGATCTTGTCCCTCGATCTCTGCTCAAAAGAAGAAAGCCAGTCCTAAGCAGAAATCCAAAAGCTGGAAGCCTCATGACCCTCCCCCCATGGACAATTTTGATTTCAGCTCGGATGAAGAGGAGGAGAGTGAGGAAGGCATAGCAGCAAAGATGGCGCAGGATCCGCCCTCGGCTGAGCCTGAAAATTTTTCCGTCCAGCCAGTCTCTCAGAAAAGAAATCATGAATCCTCTACCTCGGATTCAGACAAGGAAACCTCTCAGTCTGCCCAGCTCAGTTTGCAAATCATGCCAGCTCAGCAATGCCTTCCTGAATGGGTTAAAGTTGGTAAAAAGAAAGGGAAAAAATGCTGCATATTTGACTCTTCCCATGTTGGGTAGTATCCTATGCTTGGCTTCTGCTCCCCTGTTCTTCCACTTTCTTCCTACTCAGCTCTTCTCTCTTCTCTCTTCTTCTAGGAACCAAGGTGGATAGCCTATCCTTTCCGGCTGCCTGTGTTCTTGTTTCTCTTGGCTGTAATTTCTGGCTGTATTATACTCTCTCTTAATAGACTTAGTTTTTACCGAGAAAAAAAAATATGATAATTATTGATATTATCAATAATATGATAATCCCAAGGGAGTATTGATATTATAAATCCAAGGGATTAATATTACAACCCTTGGGATTAATATTATAAACCCAAAGGATAAAGAAACCAAAGGGATTATTAATATTATAAATCCAAGAGATTAATACTTTAAACCCAACGGATTAATATTATAAACCCAAGGAATTAATATTAAAAACCCAAGGGATTAATATTAAAACCATACCTCAATACAGGGGAAATTTTAATTATGATGCTCTAAGGTTTCTTCATTGACTGTAGAAACCCTAGGCCTTTTTTTCATGGTGACCCCAGAGGGGGTCACCCCCCCCCCCCCCTCCTACTCCTCCCCTTTCGCGTGCACATGAAATGGCTACATTTCAAGCATTGGTTGTTTTTTAGCCAAAATGTGTGTGGACCTCTATGGTGCAAACAAAGTTTGTGAAAAGGAATGATGAAGTTCGCAATATTGCCCTTCCTCTGGGTGCTCGCAGAACCTCGCTTGCTTATTCTGAGAGAGCCCTAATCGATAAGTTCATAGGAATGTGGCCATCATTGAGATCTATGGAGGTATGGATCAAAAAAACCTGGAAATCAATGATGAAGCGTAACATTACCCTTTTATGCAGTGGGTAATGATTTTTTTGCTTATTTTTTTAGCTTAAAGAAGATAGAGATGTGATTTTTTGAAATGGGCCCTATTTTTTCAAATCCTGCAGAATGTATCTAAATAAATTGACTCTCAACTTCAATCCTAATGAGGATATGCATACTGCAATCCCAGGCTAGGTCAAGTTTTCTTGTCTTCCTCTCTCCTACTAAAGTGGTGACTGCCTCTACACAATAACGAATGGTGTTGGCAAATATCTTGATAAAGTTGAATCTAAGGGCTCACAGTTCGCATATGCAAATATCTATGTGGAAGTGGATCTTTAAAAAGGGTTTCCTGCAGAAATAAATCTAACCCTAGGGGAGTGTAAGCACTAACAAATTTTTTACTATGATCAGATCCCATTCAAATGTCAACATTTCCATGAATATGATCATTTTTTTCGGCATTGCACCAAGATACCAAGGAGTAAAGGAATAGATCAAAACGTTTCTTTTAAGGAACAATGGAAGATGCAGTGGAAAGGAATAAATCGACGGAAAGAATATGCTCAAAACCCCAAGTCAATCGAGGTAACAACATAGCCTCAAATCTACAAATTCATTTAATGTTCTTTGGAACCAAGAAGGAGAAAGATCAAAAGGTCCAAAACATGTAATGAAAAATGAAACTCAGGAGAATGAAGAAGAATCTGAGGAATCCGAAGAAGGTGAAATAAATGAGGAAGATCCTCCTCAAGCCACTGATCTACAAAGATTAGATCCACCTCCCAAATCCTCCAATGCTAGTGTTGCTAAGGAAATTGCAAGGGTTATCACCTGCCATATGTCTCAAAATTGGGTGTGTGTGGATAAGGGTAGTAGCCATGAAAAGGAAAGATCCATGACAAAGAGTGGATGAATGCCATAGAAAACAATGAGAGAAAAGGAAGCAAAAAAAATAAAAATATATGGAATCAACCAGTAATTACATAAGTCTTCAAAGGAAAAGGAGGTAAAGATTAGCAAGGAAATGAAGGGGGGTGTATTTCTCATATCCCTTCTTCTAAATGAAAGTTTTATCATGGAATATAAGGGATCTGGGGAGCACTGCGAAATACCTAGCTGTAAAAGACTTAGTTAAGCAAGAAGTTCCTTGGATTCTTTTTCTTTAAGAAGCCAAATTGGAGGAACAAGAAGTTCTTAAGTTGGAAGAAGTCTTCTAGAATGGGATTTTGGGGATAGCTTAGAACTCAAGAGGTGCATTAGGATGCCTGAGCACCTTTTGGTCAGAAAGGCACTTCACTCTTGTAGAAAGCTTGAAATTACAGTATTGGATTATGGTCCTTTTGGAATCTAAAGAGCTAGGAGAGCACATCCCAACAATCAATATCTACGTTATTATTTTGTATAGTTCGAAGGTGGGGTTCTAAGACTCCCTTGATGAAATAAAAAAGAAAGGTTTACATCAAAATTGTGTCATTGGGGTGACTTCAACACAATCTTAAGTGAAACTGAAAAAAGAGGAGGAAGCATTGTCAGAGACCCTTTTAGAGAACGAATCGAAGATCTGATTGATAAATCAAATTTTTTTGATGTAATCCCAAAATATGAAAAGTATACATGGTCAAACAACAGATCAGGGGACAACCATATTTCTTCTTGATTGGATAGGTTCTTAATTCACAGTAGTTGGTTTTTGAAAGGGATGGACCACCTGCCTACAATTAAAGCCCAAGGTGAGTCTGATCATCGACCGATTTTGTTACAATTGGAGAAGCTCGAAAATTTTGGGCTCACTCCCTTTCATTATAATCCTACTTGTATCCAATATGACGGGGTAGTGGATTTGATAATGCAATCTTGGATTTCCCTAGTGAAGGGATCACTGACCTTTGTTTGGGAATATATGATTTGAAATGTCAATCAGGTTTTGAGGAAGTGGTTAAACGAGACATTTCAACCGTTGAGTCAAAATAGGAAATAACTAGTCAAGCAGTTGGAAGAACATCGTAGACTAATTGAGGAGGTACCTATGGAGGATTGGCATTAAAAAAAGAAAGGGAGATGACTCAAAAAAAATTATCGATAACCAGGCAGGAGGAAGAGCTATGGTGCCTCAAATCAAGAAGTTTGTGGTTGAAGGTAGGGCACTTGAATAAAAAATTCTTCCAAAAAAAGGAAAAGGCTAAATAAGTAAGGAATCAAGTCAAGTAAATCACTCTGGAAGGTAGATTAAGAGTCTCCACATTTGAGGTTATTAATTAGAAGGTGTTTATTCATTTCCAATCCTTGTATAGTGTTGATCAGATTTGTTTGGACCAAGCGCATGAGTTTCTTTGGGTCCTTCCCAATGTGAGCTCACCACCTTCAAACTTGGATTTTGTAAATAACATTGAAGATGACGACGCACATGAGGTAATATGCACCCTTGATCCAGATAAGGCCTTGGATCATGATGGCTACACAATCGGCTTTTTTTAATCTTTTTGGCCCCTAATTAAAAAGGATCTTCTTCAGATGCTGAACAACTCCCAAGTGAAAAAGAAATTAGGAGGAGGTACAAACTCCTCTTTTCTTGCTCTCATTCTGAAGGAATTGAACCCTGCCAATTTCTCCCATTTTCTTCCCATTTCTTTATGTAACACAGCTTATAAAATTTTGACCAAAATTATTTCCAATCAATTGAAAAAATTGTTACCCTCTTTCATCTTTGAGAATCAAGGAGGTTTTATGCAATAAAGGAGCATACTTTATAATTTCATCTTGGTGCAAGAAGTGATTAATTCACGCAAGGAAGCAGGTGAAGAAGGAATGGTCATCAAGTTGAACATGACCAATGCTTTTGATAGGGTAAATCACTCTGTTCTCTTCCTTATTCTTGAAAAATTGGGATTTTGTGAGGATTTTATACAGTGGATTAAAGCTTGCATAGGGGCTCCATGTATAACATCAATTGTAAATGGTAGGCCATATCCATTCTTCTCTGAATCAAGATTTTTGAGGCAAGGTTTCCCCCTTTCTCCTCTATTGTATATAATTATGGCGAAAAGTCTCAATAGAAATATGGAAGCAGTAAGACAAGAAGGGAAACTTCTAGGATTTTGTATTGTGTGGAACTTTAAAAAAATCAATAACTTACATTTTTCCGATGATACACTCTTGCTTGAGGGTGCCTCTCTAATTATTTCCTCTCTATTTAAAAGGATTCTAGACTCATATTTGCTCATGTTAGGTGGCTTGGTAAATAAGCAGAAAATCCAATTACTAGGTTGGAACTATTCTGAGTCCACTCTACAAGAAACAACTCGAGTCCTAGGTTTTCTAGTAGCTAGAGACAGGAAATCGTTCACTTACCTAGGAATTCCCATCTTAGGGCATCAAGTACAGATGATTGGGAAGCATTCATTCAAAAATTTAAAAAAAGAATCATTTCATGGGGAGTGCATTGGCAAAGTGTGTTAGGACAATATATCCTCATTAAGTCATTTATCTCCTCTCTTATATAGTATATTGGTTTTGGGATTATATCTCCTAAGGGCATCATTCATCGAATTATTAATATGATCTAAAAAAAAATTATGCCAAGGCGGGAAAAGGAATGAGAAATTCTTCCATCTAGTAAATTGGAATATTTTAAGGTACCAAAAAAGTTAGGAGGATTGGTAATGAAGGATCCAGTATTTATGAATTTAGCATTCGGAGCAAAGCTTCTATGGCATATTTTCTCTAATTATAATGAGTGGTGGAAGACAACATTCCTAAGAAAGTACTTTCATGAGAATCAATTACTCAGGTTGGAGGAAGAATCTTGGGATGCTCAAGGATCTAAGATATGGAAGTTATGTAAAGTTGTGGCTCCAATAGTTCCAAACACTTGGGTTGGAATTCTGGGAATGGAAGGTGTATCCATCTTTGGAAGGATTGGGTTCCTTCTGTGACATTAGTCAGTGAAAATCAGGGAATTTGGGAACTGGAAAACTGGATGGAAGAGCAGGGTTATCATAGGCTCGCATATATTTCATATTGGGATGATGAAGGGCACTATAATGGTTGGAATTTCTTCAATTATATTGCTCATCTCTCTCATCCATGGCTTTCCTTGATCATATCATTAAAAGGATTCACGTCGATTTCCTCTAACCGATTAGAACAACAAATATGGCTATGAGGAAAGAAGAACTATTATACAATTAAATAGGGGTACAAAACATTGATAAAACAATTTCCGCATCCTCTTATTTCTAGAATATAGCATAAAATTTGGAACAAGGATGGTATCCCCAAGGTCAACATATTTTGTTGGGAATTGGTTTATGGAAATGTGTTGACTACTGAGAATTTAAAATAAAAGGAAAATTCAAGGCCCCTCGAGATGTGTCCTTTGTGAAGTGGCTGAAGAGGATATAAAACATGTTTTCTTCCAGTGTCCCTTTTCAAAAGAGGTATGGAATATTTCCTTGAGCCCTATTGGATAAATTCAAAGTATCGCTTTGGACTGGTTTGAAATGTTTGAAATTTGGAGATCTCCATATCCTTTGCATCACAAATCAGATTTAATAATAGTCAGATGTTGGATTTCCATACCCAAATACATTTGGCTCTCCCGCAATCAAGCCATTTTACATAAAATTAAGCCCGATCATGTCTCTTATACTATGAAAGCATCCCAATTCCTCTTTGAAGTTGTTTCTTCCAAAGGGTTTGATCCAGCTAATCTGGAAAAACTCTTGTTTAAAGAAAAATATTTTCTTAGATTAAGTAAGCCTCCTATCATGCTAGCAGCTTCAAGACATGCAGTGTCAATCCTTCTTTCACAATAAGATTGGTTGGAGATCATTTTAAGGAATGGCATCACTCCTTAGGACAACATCATCTATCCCTTGATGGAGCTTCGAAAGGAAATCTAGAGGAGGCAAGAGGGGGAGGGGTCATTTATCGCCACGATGAAGAAATCGAGTCGAAATTCCCTTAGGGGTTAGGTCATGAAACAATAACCAAGTAGAAGCTCTATCCCTATGGAAAGGCCTAAATATTGCAATTACAAGGGGGTTTTAACAGCTAATATTATTTGGTAATTCCATAATAGTTATTCGAAATTTCCACAAAGACAAAGATCTCCTCGAAAGAGACCAGTCTATGATTTTCTCTATAATAAGGTTGGTAATCCAGAAGTTTGAAACCATTGCCTTATATCATATCAAAAGGGAAAATAAATAATGTGTTGATGAACAAGCTAATAAGGGAGAAAATTTAGAGCAAGGGATAATTATTCAGGACCAAGAAGATCCATTCTTACTTCATATTCCATGATTATTGAAATAAACATGAATGGGATAATCATATCCCATTTAATCCCTTTCAAGGAATTGATTAAATTGGAATCAAGGCTTGTCATTCCATTTATTAATGACCCTAATAGCATGATAGTGAATATAATTTAGGGTCAGATCTCTTGCAAGTTGGACCATGGTGGAATCTCAACCAGCTGGGAGAGCGAGGCAAGCGATGACACATTAGAGGATAGTGGAGCTCCATAACACATGCATATAAACTTTGGATTATGGTCTTGTATGCTAGTACTCCACAAGAACTAAAGTATTTAAGTTCACATGAGCTTAGAAGTAAGGTGAAGGATTCAGTGATTGAGATTTGGGTTAGGAGAATGCAGGGTCAAGACAATAGCATTCAATGTGAGAATATGGTTGATGGAATGGGAAGAGTTCGCGTCTAGAATTATAAATGGTCTCTGTTGGTTCTGGAATTCTTGATGGTTAGTGTTAGAGCTCAAGTGCCCTGTAATATGGAATCTCCAAGCCGAGACGATCATGGAAGATTTGTTAAGGATTAGCTGGTGGTTATAATGGAAGATCTCTCAACCCTTGTAGTCAATTTCAGTGACCAAGTGGCTTGGGAAACCCACTCTCACTTTGCTTGGATCACTTGATAGTTGGAGGAGCTATGCAAGGATTTGGATAATCTACAACTTGCAGTGGAAAATCTAGCAACAAAGGTGGATAATATGATTTTAAAGGTGGACATGATTTGATGGTGGAAACGATGGTGTTGGGCATTCTACATGATGTGTATGGAATCTCTGAATTCTCTCCTCCTCGTGAGCGGGTTGATATTTAGTATAGCGATTCCTTGGAATAGACACTGGCCATGACGCTCCCACAACAGATGGGAGTAGAACAAAATGGACAAGATGGAAGCTCCAAGCTGAAAGGGAAGATAATAGTTAGTTAAATATGTCTTGTTTGAATGTTTTGTAATTTTACTGAATATAATGGATTCTTTTGGAGGCTCTTATAAATAAATGTTGTCAGAATGATAGTTATAGATAGGTATGGTAGAAACAGGATACTTTTTGAACAATTTTCGAATGTTGATGAAGAAGTAAAATCTTTGAATGTAAGGGTACTAGCTCATATTCTAATTGAACCAATATAAACTACATGTTTCATACATATATATATATATATATATATATATATATATATATATATATATATATATATATATATATATATATCTATCTATATATATATATATATATATATATATATATATATATATATATATATATATATATATATATCTGTATATATATATTTATATATGTATATATGTATATATATATGTATATGTATATATATATATATATATATATATATATATATATATATATAGATATAATATGGCATCTCCAAGCTGAGACAATCATGGAAGAGTTGGTAAGGATCAGTTGGTGGTTATAATGGAAGATATCTCGACCCTTGTAGCCAAGTTCAGTGACCAAGTGGCTCGGGAAACCCACTCTCACTTCGCTTTGATCACTTGACAGTTGGAGGAGTTGCACAAGGATTTGGATAATCTACAACTTGCAGTGGAAAATCTAGCAACAAAGGTGGATAATATGATTTTAAAGGTGGACATGATTGAATTGATAGTGGAAACGATGATGTTGGGAATTCTACAAGATGTGTATGGAATCCCTAAATTCTCTCCTCCTTGTGATTGAGTTGATCTTCAGTATATCGAGTCCTCGGAATAGACACTGGCCATGATGCTCCCACAGCAGATGGGAGTAGAACAAAATGGACAAGATGGAAGCTCCCAAGCTGAAAGGGAAGATAGATGTTAGCTAAATCTGTCTTATTTGAATGTTTTGTAATTTTACTGAATATAATGGAGTCTTTTGGAGGCTCCATAAAATAAATTATGTCGAAATGATAGCTAGAAATAGGTATTGTAGAAACAGGATATTTTTTGAACAATTTTGGAATGTTGATGAAGAAGGAAAATCTGTGAATGTAAGGGTATTGGCCGATATTCCAATTGGATCAATATAAACTACATGTTTTTCATATATATATATATATATAGTCAAAATGATAGCTAGAAATAGGCAAGGTAAAAACAAGATATTTTTTGAAAAAATTTGAAATGTTTATGAAGAAGAACAATCTTTGAATGTAAGGGTTATATATATATATATATCACAGGGGCTTCACTCAATGAACCTCAGACATATCATGTGCATTTGTGGCATACTAAACAATACTCTTAATTTGACTACATATTGGAAAATACC
Source organism: Pinus tabuliformis (assembly GCA_031772625.1). Taxonomy (NCBI): domain Eukaryota; kingdom Viridiplantae; phylum Streptophyta; class Pinopsida; order Pinales; family Pinaceae; genus Pinus; species Pinus tabuliformis. The sequence goes on along the minus strand of CM062805.1, from coordinate 1,046,312,830 downwards.
TCTAAAAATTACATTATTTTAACGCCTACCAATACGAACCCAATACACCTCTCCAATTTAAAAAACCCCTACTTTCATTTGATATTGTACATATCCATTTTTTCATTAGCATTTTTTATACTCCTTTATATTTTTTCTTTAACTTTGAGATCCATTTTTATGCCTACCAATATAAAAACCCTTTACCCCTATTATATGCCCAATATATTATGTCATTTTTTCTTCAATATATATCCCCTAATATGAATCTACGTCATATGGTATTGCTCCCCCAGTAAAGCCCCCATGATATATATCTATATCTATATATATATATATATATATATATAAAACTTGGGATTAATAGTATAAATGCATGTGTCCATCTGGGGTAGCTCCAGTGGTGATGGTTGTGGAATGAAGTCTCGTCAAACTGGAGATCTTGGGTTCGAATATTGTGCTACCCTCCCCACGTAGTGGGGTGAATAATGGACATGTAAACTCGAAAATCAAAGATTCCTACTAAGCTTAGAAAAAAAATATATTATAAATGCATGTGTTTAATAAACCCAAGGGATTATTAATATTATAAACCCAAAGTATTAGTAATATTATAAACCCAAGGGATTAATATTATAAACACTAAGCTTATAATCCCTAATATATTATTATATATTATGGATTGATATTATAAACCCAAGGGATTAATAAACTCAATGGATTATTAATATTATAAACTCAAGGAATTAATATTATAGCCCAATAGATTTAATAACATTATAAACTCAAGGGACTAATAAACCCAGGGGATTATTGATATTATAAACCCTACTATTATAAACATTAAGGTTATAAACCCTAATATTAATATTAAAAACAACATGGATTGATATTGATATATATGAATGAAATTAAATCATTTTAAGAAGTTATAGATGGGAATCAAGATGAAATGGTGAGGGTTTCTTCCTGTCATTCATGCTATGTTTCCACCCTCATGCCTCTGCATGGCCTAGATGTAAATGGAGATTGCAGGATGGGAGATCAGCGTATCCATCGAAGGTGTGAAGAGGAGCTCACGATTTTTGCTAACCTATTAAACGGTAATTGGAAGATGCCTCACTACTCTGGATTATGGTTTGTTATTGGATTTTCTATTGTAATATTTCATCAAAGGAAGGGACCCTTTTAGGTGAGATATTATGTTTCTATGACGACTGGACTGCCTTTGCAAAGACTCAACCATAACTATTCGCTTACCCTAGATGTAGATCTGAACCACCATATTTCAGATCTAGACTCACCAGTTGTAGATTGACCTCTTCTTTGGACATATCAGGAGTTTTCATTTCTATTTCGAGTCACCCTACATAGATCAGACCATCTTCTTTCAGATCTAGTCTTCCCAGTTGTAGATCGGCCTTTGTTTTGGCCAGAACAGGAGTTATGCTTTATGTTTTGAGTGGCCCTGCATCGATCAGACTTCTCTCAAGACGATCGCAATGGGTGGCTTTCTTTGATGGCTCGTGCAGCAAAGGATGGGGATTGGGACAAAGGGAAATGTGATTATCACCTTCTGGACCAATATATAATAGTTTGGCATCATTCCATTCTAGATCTGGAAGAGTTTCCCACAGATCTTATCAGAAATGCAATGGAAAAGACAAATCCGAGGATGAATCAACAGAGAAAGGAAAATTCCCAAATTTGATTGAAAATATAAATGGGAAATAAATCTCATTGAGAGTTTGGAATGGAGATCAGATACAAAACCTGAAGCAGAGGATACAGTATCCTAGAAGATCTTCAAAATCTGATTTTTACAGGGAAATCTAAACAAGATGGCCACAAGATGAAGGACTATAAAATTAAACGTGATTTGACTATTATCCTTAATATGAGACTACTTGGAGGTTATCCGGGATCTAGCTCCAAAGGTCTAGTGTCATCCAAGGATTCAGTTAAAGGAAGGCCTGGCTCACAAAAACAACTTGATAATCCCCCCAATCTCCCATGGCCCTATATTGTGGAACAAATTAACCAAGTGCCCGCATTGACAATAAATATCCCAGAAGTCAATGAGATTTATTCATAATTCCATTCAAGAGCATTTATATGCAGATTTAATGGCTTCTAGCCCAAGATGGAGGACTTACATTAATGGCTAACCTCTAATTGGACTGAAAATTGTCATATTTAACCTATACTCTAGAGGGTTTTTTATTGTGAAATTTGATAAAACAAAAGATATGGAATTCGTCTTAAAAGAGGGACCGTGGTTTTGGGGAAATGCAGGCCTATTTATGATCCCATGGTTTCCGATATTTGATGAAAATACCGTGGTGGTCTCCAAAATTCCAGTATGGGTCAGGTTACATAATCTTCCTTTGCATTTCTAACATATCAAAGCACTAGAAGGAATTGGAAATGCTTTTAGAAAATTCATAAAGGTGGACATGGATAGACTTACAAAAGAAATATTCACATTTGCATGGATCTGTGTCGAGGTAGACCTTAGTAAAGGATTACCTTACCATATTATGTTGATTCATAATAATGTGCAATGGACCCAGACTCTAGATTTTGAAAATACGACATTCATATGTCGTATATGTCTACAAACTGGACACCTCCAAAATTCATGTCCCGAGGCAAAGAATATTCAAAGGAAAAAGAGAAAATACCAAAATCCAAAGGGATGACAATTCGTTGGTACACAAGAAGATATGGAAGAGGAAGAGGAAATTCCAGAAAATACTACAACTAATGTTGAACAGAACTCTCAGGAAATCATAGATAAGATTGGGTCAGAGCAGATAGAACTAGTGACATCATCCAAAGAAAAAACACCTACAATTCTTCAACAACAGAGTCTAAATACCTCTCAAGAGCAAAAAGCAAGTGGTACCAAAAGAATTCATGCATTAGAGAGCTCTAACTTTGAAAAAGAAACTTTTGTAAACATAAAGGAAACTCAATTGGCTATTATATCTTCCACTCCTACCTTTGATGGTTGGCGGAAAGTGGAAAAAAAGAAGGGTAGAAAAGTACAGTTTAGTGATTTTTTTATGATATGTTTTTTTAGATGTTTATTTCCGCATATGCCTTTTGGCATCTACAACATGTAACTTGCATTATTATATAATGGAAATTACGATTTTTCCTAGGGGAAAAACCCAATGGATTAATATTATAAACCAAAAGAATTAATATTAAAACCTAAGATTAATATTATAAACTTTAAGTTTAATATTAAACCCTAGGAATATAAACATTAAGATTAAAATTATAAACCCTAAGGATTATAAACATTGCACCAATGATTGTCAAATTGATTAATATTATAAATTTTAAATTGATTAAAAAGCCTTAATAATATAGACATAATATTAAACGCTAATTTTGTAATGTAACAACAACATAGTTAGCATTCAAATGGGAACTATTACCTCAAAACAGGTACTCAAGCCCAAAAACGTCAAAAAAATGAAAAAACAATCCGAAAATAAAAAAGTGTTGATTCTGCATCAGCATATTTTTTTTTCCGAGTAAATTTTCAATATTTTTTAAAAATAACAGTAAAAAAATAAAGTCCATTTTGTTTAGTGCAAAAAACACCTTGAAATCGAAAAGTGTTGATGCCGGAATAACGCATTTTTTTTCAGGTTACATTTTCAACATTTTTTAATAATGACATTAAAACTAAAACACTGGACTCTAAAAAAACTTTAAATTTCCGACGATTTTCAAGCATGACATTAAAGATAAAATATCACGTCTTTGAAAAGCCTTAAAATTCCAACGACTTTTAAGTATGACATTAAATTTAAAATATCATTTCTTTGAAAAACTTTAAAATTCCAACAGTTTTCAGGCATGGTGCTATGAAAAATACTTATAATTGTTTTCAACCATAGCATTAAAGATAAAATATCACAACTTAAAAAAACATTAAAATCTGACAATTTTTCAACCATGGAATTAAAACCAAAGATTATGGCTACAAAACAATCTTAAGGTTTCAAAATATTTCAAGCATGACATTATGGAAAAAATTTATGACTAAAAAAAATTATAAAAATGAACACCTGAATGAAAGAGTTATTATACCAAGCGTAATTTTTTTTAAATGCTAAATGTATAGCGATTTTAAAATCTTAGCCTAAGCCAACTTGAGACATTGCAAAAAAAAATTAAAAGTCAACTATCAAATTGACACGCAGTGTAAATGAACTCAACCCATTGTAATGAAAACTTAAAGACCAACCATGAAATTGACACATTGTGGAGGCATACTCTATTCATTATAACCAAAAAATTAAAATCAACTATCAAATTGCACATAATGCGATCGGGTTGCTAGACAAGCATTGACACAAACCTTATATATCTATATATATATATGAAAGATACATGAGAAAATAAAGTTTCAAATATTGAAAAAAAAAACAAAAAACAAAAAAACAACCACAAAAAAATTAAAAAATAATAAGAAGTAACAAAACATAAAAAAAAAATGACTAAAAAAATCAAATATAAAAAACATTGTTGAAAAAAAAAAAAAATCATACCATGTAAAAAAAAAGTAAATAAAAATGGAAAATATTTCAAAAATAGGCATAATTTAAGAAGAAAAAAGTTAAAGATTAACCCAAGAAAAAAATCAAAAGCCATTCTGTTTAAGTTAAAAAATAAAATAAAATTGAATTTCCTCGGCCACCATGAGGCCCAACTGGTCAGGGTGGTAAGGGGATCCATGAAAAAATATATATATAAAAGATTAAAAATAAACCATTTTTTAAAGTTAAAAATAAAAATAAAAACCTCATTTAAAATATATATATATATATACAAGGTTTATATATATATATTTCAAAACAATTAATATTAAAACTTTTAAAATTAAAATAAAATTATAAATATTTAAATTAAAAAATAAAATATATATATATATATATATTATTTTATTTTTTAATTTAAATATTTATAATTTTATTTTAATTTTAAAAGTTTTAATATTAATTGTTTTGAAATATATACACACCTCCCTCGCTCTCGCTTCGCCCTACCCCACCAACATCCTTCCTCTCTTTGCCTCCTCACCCAACCCCACCCCGCTCACTCCATCTCCCCAACCCTCCCTCTTCCTCCACGCCCTACCCCTCTACCATCCTCCCTCTGCCACACCTCAACTCTCCCCCCATGCTCCACCCCAACCCTCCTCCCACGCTCCCCATCCACCTCCTCCCTCCCGTCCCCATGCCCCCCTCCCTCACTCCCCAGCCCACCCCCTCTCTCCTCCCTCCCTTCCCTCCCCACTTCGCCCTCCCGCCCGCCTGGGCCCCTGACTAGCAATTAAAATGTCGCAGGCCGATTCCGGGAATCAGCTGCTTTGGCCGAGAGCCTGAGCGGGTTGGAGGTGGCTTCGTGCAACCCCCCCACTCGCCAATAGCCAAAGGGTCGTAGCCCGATTTCAGGAATCGGCCTATGACCCTTTGGCCGAGGGCCCGGGCGAGCAGGGAGGGTGGAGTGGGAAGGGTAGGGGAGGGAAGGATAGGGTGGGCGAGGAGCGAGGGAGGCGAGGAGCGAGGGAGGCGAGCTGGGGTGGGATAGCGAGGGAGGGTAGGGGGGTAGTGAGGGGGGTGGGGCTAGGGTGGCAAGGGAAGGGGCAAGTAGGGAAGTTGGGAGGGGAAGCGAGGGAGGGCGAGAGGATTGGGGTGGAGCGAGGAGGGGGAATCAGCCTGTGGCCCTTTGGCCGAGGGCCTGGGCGGGCGGGGATGGTTGAGTGGGGAGGGGAAGGGGAGGAGGGAGGCCGTAGGTGGAGAGTGAGGGAGGTGGGGTGAGGTGAGAGTGAGGGGGGCAAACATTGGGGTGGGGACAAGAAAGGCAAGAGGGAGGAGGTGGGTTGGGAGCGAGGGAGGAGGGGTGTGGTGGGAGGAGGAGGGAGGGGGGACGTGGAGCGAAGAGGGAGGAGGGAAGGGGGAGCGAGGGGGGGTGGGGTTGGATGGGGAGAGAGAGGAAGGGAGGGCGACGATGGGGTGGGGCAGAGGATAGGGTGCCGAGGGGCAAGATTCTTTTTTTTTTTTTAATATTTGTTTTTTATTTTTTTCAAGTTTTTTTTAACTTTTTTATTTTTTATTTTTTACTTTTTACTTTTATTATTATTATTATTATTATTATTATATATACATATATATATATATATATATATATATATATATATATATATATATATATATTTCTTAACTCTTTTTTTTATTTTATCTTTATTTTTAAATGAGGTTTTTATTTTTTATTTTTACCTTTAAAAAAATTTGTGTTAGATTTTTTTTTGTTTAATTTGTTTTTCCCTTTCTTTTTTTTTGAAATTTTTTCATTTTTTTATTATGTTTTGACTTTTTTATTTATTTTTTGTTTTTTTCGTTAATGTTTTATTTATACAAGATAATTTTGGTTTTTTTTTTACATTTTTATTGGTTTTTTGTTTGTTTGTTTTTTTATATATTTTTTTTTGTATTTAATTTTTTTTGTCATGTTTTTATTTTATTTTTATTTTTATGTTTTATTACAAACATGAAAATCACAAACATTTAAAAAAAAAATATCCACTTAATACATTAGAAAATTTAAAGTGTAAAAAATAAACCCTCTAAACAAAAAGAATTGATGCTCATCAACACTTTTCAAAATTAAGATGAAAATCAGTAACAAAAAAATGTTCACACTTGATACATAAAAAAAATTAAAGTGTCAAAAATAAACCCTCTAAAAAAATGTGTTGATGTTGCATCAACACTTTTCAAAATCAGTGTGAAAATCACTAACATTTAAAAAAAATGTTTATACTTGATACATAAAAAAAATAAGATAAAATTAAATTAAATTAAATTAAACCATACTTAACAATTATTAATGTATAAATATTATAAACTCTAACATAGTCAACTACATTTATCCCTTGGGTTTATAATATTAATGCCTTGGATTTATTAATCCCTTTAGTTTATAATATTAATAATCCCATGGATGTTTTAATCCCATGAATTTTTCATATTAATCTCTTTGGTTTATAATATTAATCCATTGGATTTACAACATTAATCCCTTAAATATTGCTGACTATGATGACCATGTTGACTATGGTTGACCATGTCAACAATAACCAACCATGTGTTACAAATATTATAAACCCTAACATAGTAAACCACATTTATCCCTTGGGTTTATAATATTAATCTGTTGGGTTTATAATATTAATCCCTTAGGTTGGGGGAGGCTCAAGCGGGAAGGGTGTTTTTTCCCCAATGGAAAAGTTTGGAAAAAGTTTTCCTGGAGATTGGGAATAGCCACAAACAATTAGGTGGAAGCTTACAAATTATAACAAGGGTTGAGATTGACAACAATCGTTGGAATAACCCAATTATCTATCTTTAGGGATTCCCTCATTATTCAAAATGCATAGATTGGGCCCAAAACAAGGATCGAGATCTGTATCCAATTTTGCAAACAAACAAAAAATTAATGTTGGATAAGTTCGAATTCATATAATTCTACCATATAAGGAGGGATAATAATAGGTCCACGAATGATCAAGAAAATCAAGTTGTCACATTAGAACAAGGCGATCTCAGGGTGGATGAGAGTGCACTAACTAAATATCACATCCCATGAAGTTAATTAATTGGAAATCCTCGATTGGCAGGAAGAACTTGGAGAAGAGCGAATTAATTGACAATTAAAACATTAGAACAAGGCGATCTCAGGGTGGATGAGAGTGCACTAACTAAATATCACATCCCATGAAGTTAATTAATTGGAAATCCTCGATTGGCAGGAAGAACTTGGAGAAGAGCGAATTAATTGACAAATTGATTAATTGCTTGATGAATGCACTAGTACATTTGTTTTGTGGAGGAAGGACCAGACTCTCATTGGACCCTTCATCCTCCAAATGAACACTAATGAAGAAGTATGACAGGATTAAGGACATCTGGAAGATTGTCGGCGAAGATTTAATGCAGAGAGTCTGCGAAGGAGTGGCATCTTCTGAGCTCGAGGAATATTGTTGCAGTTCGTTCATGTGGGAAATTTTATTGAAGGGAGGAGCAATGGAATTTAATATGTTTACAGGAAGAGCATTAATGAAAAACATTGATACAAAAGTGACCTCCAACACCGTCAATTTGGAATTGATTTTGGTTATAAAGGATTGTTGCTCACCCTCTCTCCGAAAAGGATATGGCTTCTCCGTCTGGGAATGGAGCAGGACATTCCCCAAAGAATTCTAGTGAGTTCAGGAAAGAGGTGGAAGTGATGATCTCTCGGATAGGAGGGAAAATTTTAACTGAAGCCAGGTCACATTTTTCCCTTCTGATGGGTCAGCTAGAAGGCCTACGGAAGGACATGGAGATTGTTCAGGCTGCCTCATAGATAATCATGACGAAGATTGAGAATCTATACCGGAAGGTGGAGAAATTAGAGGAGAAAGCCAAAATCGTGGTAGTGTCAGTGGTAAAGCAAGTGTTTGGTGTCGAGGAAGGTGGCAACAATGAGCAAGCTAGGAGAGACCAGGGAGCTCCCTCTTCAGAAATTCAACATGTGGCTGCCCAGAGTGATCCTGAGGATGCAGGCTGACAAGAGGAGGTTGAAGGGGCAAAGATGGAAGAAGCAAAGCAACATGTACCAAAAGAAGATGCTGGTTAGTTCTTATATGTAGTAGTCCATCTATATATGCAGTTTTAGAAGATGCTAGTTAGTCCTTATATGTAGTAGTCAATCTATATATGTAGTTTTTTTATGTTTTGCAAATATGTAAAGTTTAATGGTGTCTTTTGGCGAGCATATAAGCTAAATGTTGTTAAAAAATTGAGTCAGAAATCTTTGAAAACTCTCACTTTCTGCCTCGAGTCAGAGCTATTTTGGAGGAATATAGAAATGAAATTGTTGTTGAATGTATTGGTTCTAGTCAAATTTCAGCTTATTTAATAAAAAATACTCGTTTCATATATATATATATATATATATATATATATATATATATATATATATATATATATATATATATATATATATATCTTGAGTTTATAATATTAAAAATTCCTTGCGTTTATAATATTAATTTCTACAAGACTTTTCTCATAGGCGACTCGGCTCTGCGCGCTTCCCTCTGGTCATGGCAGCGTCCTGCTGCCCCGCGCCTGGCAGCCTCGCTGCGAGGCTCTGCGCTCCCTGCTGCCGGGCCTCCTGCCCCCTGGGTTCCCTCGCTCTACGCTTTCCCCTCTTCCCGAGCCCCCTGCCCTTCTCTTTCTTCCCCTCTGCTTTTCCTGACCCCGCCCTCGGGTCCTGCTCCCTCCGCGCTTCTGCGCCTAGCAGCGCTGCTGCTAGGTCGCTCTGGCTCATTGAGTACCCCGATCATGGCGGCCTCGGGCCCATTAGGACCGGATCCGGATGAATTGATGAAATCCTTCGCTTCCCTCACCCAGGAGAACTCTTCGGAAAGGATCAGGCCCGTTACTTCTCGCTTCATCAAAAAACTGGATGAGATCCCGGAAGTCCCGCTCCCTCCTGCCCTTCCTAGGAGAGCGGCAGTGGCACTAGCCGACAGAGGCCTAGTCGGTCAGTTCACGGGCTTATGGCCCTCCCCCCGCACTGTTCAGCGATGGGTGGAAAGAAATTGGAACTCGATGGTTCAAGGCAAGATCGCGATTCGTTTCTGTGGAAGAGGGTTCTTCACCTTTCTCTTCGAAACAGTGGAAGACCGAAACCTAATCTTCAGGAATGGCCCATACTTTATGGACACAAGAGGCCTCTACCTGAATAGGTGGACCCCTGACTTCGACCCGGAGATGGACGTCCCCAATGCTGTTCCCGTTTGGGTCCGGCTCCCGCATCTGCCCCTTCACTGTTGGGGAGATGAGTCAGTGAAAGCAATTGGAAACGCAGTAGGGAAGTATATAGACAGATCGGAGCCTAAGGAGAATATGCATGCATGCGCAAGAATTTGTGTAGAAGTTGATCTGGGAAAGGGACTGCCAGAAGCCATCAAGCTCAGAGTCGACCAATGGACGCACATCCAGCAAGTTGATTATGAACAGCTACCCTTCAAATGCAAGGTATGTCATGAGTATGGCCATTTCGCCAATAGATGTAGTAAAGCAAATGCAAATGTTTCTGAATCTAACCCTGAAGCTGCAGAGGAAGTCTGGGAAACAGTAAAAAAGAAGAAGCCCAACCCCCCACACGGAAACACCAAAAACCCTATAGTCTCCCCCCCTCCCCCTTCTCAGTCTGGCCCGACCATTCCTTCATCCTCCAACCAATTCGAAACCCTATCCGAGGTAGATCCTCCTTCCCCTCCCCATTCCCCGAGAGCCCCCCCTGTTATCCCAGCCTCCCCCCCGCCTACCTCCCCCCCGCCTTCCTCCCCTCCCCCCACAGTAGAGAGAATATTAACCAGGAACAAGTCCAAGGAAAGCAACTCATCTGTAGAACCCCCAAGAAAAGTCGGAAGGAAATCAAATAAGGAGATAAGGGACGAGACTGCAGCAAAAGAAATGACCACTGGGATTCAGCAACCAATGGACACCTATCTAGACAAGACGAAAGGAAATGGAGAGAAAGGGAAAGAGAAAGGAGGTTCCCACACCAAGACAAATAAGTGATGAATCTGGTCTCTTGGAACTGTAGGGGGATGGGCTCCTCCCTCAAGGTTAACGCAGTCCGTGATCTTCTTAAATCAGAACACCCAGACATCCTCCTCCTCCAGGAGACCAAAATCAATGAGCAGGACTTCAAGAACTACCTAAAAAATAGCAGAACCTATGAAGGAATTGCAGTAAGCGCATCTGGCGCCTCAGGTGGTATAGGGACCATCTGGGATAAGCGAAAATGGAATCTTTTAAATCAAAGGCAAAGCAGCTGGTGGATCCGTTCAGACATTCAAAATACAGCAAAGACAGAAGACTACACTATCTACAATGTTTACGCCCCTCCTCACTTCCGGGACAAGGATGCTTGCTGGAAGTCAATTGCGGCAGACCTCCTGGAGACGCAAGGCCGAAGCATTTTCCTAGGGGGGGACCTGAACCTAATAAGAAACGCTGAAGAAAAGATTGGGGGAAACTTCTTGGCAGATTCCTCAAGGGAAGCCCTTGAAGAAATCATTCTAAACCATAACTTGGTGGACTTCCCTCCTCAGAACGGGCGCTTTACCTGGTCCAACAAGAGAGCAGGTCGAAACAATATCAAGGAAAGATTGGATCGTATCTTGGTCCAAGACAGAATAGTTGCTAAATTTGCTTGCATCAAAAGCCTCATCATTCAAGGATACTTCTCAGACCACAAGCCTGTGGCCCTAAAATTGGACAAAGGAGCAAACTTGGGCCCGCTACCATTCAGATACAACAGAGCATGGGATAACCAGGAGGAATTCCGATCTCTGATAAAAGAGCAGTGGTCAACAGAGATCAGAGGATCCCCGCACTACGTTTGGGAATCCAAACTAAAGATCCTTCGATCGGCCATAAAACAGTGGGCAAAAATCAAGGCAATAGAAGAGAACAGAACTAAATCAGCACTCCAAGATAAGCTTATGCAGTGGAACCAAGAGAAAGATTACAGACAAGACACGGAAGAGGAGCAGATCAAAGAGATGGAACTCCAAAAGGAACTGTACAAGCTGAACAGAAAAGAGGAAGAGGAACAAAGGCAAAAGTCAAGGTGTCTATGGCTCAAGTCGGGAGATAGGAACACCTCCTTTTTTCACAATAATCTGAAAATGAGGAGAGCTGGAAACAATATCGACAAAATAACAGTGGATGGTTTAGAAATAAAAGAGCAAAAGAAAATTATGGAGGCTGCGTCCGCGCATTTCCAAGATCTCCTCACCGCGGACCAGCAAGGCAGAGATGGCATGGAAATCCTTGATACGATGGAAAGCAAAATCTCTGATGACCAAAACTCTGAGCTGGACAAAGAGATCACTGTAGAAGAGATAGAGCAAACAATCCGCAACATGGCTTCAGACAAGGCCCCGGGACCTGATGGTTTCACTGTGGACTTCTATAAGACACACTGGGACATCATTAAAAAGGATTATATTAGAGCAGTAAGAAACTTCTTCCAAAAAGGCAAGATGGGCTGCGGAATGAAATCCTCCTTCCTAGCTCTAATCCCCAAAGAACCCAACCCTCACTCCTTTAACCGTTTTCGCCCTATCTCCCTCTGTAATGTGTCCTACAAAATCATAACTAAGATCCTTGCCAACAGGCTCAAATCTATTCTCCCCTCTCTCATCTCTGAGAACCAAGGTGGTTTTGTCCCGAGGAGGCAAATAGCCGACAATGTAATTCTCATACAAGAGGCTATTCAAAGCAGTATCAACAGGAAAGAAAAGGGTATGATAATGAAGCTGGACATGGCCAATGCTTTCGATCGAGTCAACCATTCCTTTCTTCAGGCCGTCCTAAAAAAGCTTGGTATATCCGAGCTCTTCATAAGCAGGGTGCGGGAGTGCATCTCAGGCAACTGGACAGCCCCCCTCATCAATGGAAGACCCAGCAAAGCTTTCAAAAGCTCAAGGGGCCTGAGACAAGGGTGCCCGCTCTCTCCCTTTCTTTACATACTCATGGCGGAAGCACTAAGCTCGAAGCTGGAAAACATGAGGAGGAAAAAAGAAATAATAGGGATAGAAATTGTCAGAGGGTCGAAAGGCATTAATCACTCTCTGTTTGCGGATGATACCCTCCTCATAGGAGGTGCCTCTTGCATAATGGCGAAGAGATTCAAAAAAGTCTTGGACCTCTTCCTTCATGCCTCTGGTGGCAAACTCAACAATAATAAATGTATGTTATACGCCTGGAACGTCCCCAACCATATCATACAGCGTATATCCCTCATCATGGAAATACCAGCTCAGTTAAATTGGTCCCATTTCATGTATCTGGGGCTTCCTCTGGCTAAAGAAACAATCAAATCAGGGATTTGGGTCAAGATCATCGAAAAACTCAGAGGCAAATTGCAAAGTTGGGGAGTGCACTGGTTAAACTTAGCAGGTAGATCGATTCTAATCAAGTCCATCCTCGCCTCTCTCCCCATCTATCAGTTCGCTATTGCTCTAGCTCCGGCCAGCATCCATAAACACATGGAGTTAATAATCCGAAGCTTCCTGTGGCAAGGAGGCAAGCAGAATACTAAGAAGTTCAGTTTGGTCAAGTGGGAAAAAGTGATCCTCCCAGTGGAAAAAGGAGGGCTAGGAATAAGGGTTCCTAGGCTAGCAAATCTAGCATTGGGTTTCAAACTTATCTGGCGGATTCTAAATGAAAAAGAAGCATGGTGGACTAATATAATAAAGAAGAAATACCTGAACGGTCCAAATAGCAATATCCTATCAGAAAATATCATAGAAAGACAAGGCACTCCAACCTGGAATCTCATCAAGAAATCGCTCCCCCTGTGCAAACCTTTTATCTCTAGAGCTCCTGGGAATGGCAGGGAGGTAAGTATCTGGAAAGATAGAATTATGGGGTCAAAGGCCAGAGACTCAATTCTTCATCTTTACCCCCTCCAACGGTGGATGGCTGAATCTAATCTTAATTCTCTCTTCGACATTTCTTTATGGGACCACGACCGCTGGGCAGGCTGGATTCCTCTCAATCTTCCCATGGATTTAGCCAAGCTTTGGGACGAGCTCAAGAGCTCCCTCAGTGGCTCAGCCCCCATCAACAGAGGGAAAGAAGATAAGTTCGTTTGGGACCCTAATGGAGGCATTTACTCGGTTAAAGAAGGTTACAAAGCCCTTCAGGACATCTCAGTGGTAAACAATTGGTCCCTGTACAAAGCTGCTTGGCGCCCTGAATGCCTCCCCAAGGTCAAACTGTTCAATTGGACTCTTCTTCATGGTAAAATCCTAACTGCTGAGAACCTCAGAAAGAGAGGTATACAGGGGCCTTCTATGTGTTGCATGTGCAGGTTAGCAGAAGAAACCATCACTCATCTCTTCATTGAGTGCCCGATTGCCAAAGCTTGTTGGCATCTTCTCTCTGGTACAATCTCTTCAGAAGCCCTTCCCCCTCAGATTTCGACCCTCCATAAAAACTGGGACAAAAGACTCTATCAACCCAAAAAAGGCAATCTCATAGTGAACAGGCTTTGGAACAGCATTCCTGCTAATTTGAGTTGGCAAATCTGGATTGCACGAAATAAGTGCATTTTCAATAATGAAAAGCCAACCATCACAGGCATTGTGGCTAAATCTATTGCCCTCATTGCTGAGTCCTTCGAAGCAAAAGGGGTTTCTCAGAAAGACATGGAGGTCGAGGATGAGAGGCTCAAGGAATGGCTGGGAAAATTCAACCTTAAACCAAATCCATGCTCTTGTATCAGAGGAAGGAATGGCAGCCAGGACTGGAAGCTTCGTGGCACCGAGGAGGAAATTAGCAACTGGTTAAGAAGCCAAAATAGGCCTATCTTGTACTTCGATGGGGCCTCAAAAAAGAACCCGGGTCAAGCTGGGGCTGGTGGGATCATAAAGGACTCGCAGGGGAAAATCATGGTATCCTTTGAATGGGGGTTAGGCCAAATGTCCAACAACAAAGCAGAGGCCTATGGTCTCCTTCTGGGCTCTCTTATCTCAAAGAATCTCGGCCTTCAGAACCTTCTTATCCTAGGAGATTCAGCTATAATAATCGCAGCCATGATCACAGGGAGAGATTTCAAACAACTGGCCCTCAACAATATCAAGAACCGAATCATGGAGAATATCAGAGCGCTAGGAGAAGTGACTTTCAAGCACATCCTCAGGAATAACAATAAGGAGGCAGACCAGCAAGCAAACCAAGCGGCCAGAAGGAATCTCGGTCAGGTTAGGGAGAATGATTCAACCTATGTCAGGGATATCCCGTAAGCAAAAGCCCCCCGCCGACCCTCCTCAAGGGAGAAGTCACCTCAGGCACCCAGGCCATCTTTTCGAATCTTCCTCAAAATCTCAAAGCTGCATAAATTGGTACAAAGATAGATTTTCTCGATTTCGGGCCTCAAACTCAATCATCGCCCCCAGAGCATGCGTGATCCCTCGCCCCTCCAAAGCAGGCTCTCTCTGCAATCTCAGCAAAGCCCATACCTCAGGTACGCGAATGGACAACAGGGTAATCATGGGTTTTGACCGTGTTCTCTCTAACTTCGGGCTTACTCAGTCCCACTCCACCCGAGTTAGGGACCTCCCTCCATCTACAAATAGTGGACAGCTTCACAACTTCTCTACAGTCAGTGATCGAGCTATAAGAGCCCTCTCAAAGTCTTGGTGCAGTCCGGAAGCTCTCTCTTCTCCAAGTGTTCTGGTCTTCCGTCCTGATCCCGGGGTAAGCCATTTCCAGATTCATGTGATTCTGTTCCTAATCAACAGTGTTTTTTGTTTTCTTAGTAGCGCCCTCCTGAAGTCTTCGAGACCCTCTCGCCTTCCCCTAAAGTCCCAGCTCCTCAGCGATCCCGCTCCCTCCAAAGCTGTCTCAGGCATCCTCACCAACAGCGCGCTCTCCGGTTTCATTCCTCAGGCCATTTCAATGGCGGATCAGCAAGGCCAGCCATCCAACCAGGCCCAGAACAGAGACCCTTTGGGGAACATCTTCAATAACAAAGAATGTAATATGTGCATGGCACATACTATTATGATTAACAGTCTGAAAAAACAGGTGAAGGAGTTAACAGAAGACTACCATGCTGATAGAAATTCCAAACGAAAGAAGCTGGAAAAAAGAAAAAAGGAGATTGAAGACTTAAAGGACCGCTGCATCCACATGGAGGCGGTAATAGATCATCTGCGCACCCTCACTGAAAGCCAACAGGCAGAAACTTCGACCAGAGCCAGCGCCCGGAAGGAAGACTCGGTCACTCAACACTTTCCTTGATTTCATGCATTGCAAATTTGCTTGGTTAGGAGGATCCTATGTAAGGCAGTATAGCCGTTTGTTTTTTGCTTTGCGTTCAACTAAGAGAAGCTACGAGGATAACGGGTCTGCGTACCCGATTTTGTGCCTCAGTTCTCATACTCTTCCTCATTATGTACTAGATCTCTATCCAGAAAGTTTTTTTAATATATGAGTAGCCGACATTGTAAAAAAAAAAAAAAAAAAAATATTAATTTCTTGATTTTTTTATATTAATCCCTTGAATTTATAGTATTAATCCTATGGGTGTATAATATTAATAATTGTTTGGGTTTATTAATCTTTTCGGTGTATAGTCTTAATAATTGCTTGGGTTTATTAATATTAATAATCGTTTGGGTTTATTAATCTCTTGGGTTTATGATGTTAATCCCTTAGATTTATTAATCTATTGGGTTTATAATATTAATAATCTCAGATTTATTAAGCCCTTGAGTTTATAATGTTAGTCCCCTAAATTTATTAATCTCTTGCTTTTATAATATTAACCCCTTGGATTTATTACTCTGTTATGTTTATAATAGTATATCTTTAATTGTTGATAAATATATTAAAATTTTGGAAACTTAATTATAAAGTAAACAAATATATTAAGTAAATATTTTATGAATATTGAATAAAGATTAAATCGCTTCCATCTATTATAATTATTAAATTAAAAATTTAAATATCTTATTCTAAAATAAACATAATTTTTTCAAAAATTGTAAATTGTGATATTCAAAATTTAATTATTTATTTTAAATAATAAAAAACATTTCGAACAATATTAAAATATTTTTAAACAATAAAATAAGTAAAATATTCGACCTCAAGGCCCTATTTCTTACCTGCGTTTGGTTGAGAGGAGAAAAAATGCTGATTTTATTTATGTAGTAAAATCAGTACATCTAGATGCATGAGAATGCAACATAAACTTGAAAAAATATACCATAAATATAAAGTGTCGTGAAAAATCCGATCCATGTCAACATCAAAATAAAACATAATCCAAAACAAAAATATAAATAAAACTCATTATCTCAATAACCGTCCATAAAAATGACGAAACAAGAAGAAAAAAATGATTTCTCACCCCCACTACACCAATAATCTGAAACATTACGTCGCAAATATTTCATTATATTTAAAAATTCATATTCAATTAAAAGTCACCGTCCACGTGTAAAATAAAATAAGGTCACAAATATAAATTATTTTTACACTGATGGAACTATTTCAGCGCGTTGTTGTATCTGAACCCGCCACTTTAATAATACAAAATATTATATCACAAATAATTCATTTTAATAATTTAAAATACTCCTAAATTATAAGATTAATTTGGATGATTATAAATTATGTATAATAGGTACGTTATGATTAATAATTAAAAGAAATATTTTTATAGGTACGCTTATCATTAATAATACCAATAAATATTTTTATAGTTTTTTTTTATAGGTACGCTTATCATTAATAATACCAATAAATATTTTCATAGTTTTACGCCTATAATAGTTTTGTTTTAGTCCAATACTACTTGCTCAATTGGATTTTTTCTAGCGTTTTATGCCAGAATAAATCCATTGAGTGTATACGATTTTTTCTTTAATATATTGTTTTTAATTTAATTTGCATTTTTTTTATAAGTTAGGTATTAAAATCAAGATCTCTTTCGTGTACAAATGAAAAAATCATAAACAGACAATGGAAAAAAAATCAATAAATGAAATATAACTCAAAATAGATAAGTATAAGTATAACCATAAGAATGAAAAAGAAACTTGAACATATGATTTATAGAAATGTAATTATGAAAATAAATAAATATATAGAAAGAAATAAAGAAATTATTTTAACGTTTACAAGGTTAAAGATAGCCTATGGGATAGATTACTTCTTCATCTGCTTGATGTATTTGGCCTTTTTCTGTGAAGCTTCAAAATAAATGCTCCCAACTTCTCAACAAACCCCTCACTAAATAGACTATCCCAAGAGCTAGCTGCCAGCATATCTGCATAGCTTTCGTTGTTGTCTTTGAAGGCCTCACATTCTAAAATGAAATGTTTTTCTATTTCCACTTTTCCGGAAGAACAAAAAATGCATACTCTTTCCTCCCACACTTCCTTTGGCCTTCCAGCGCCCTATTTCACAACGGAGTTGATGAGAATTAGTCTTTAACTGAGCAATAAGAATTTTGGCTCTCCAAGAGATATTGGCCTCTATGTATGATTTTGGTTGATGACTATGAGTGGGATTAAACACTTCAATATAGTAATTTTTCTTTCTTCCTAGCTCCTTATCTCAAGTATGCTTATGGAACTTTTCCATAACAAAAGCTTTTATCTCTTTGTTGTTTATAGGACACGCGTTCAAGCAAATACCCAATTTACTAAACCATTTGTTATTTTGTTGCATCCAAGTTTTTTTGCTCTTGCGCAATCTATCATTAAAGACAACCTTAGGCCATCGACCCTCTTCCATTTGCTCAATTTTTTTTAAATACCTTATGACTCGCACCATAGCAATTGCTTCAATAGGAGTAGTCCCTATTTCACTTTTAATCTTAAATTTGTTTGTAATCAAATGCTTCTGAATTTTCTCAATTTGTCTCCACTACATGTCGAATGTGCTGCTGGCCCATAGATCACAACCATAGAGAATCATCGGAATCACTAGAAGCCCAAAAAGAGTTTGAGTGGTTTTCCAGTCCCATAACTATGCCTCTCTAAACCTATTTTGAAAAGCATAAAATGCTGTCCAACCCCCCAAAGTTCTTTTCTTTCTACAACCATTCTAGCTTAGATTTTTGTTGAAGTCAATTTCGAGGTATTTGTAATCCGAAACTTCTTCCAGAATGTTGCCTTCAAAATAGAACTTGTGCTAGTTATGTTTTCTTTTCTTAGAGAAGACCACTACTTTTGTTTTGTTGATATTGACTTGCATCCCCACACTTCTACAAAAATGCTCAAGGGATAGTAAGTGCTCTTGCAAACCAAGAGTCAATTTAGCAATCAGAATAAGGTCATCTGCATACAAAAGAAGCCTTATCACAAACTTTCCCAAATAGATACCATCACTCCATTGCGAATTTAACCACTCCTCAAGCTTGTCGATATATAAACCAAAAAGGGAAGGAGACCGTGGGCAACCTTGCTTGACCCTGATATCACTTCTACAACTTTCAAAAATGCCTGTTGAAGTTCTAATTTTGACTTTCACCTCTTCATACAGCCTATTCACAACTGCTCTCAAATGTTTAGGAACCCCAAGTTCTTCCATCTGTGTCAAAGCTTATCCCTAAGAACCGAGTCAAAAACTTTTCTGAAATCAACAAAGCAACAAAAGACTTCTTCCTTTTTCTCCCAAACTTTTTCAATGATGTGCCTTAAAGTTATACAATGATCAACTGTGGAATGTTTAGGTCTAAAACCTGCTTTCCCTTTAGCATGCTTATCTTTTTCTTCTGCCCACTTGCTAATTTTGCTTTCTAGCATGCTTACAAATAGCTTTGCAAACAAAGGGTATATCATGATGGTCCTATAATTGGAGGGATTATTGACGTCACCGCTCTAGAAAAGAGGTATTGCCAGACTAGTTGTCCAATTTGTGGGGAGCCCTTGTTGTATGATGTTGTTGAAGATTTTTGTAATGTGAGGTGCAAGAATCTTTGAGCCCCACTTTAGATATTCTGCTTTGAGTTCAGCGAAGTCTTTTGCTTTTCCAACACCCAACTTCTTGACATCCATCTCTACCTCTTGTATCGTGAAGAGTTCAGTGTGAGTGTTGACCAGGGGGGAGGGTCAACCTTGGGAACCTACTCATAGAGTTGTCTTGCATAATCAAACCATTTAGAAGTTGTAATATTATTTCCAATTTGTATCTTTTTTAGTTGGAGCTCCTTCCAAAATAATTTGGGATTATTTTTCCCAAGGAAGATTAGTTCTTCCCTCCTTGAAACCATGAAATCGGCCTTTTTCTTGCTTAATAACTCCTTATAACCTTTGAGCTTTATGTTATCCTTGTTTGACTCTTTCCACATTCTCCTTGTCGTTTTGCATTCCTCGTTAAACCAAGCATTAACTGGAAAGCAATTTGTTTCAGACTTCTTAATTTTTGCTCTTTTTCACTTTGCAAGTGCTAATCGAATTAAATGTGTTAATTCATGACTATGAAAGCTGTGAATTGTAATTTTCTCCTTCTCGAAGAGCCTCTCTAGTGTCATTTTGAAGGTATTACAATTTTTTGTGGTCAAAATAATTCTACCCAATGGGAGATTTTGCTGGACATGCTGAATTTTTTACTCTAATTGTTTCTTTCCAATCCAAGAGAAACATAAATAAATTGGCTTGTGATCTGATTTCAAGTCCCGCAGCTAATATCCAATCAAAACTTCCTCCATTTTCTCACACAAACCATGTGAGCAATTTACATAATCTACCACACTTGCTCCATTGTAAGTATTGCAAGTGAAATTACTGGACTTTGCCCATCTAGTCAAGCCATTACAAATGACTAAATCAAAGGCCCCACATAGAATAAGCAATTGTTCACCAAAGAGATTGCAGCCCTTGTCCTTTGAAATTCTTTCCCACTGATGATTACTTTCTTCTGTAATCCAAATAGGATCACAATCGCCTTTACAACAAAGAATGCTAGCTTACTCACTTGCAGTCCTAACATTGAAATCACCCACTATAAGGACTTCACCTAGTTGCGAATATGTTGCAATATTTGTTTTTAAGGTTGCAAATGGATCTTTGTGGTCAAGCCCTCTACCTTTGTAGATTTTTGAAACCTGCGGCGCAAAATAGCATGTTGCAATTCTGATGTGGTTTCCATTTTCTGATATTTTAAACCAAATGAATTGCTTATTTGAGTCCTCTTTTTCTAACTGAATGAGACAACCTTCTTTCTCCCTTACTAAAACTATGATACCCCTGTGCCGTTTTCCATACCCTGTTGCTTTGTTCCACACTGCCATCTTCCAGTGTCCTTCAAACAGAGGTGTCTTGCACCCTTCATGCTCATGTGTTTCTATGAAGCAAATTATGTCTCTATCTTCCGTAATAGGCCCTTAACTCAGGTCCTCGTCTCCATGGGTAACCTCTGTACTTCCAACATATTAATCTTAAGGAAACCTGGGTATGACTTGATTGTTATTTATTTTGACATGCAAGACTCACATTTGAGTCTTTGTCCCTGCTTTCCCATACTGACCTTGCTTTCTGATTTCCTATTGAAGAGTTTGTTTCCTCTTCTTTATTACCATCTTGCTGCTCTATTTTGGAAGGAGGTCCAAATCACGCTATCACAACTTTTCCTTTATAAATCCCTGCTCTCTTGCCTTCATCTCTTGCTGCCATAACCTTTAAAATTTCCTCCCTTCTTTCCTCTTGTTGTTTTACAGTTAAATCTTCTTCTAGGAAAAAACGAGAACCTCTCAAGTGATGTTTCTTGCTTAGAATGATATATTTATCATGCAAGCTAGGCATAATGACTTTTATGGGTTTGGCTCTCTCCCTGTTAAACTTACCCACCCTCCATGCTTGGTATATTTGTCCTTGCCATAGCAACTTGTCTCTCAAGAAATCTCTTGCAAGGTTAAGAGTACATTCATTTTTCCCATAGTCTTTCACCCCTTTAATAATTATGTTTTCTGCCCTATTTTTTTTTTCCTTGCCTTCACTATCTTGCATGTTGTCAACCTAAATATTTGTTTCTCCTTCCTTATTAGTATAATTGTTAATAACTTGAGCCCAAGTTTTGGAAACTTTGGTGGAATCTCCTTTCGTTTCTTCTCTTGCGTTCTCTTCATGGTTGTTTATTTGGGCAATCATTTTCCCTTTATCCTGGGATGATTTCACATTCACCACCTCTGTACTTTCCACTACAGATTTCTTTATGTTTTGCACATCTGCCTTCATGCATTGCCATTCTGTCTTCCCTATTAGTGGAGCTTCCTATAGCAATGCCACTTGTTCTTTTAAAACTTTATTGCTTTCTGCTAAAGCCTTGTTCTCAGCTGTTATTATATGAATTTTATGATCTCTTTCCTGCCCTTTAGCTTCTGAAACCTCCAACTTTTGTTTTTCATTTAACAATTCTTTCACATAAAGATCAGATGACCAAGTGAGAGGTGTGGATGTGGTACTATATAAGGTAGAATCATCAATGACTTTTCCTCTGGACTTTTTGTTGCCACGTACTTGTAGAGGAGACTTGTTTGAGTGCTTTTTGAGAAGGGATCGAGTACTTTTCTTTTTAGATCATTCCTTCCTTCTTTGCTCCCATTTTGACAGGCCATTATTCATTTTAAAATGCCCCGATATTGTTTGGCATTGACCCAAACCCACTTCCCAGCTTTAGCGGATGAGGCAATTTTCACTTATCCTAAATCATTTGTCTCCACATGTTCTGAAATTTTTTGTTCCTTTGTCATTTTTGAATGCATTTGTTGCTCCTTGCTCGCTGCTCGATACTTCTATTGCATAAAAGCTCCCTGCTCTCACACTGCTCACTGTTCACTTCTCACTACTCTCATTGCTCGTTGCTCTCACTACTGACCACACCGCTCACACTGCTCGGATAGTTGCACTGAACAAACGAGAACTCATTGTCGCTCCAAGAGAAACATGTCCAAGAAAATTGTAGCAGAAAAGTTCCCAAAAAGTTCTCTATACAGATCCTTAAAATCCAAAAAACAGGCAAGCCTTCCTTGGAGTTTAAAAAAGAATCTTCGGTACATGTGACAGTAAATTCGGCGTGCCCGAGTTTAAGTCCGATTAGGGCCAAATATGAAGCAACATTCAAAATGAATAAATGGTTGCAACTCTAACATTCAAAGCTTCTCCCTCCTGTAAATGCGACTTTACTTTCTTTACCGTACTAGAATTCCATTCACCTCCGGTTGCAACAAATATATATGTCAACGTTTTTTCATACTGAAACAGGGCACGTGCAGATCAACACAAGAAAGTTTGAAATATCAATGTTGTAGCGTTTGAAATATCAATTAACAAATCTGGTCATTCAAAAAAAATTGTATGCGATCCGCCCACACTTTGCCTCCGATCGCAAGCATTTCCTTTAGCTTCCTTCAGCCAATCGCCCCACTTGAGCTAGAGCTACTCCTAATAAAAGTAAAAGTTCAAACTGTGAATATGTCAAAAGGGTCTTTGAGATTTTCAATGTCATGGATTCATGGCCCCATGTGCCGAATGTGAATCCCATTTCTTTCAATGACCAAAGTGTTAATCCCATTTATATGTACAAATATAAATATAAATAATAATAGCGAAAAGACAAGAAAAAATATAATCTCATGAAATAGTATTTATTATATTATTTTTTAAATAGTAAGCAAGAATAATATTATGACAATTAATATGAATAATAAGAAAAAGGAAAAAAAAACAAAATAAACATATGAACTTAAACAAAAGAAAGGGAACAAAAGGAAGGGAACATATCAACAAAAGGAAAAAAAGAAGGGGAAAAACAAGAATGAAGATCACTAGGAAGACAGGGAAGGGATCCAACCACTGCTAATTTTCCAACCATCGTCCATTTTCAGCATACTTGACCTTCTCTCAATTTTAATGGTCTCCCTAAACTTCCAATGATGGAAATGATCAATATCGACAATGACTTAGGACTCTTCTATACATATGTGGTACTTTTTCTTCTCAGCATGTTTTGCTAGAGCTAAGGAATGAGTCTTACAATGTTTGATGTCAGTTGCATGCTCTTGAATCCTCTATTTTGTGGAGCGTCTTGTTTCTCAAATGTAGGGATTCCCACAGGAACATGGGATAACATAAACACCCTTCATATTTTTAGGGTCGACCGGGTCTCTGATGGATCTTAGGGAGCTTTGAATGGTGTTTAGGGGCCTAAAGGTGGAAGGGACTTTGTGCTTCTTAAGGATCTGATCAATCTTATCAGTGGTCCCCTAGATAAAGGCAAGTTGAACACTAGAGACCAGATCTTTGGGCTCTTTATTTATCCTTGGACCCCTTCTTTCCTTTAATTAAACCTTGAGACCTTGGTGTTTATTATAACCATTATTTTAGAACACTCTAAAATGGGTTTTCTCATTATACAAGTGAATTTCATCATAAATCCTTAAAGCACGAGTCGCCAAAGTGTTGAGAACTCACAGTTTTTGAGCAGGATAATGATGGGAACTGGCATGAAGATATTTCTTTATGTGAGTCTTCTTATGAAAGACCTGGTGAGAGAAAGAACCATCATCTTTCTTAGAGATAAGAATGTCAAGGAACAAAAGGCTACCATTGAATTTCGGCTCCATTGTAAACTTGATGGAGTTAGATTGATTGTTAAGATGTTAAAAAATGGACCTAATTTTTCACGCCCACGAGGCCAGATGATGAAGGTATCATCTACAAACCTCTTTGAAAGATTAGGTTGGAATTGAGCCAAATCCAATGCCTTGGATTCAAAGAATTCCATGAACAATCTTGTTCTTCAAAGCCCCATTCCATTTATCTATTTTGTTCTCCTTTAATCTAATTTAATTAATCTTTATTTATTTAAATCTTTGTTCTTGACCCTTCCTCTTAACAGTTATTTATATAATCTATTGACTTGACCCTTTCTCTTAAATACTAATTATATATTATTCTTAAACATTTACTTTCATTATTTTATTATTATTTTTAACAAATAATTTCATATGCCTCTTCCATTTAATGATTCATAGCTCTCGTTTGGAATCGATCTATTATTAAAGCCCCTAACAATGGGTGGAGTGTCCACCCGAAACATTGGACAAGATTAAGCATACTCCACACAGTTACATTCGAAAAAAATCTGTCAATAGTTCATTCATGTGCATCCACCAATTAAAAAATAGGAATTCAAATTTTAAAAATTCAAATATTAATTTTTTATTTCCAAAATAACAAATTTAATATTTAATTTTACAAAAACTTTAGTAAACTTTGTAATTTGTTTTTAAAAAAATACTAATTAATTAAAAGTCAAAGCTTTTTCAACATAAATGAAAACAATATAACATGTGTTTGGTAGATATAATAAGTTAAATTAACTCTACTTCAACAAAATAAAAATTCTTAAATTCCTTTTACAAACACCAATAACCCTGGTCATAAACAAATAACAAAATAATCAACCATTCAAATATTTACACTTTGTTAATGGACAAACCACTAACTTCACATCTCATGTTTATCTTTTTTTGTGGTGTTTGGTAGTCAAAGAAAATTGTGTTCACATATAGCATAGTAAGACATACTGAGATCCATAGAAACATAGTAGAAGTAGGCATAACATAGACAAAAATAAGAAGTTAGGCACCATGAAAGACTATTAGACTAATATAATGACTAGAGATAGAGCATTGGAGTTGCCTTGAGGTGAAACCTCTACTGGTGCGTTGATAACAGCTGGAGTGTGAGGTTAGGAGTCAAATCTAGAGTCTAAATTGAACACTACGAAGTGTTCCACCCGAATTAGTTTGGTGACTATATCGTCCAAGTTGAATCAGATGTCCTATAGGATTCCTTTGATCTCCTCTTGTCCTGCAAATAATTGGTAGTGGTCAAATTGCTTGTCACAGATGACCTTGTGAAGCAAGGTCTCTAGTTGATGGTGCAGAGCCACTGAATGGAGAAAATGAAGTCTCATTTTGCGGAATTTTGCAAGATCTAGAGTCCATATGAAGGTGCTAACACTGATTTCAAAGTCGGAATAATATGTCTGGTCACCAAATTACTTGGCTTACAAGTGAAGGATATCATTCCTAACTTCAGGAAGGACAAATTCAAAGTGGCAAGCCACTGAGTTCCAACCAAATAGATGTTGGTGACGAGAGGTGGATCCTCCTACCGCACCACCCTGGTGACTAGGTTGTCGCATCCAAGGGGCCATAAGAACAATTGTTTTAAACATACTTGGCTGGGGTGACCAAAGTATAGTGAAACAGATGGTGTGGACAAACATAATAGGTGTGACCAAAAGTCGAACCTGGGTACTACAATGATGGAGAGGTGGTAGCTCAGGAGTGTAGTAACTAGAATGAGAGTGGAAGTGAAATGTTAGAAGGGCATCGTCGACCATGAATTGGGAAAACAAACCTACACACCTAGGGTGAATGACTTCCCTTTGACTTTGTATTGGAAAGAGGAGGTGACAAGTGGAAACTCTGCAAAATAAATTTGGGAAAGCTATAATCTAAATGCTATTAGAACCAAATTGAAAATGTGCCCGAGTACCAGACACCACATACAAGGACTTGACAACTGAATGATATAACCACAAATTTAGGGATTTGGGAAGATGTTGAAGGCAACACAAAAACTAGCTCGAATGAAGGATTCATCATTGTGTTATGGAGAAAGAGAAAAAAACAGGGGCACCTGTAATAACCTACCAAAGTGCCAAACCCAAACGAAACAAAATAACAAATGAATTGACAACAAAAGGTTAAACAAGAAGGTTGTAAATAAGTTGACAAACCTTCATCAAATTCGCAGAGTGCGAACGCTGGTGAACTATAGTCAAGGGAATATAGAAAATGCTATGCAAGCCTAGACGCACTTGTGAAATTCTTCCGCCTGAAGTTGAGATCCTTGAATTTATAAAGAACCCCCATAGCCTGAAGACCAAACAGACAGAAAATATTGTCTAAAGGATTAGAAGTAAAGGAGGGACAAGTGTGTGTTATGGCACACATGTTAACACCCACATTTTACACAACATACAAGCACTCTCTTCCCTAAAATTCCTCCATTATCAACTTCAATGGTTAGAAACTACGAGACACGAGAATGTTGGACGGAAGTCCCTCTCCCTCCACTTGCCTATATTTAAATTGATCTGAAAAAATTCACTGAGGTTGATCATGTATACAATGTGAACGCCATGTGTGAGAAGGCTATGTGTAACTCCACCCCTCCCACATTTACTCACTTTCACCATCCTATCATGGTAAGCATGAGATAATGGCTACTATGACATGACTCAACCTCCTAAGTATGGTTAGGGAAGTGGAATCAATAAACTGAAACCATATTGACCTTCCTCAGGAGCTACAGTACACCAAGGAATCAACCAATCACTCCTATGCTCAAATCATGAGCTAGAATGACCTTTTATTGACGTGGGCTCCCAACTGCATGATGACAAGGCCTCCATGTGATTGAGAGCCTCCAACAACATACACAAGCCTAGATTCTAGCAATTGTGACCTAAAAATTTTAGTTCAAAGGGTGTGGTCCTAGATTTTGAGCCTAAATTCCAGGTCAGCCTCTAGACCACTAGTCAAAAATCAGTGATACTTTCCAAAATGATAAGTAACTCAATGACAAAGATAAATATACAAATTTTAGCCACATATTTGACCTAACCATGACGGAAATTCCATCAGACATATTGAGAACATGTAATCTACAAGTCATGAATGGATATATGAAGATAGGGGTCTAATACTTATATGAGAATCGTCAAGAAGGTCCAATGTCCTCTCATAATAGCTTCAAAAACATCTATTATCTCATGCATTCATTAATAATCCTTCAACTAATCAAAACATGTCAAAGAGCCATAACTAGAACTTGTTATGAAAGCATGCTTATAATTAACATATAACCGAAATAATAACCATGATAGGACAACCATCAAAGCCACGTAATAAAAAGTACAAATACTCATGAAATACAACAAGAAAAGAGCTCTTATTAACATATGCAAAATCCAACCAAGTTAAGGACTTCCATGTAGTACCCGAACATATATTGAGCTAAACCAAATATTTCTTTTAGCTAATCACCCCCGTGCCATATTCTAGCATGAATTTGGGACGCAAGACCAAATCTACCAAGTATTTCTCAGAGATAAAACCATATCCACCCTCAAGATTTACCACAATCTTACCAAAAATGGTCAAGGGATTCTGAGGCCCAAACAAGGGTATAAACAACCAGGATTTATCATAATCCTGCCAAAATTGGTCAAGGGCTTCCTAGGCCTAAAAAATGACATAAAATATAGGCTTTACCACAATCCCGCCAAAACCAGTCAAGGGATCACTAGGCCCAAAACAAGCTTGGATGCCTCTTTATTTCTTCACCAATACCTTGAGTAATTCTCTTGTCTTCACCCTCAGGCTTTACAACAATCCCACCAAAACCGATCAAGGGATTCCTAGGCACTTTGGAATTTTTATGAGACCATGTCACAGGGTTCCAAAACCATTTGCTAATCCAAAGCTCAACCTAGTAAAAGATCCCCATCACACCATGGCTATCTGGAAATGGCAAGGCAAGGTTGAAACCACTTTCACACCTAGAAAAACCCATGCCAATGACAACAAAAGAACCAAATACATACATGCATGTACCATGCATTCACAAATCAGCTAGGAAACCACACATGCAACATGTTACCTACAAGTATTCCTGTTGACACTACCTCATCCAACTTTTCCTTGCTTTTCCATTTCCTTCATTTTCCTTCCTTTTCCTTTCTTTTCTTTCTTTCCCAAGTGATAGAGTGCTCCAATAATTCTCTAAGTGTGCAAGAATATGAGAGAATAGAAAGAATAGAGAGAGTTCCAAAACTAAACTGTAAAAAACCTAAACCAACAAAAGTTATGAACTGATCCTCAGAATCTTTTTTATCATTGAGGCCTCTATTTTCTTCAATTCCCTTTATTTTTCCTTCAAATTTCCTCTCATGCAATTTTGTGACCTTTCGTCCCCCTTTTCTCCTAACTTCCTTTATTTTCATAAATAAAATTCCAATTAATGCCTATTTGCCTTTTTATTGTCTGTGTCAATGCCTTTGCCAATTTCCTTAGCCATAATAAACAAAATGAACAAACACTAGAATTTTTTCCCCAACATTCAATTTGGAATACGTGTCCCATGACCTTGGTCTTATTTTTCCTTTATTAACTTTATTAAATGAAATTTTAACCCGAGGCTACTACAAAAACCTCCCCCTTAGGAGAACACTATCCTCAATGTTTTATGACACCTATGACCAGAAAACCACTAAAAACAAAAACATACTACCCATGGACCTTTATAACTTATCTTGATGCAATATTTATAATGAAAATGATATGGATTAGATAAATATATTATTTTTCATCCATATCAATGCATTTGGAGTGGAAAAAGTGGAGGAATCAGCTCATTGGACCTTTTTTACTAGCGGGACCCATTTTGGCAAAACGGGGTCTGAAACCTTCTGGGAGCGTTTTAAGGATTCAAATGAAGTTTTTGGAGTTAAAATTTTTCCCCTTAATGGGGCACCATTTCATTCTATTCTACAAATAGAGAGATTTCCAATGGCATAAGAATCGAATCAATCAGAGTATGTATGCAAAAGTTATGCCACTCAGAAGTTGACCTTCCTGTTTTCACACCTATAGTTTGGGAGGATGTTGCGCCAGCCCCCATTATTCATGGAAAATAGGCTAGCCATGTGTTTTTATGTAAAATAATCTAGATGATTCTATTTTGTAACTCTAGATAAGAGTTGATGTGGTCAAAATTAACCACTAGTAGGCCATCGGGTTGTGTTATAACCGGGCCACTAGAAGGAAGAGGCATTCCATTCTGTCGAGAGCATTTTGTTCCATAGTTGAACAAAGATATCCAGGAGAGATAGGAGGTAGAGCACACAAAGAGGATTTGTGCACTATAGCAACCCACGGGCCACAGGCATTACTTCTTTGTACCTGTAGCCATATTTCTAGACAGAGAAAGAGAGCGAAGCGACCTCACCTTCCAGTTGGGTTTTCTCCTGAAAGGGTTTCCCAAAGAGCATATCTTGTGTCTTATGTGTGTGAGATATTATTTTTCCGTTCTATACTTTTTATGCATAATTTATATTCACATGAATGCACTAATTACAATTAAATCCATAAATCTTAAAGTTTAATAAAATTGTAATAGTGTAGAATCTCATATATTTAATATAATATTATCAGATATGTTGTGACGAGCTGTCCAGTGGAATATCCACAGAAGTTTACGGATCATTTGGTATCAGAGCAGGTTTCTTTGGCTATTTTTTGGAGATTACATGGATCTATATAGACAAGGTCGAAAATCATAAAACCTTAATCATAGCTGACGAATATGTAAACAAACCTCATGATCCTAGAGAGGTGAGGTTTTCGCGGCTAGAACAACATGTCACGGATGTAAATCACAATGTAAACCTCCTCATGGAGGCCCCAAGAAATAAGTTGGGGATATTTGGAGAAGATGGGGATTTGAATGTAGAGGACAAATCAGAAGGGGGATCAGGAGATTGGGAAGACACAGAGAACCAACTAAAGAAAGAACCCAGAAAATATCAACCTAGTTCGAGTGTCATGAATCAATCCCTGTTTAAAGTGAACTCAAAATTCGATATCAAGCCATACCATGACAAGATCAATGCTATGAAGTTGAACTCACTGGTTGCAACAACTAGAAGTTTATTTTAGTGTCCATCAAATCGAGGAAGGGCAGAAGATCTCATTCGCGTAGTTAAAATTGGAGGGCCATGCACTGACTTGGTGGGAGAGCCACACGGAAACCCTGAGGTTGGAGGGAGAACCTCCAGTGACTAAGTGGGAGGATTTCAAAACCCTCATTAAGTCACAATTTTATTCCATTGGGTACGTGGAAGACTAGTGGATCCGGTGGCATTACTTAAGGGAAAAGTCGGGCCAAAGCATGCAAGAGTACACCTCAGAATTCAGAAATATGGCTATAATGTTGGGTATCTCTCCAAAGAACTTATATGTACTCCTCAAGTATTTGGGGGATTTGTACCGCCATCTGCATGAGCAAGTGATGTTGTTCAAGCCCAAAACAGTGGACGAGGCTTGTGTACAAGCACAGTGCTTGGAGAGCATAGGACTGAAAAGAGCACACTCAAGTGGATTGAAGCAAAACGAGCAAAAAGACACTTCTAAGGAGGAGAAGAAGAAGAAAAAAGGTGGAAACGATAAAAAGACGACAGCCACAGCACACCAGTGCAAATATCCTAGCAACCAACCATACAAAGGAGAAGTGTTGGAAGTTGCATCCAGAGCTAAACCCAAAGAACAAGAAGAAAGATAATAAGAAGAAGAATCTCATGGCTACTGATTCGAGCAACCAAGTTGAAAGAAGCTCGAACGTGGATGAGAATATCATTTGTACATCAGTGTAGAAGGAGGTGAATCTGAGTAGCCTGAAGAGAAAGAAATGTCCAAACTCTTCCATGTAAAGATACAGGTCAATAAGATGAAGATTGATGCTATGTTTGACTCGGGATCATAGGAGATCTCATTGCAACAGATCTTGTCAAGAAGTTGGGGTTGGAAATTTGTGGTAATCCAAACCCATATCCACTGGGATGGGTACATAAGGATGAAGAGCTAAAGGTAACAAAACAGTGCAAAATTAGCTTTGCTATCAGTGTTGATTTTATTGATGAAGTAGATGTAGATGTGGTTCCCCTTGATGTATGTGGAGTCATGTTTGGGAGTCTATGCATGTACATGCATGATGCAATATTCATGAGGAAAGATAACCAATATTGACTCATCAAGGATGGAAGATCGTTCATCATCAATGCCCACGAAGGCAAGTCGAAAATTTCACTGGTAAGTGCCAACCATGCCAAGAAATTGATTAGTTCCAGTAATAAGTATGTTTTATTGTTTTTAAGAGAAATTCAGTCTATAGAGGAGTTAATAAGAGGCAAGGCATCCCTAGAGGGGCGTATTAAGAAACAAAAACATCAATTGGAGGGGTTGTTATAGGCATACAAGGACGTGTTCCGAGAGCCTAAAGGGTTACCCCCTAAGAGAGAAGTGGAGCATGAGATCCAACTATTTCCAGACTCCCCATTACCAAATATTGGGTTGTATAGGCAGTCTATTATAGAAGAAAGTGAGGTGAAGAAACAGTTGCAGCAGCTACTGGAACAAGGTGTCATTCGACCAATTACATCACCTTGTGGGTCACCCATCATCATTGTGCCAAAGAAGGATGGGACTTGGTGGATGTGTATATATTACATGGTGTTGAATAAAATCACGCTCAAGAACAAATACCCCCTACCCAGAATAGATGGTCTGCTAGATAAATTGCAGCAAGAAAAGTATTTCACCAAGTTGGACTTGAAGTCTGGATATCACCAGGTTAAAGTCAAAGAAGAATATACATGGAAGAGCGCCTTCAAAACCAGATAAGGTTTGTATGAGTGGTTAGTTATTCCATTTGGCCTATATAATTCACCAACTACATTTATGAGATTAATGAATGATGCATTGTGCCATTTTATAGATTAATTTGTCCTTGTCTATTTGGATGATATACTGGTATATAGTGCTACGTGGGAGGAGAATATTTCACATTTGACACAGGTGCTAGAAACATTGAAAAGGCACCAGCTACTAGGAAATCCCAAGAAGTATGAGTTTGCGCAACACCCTTAGTATATTTGGGATATGTGATTGGTGGAGAAGAATTGAAGATAGATCCTTCCAAGATGGAGGCCATCATGAAATGGTCGGTGCCTACTAATGTTACTGAGGTTAGGAGTTTCATTGGGGTAACACAATAACTAAGGAAATTCATAGCCTTGTTTTCAACAGTAGCAACACCATTCCACGCCATAACAGCAAGTGGAAAGAGTTTTCAGTGGGGAAAAGGTCAGCAAAGGGCTTTTGAGGAGTTAAAGAAGAATATCAATCAATCACCAATTCCAGAATTACCAAAAGTGTAGCAGCATTTTGGAGTGGAGACAGATGTGAGTGGGTATGTTATGGGAGTTGTCTTGATGTAGGGAGGAAGAAATATATGTTACCATTATGAAATTTTTCATGGGGCAGCTCTTAACTACCATACCTATGATAAGGAACTCTATTCCATGGTGCAAGATGTGAAGAAGTGGGAGCATAATCTGATGGGAAAGGAGACAATCATCCACATAGATCACCATCCGTTACAGTACTTGCAGGCCTAGAGTAAGCTACAACAGACCGACCATTACAAGTGGATGGGGTTTTTACATCAGTTTCATTTGGTGATCAAGTCTAAGAAGGGAAGCAAAAACAAGTTGGTAGATATGCTTTCAAGGCCACCCACATCAAAGATTACAATTTTGGGGACTCTTATGCACATGGCGCCATTCACCCGTGATGCATACAAAGAGACATATTCAGAAGGTGAGGAATTCAAGGAGGTGTATCAGCAGTTGCAGAGTCAGAGTCATGTGCATGATGGCGACAACACCATTGACTACCATCTCCAGGATGGGTTACTCTAAAGGTTGGATAAGTTGTGTGTTCCTAAAGGTGATCGTTCGCAACTAATTAGAGAGGCTCACACCTCCAAGGTTGCAGGTCACTTTGGTGTAGGGAATACTGTGGCTAACTTATAGAGGTATGTGTATTAGCCCAAGATGCAAGAGAAGGTAGCTAGGTTCATAAGAGGATGCATGCTTTTTTGTACTAGCAAGCCTAGCAATAGGAAATAAGGTGCATATCATCCCTTACCTGTACCTACTCATCCTTGGTAAAGAATTTCCATGGACTTTATGGGAGGTTTACCGACAACCAGGAAGAGACATGACTACTTGTTCGTGGTAGTTGACAGGCTTAACAAGATGTGTGTTCTGATGCCCTATAAAAAGACCATCAATGGACAAGAAGTAGAAAACTTGTTCTTTGGATTGGCCTAGGTTCTTTTTGGGATACCAAGGAGCATCATTTCAGATAGGGACACAAGATTTCTCAGTGCATTTTGGACTACATTGTGGGAGAATATGGACATTAATTTGAAGAGATCTACAACATTCCATCCATAGATAGATGGGCAGACAAAAGTCAATAGGACTTTGGTGTAGCTTCTGAGGGGATACAACCAAAAGCATTCGAAGACCTGGGATGAAAATCTAGTATATATACAACATTCTTATAATAAAGTAGTCCACTCCTCTACAAGAAAGTCCCCATCTCATACTTGTTTTGGATATTTTCCACCTTCACCTTTGGATATTGCATATGGGCAGGAAGGAGGAGTGATGGAACATCTTACAGGAGATGCTTTGAGGGCTGAAAATTTTATAGAGAAGATCAGGAAGATCCATCTATAGGTACATGAAGCACTATAGAAGTCGCAGGCGAAGTATAAGGCCAGGCATGATCATCACAGAACATAGAAATCATTCAAGGTGGGAGACATAGTATGGATATAGTTGAACAAGGAGAGGTTGCAGGGACCTAGTAAGAAAATCAAGGCTCTCAGATATGGTCCTTTTGAGATACTGGAAAAGGTGGGTGATAATGCCTATCAACACAGTTTACCACCATATATGCGCATTTACTCAATTGTGAATGTAGATAATTTGAAACTCTATGAGCCTTCCATGCTAGATCAGGAAGAGGAATAAGTCCTACCTTCTGTGGAGGATTTGGCACCAAACGCTCAAGCAGAGTTAACAAAATATATAGTTTTCTAGAAGAGGTCCAGAACTAAAAGACAAGGGAAACAAGACCTTTGGCAGATTGGGTTGAAGGGACAACTTCCAAGCAAAGCTAAATGGTATCCTATAGAGAAGGTGGAGGAAACATTTCCTCACCTCATTCAGTAAAATATTTTTGGGACCAAAAGCCTCCCAAAATGGGGAGGTATGATACGGATTGGATCATTATATTATTTTTCATCCATATCAATGCATTTGGAGTGGAAAAAGTGGAGGAATCATCTCACGGGACCATTTTTACTAGCCGGACCCAGTTTGGCAAAATGAGGCCTGAAACCTTCCGGGAGTGTTTTGAGGCTTCAAACTATGTTTTTTGGGGTAAAATTTTGCCCCTAAAGGGGCATCTTTTCATGCTATTCTACACGCAAAGAGATTTCCAATGGTGCAATAATTGTGTCAATTTGAGTCTGTATGCAAAAGTTATGTCACTCAGAAGTTGACCTTCCTGGTTTTCACACCTATAATTCGGGAGGATGCTACATCAGCCCCCACTATTCACGGGAAAGGGACTAGCCACGTGTTTTTGATGTAAAAGACTCTAGAAGAGTCTATTTTGTAACTCTAGTTAAGAGTTGATGTAGTCAAGATTAACCACTAGTAGGCTATCAGGTTGTGTTATAACCAGGCCACTAAGAGGAAGAGGCATTCCATTTTGTCGAGATCATTTTGTTCCATAGATAAGAAAATATAGCCAGGAAAGATAGGAGGTAGAGAAGACAGAGAGTATTTGTGCACTGTAGCAACCCACGGGCCATAGGAATTACTTCTTTGTACTTGCAGCCATATTTCTAGACAGAGAAAGACAAAGAAGCAGCCTCGCCTTCCAACTGGGTTTTCTCTCGAAGGGGTTTCCCAAAGAGAATATCTTGTGTCTTATGTGTGTGTGAGATTATTTTTTCATTCTCTACTTTTTCTGCATAATTTATATTCGCATGCATGCATTAATTATAGTTAAATCTACAGATCTTAATGTTTAATAAAACTGTAATAGTGTAGAATCTTAGATATTTAATATAATATTATCGAATCCGTTGTGATGAATTGTCAAGTGGAATATCCACGTCAATTTATGGATCATAAAAACCTATTGAAAAGAAAAACCACATGAAAAACATGACAACATAACAATCATACCGCTTATTGGAGCTCTCTAACACAGCTTGTTGCCGTATTTACATCCATACACATACATATATATACATATACCAAAACTCCTTTGCCTCAACCAACAAACAACGAAGGATACATAGCCCGCATCTGATAAACCATCTCACATGTAGCTTCATCAGGCCCAAATTGATTCCACTACACTTTAACTTGCTTGATTGCTCATTTGTGGAGCATGAGTTGTTTCCACTGCAAAATACACTGAGGCTCCAGTTGGAATTCTCCTTTTGGTTCCACCTGTAATACATACTAGTCAATCACGTGATCAACATTTTTTACATACGTCTTGTTATCACCCCAAGAAACTCTCCTAGGTTGTATATCAGAGATGCTCGAGAACATTACAAACTCAACAGAATGTTGGAAAATGGTGGATGAATGAAAGAAATGCTTCATATTCAAGCCAGATAACCACTTCTACTATGCTTGACCCCAGACATGGATGAACACCCCCAGACTACAAGGCTTTAGACCACCAATTACTCACAGTTTAAGGAAAATGTGATAATGGAGAATACTGATGACACTAGCAGATGCACAGGACCCTGTGATGGTCAGCTGCAACCAGTTAAAGGTCTGTAAATATATTTCCTAATGAACAGACAGGATGACAGCTCTCTGGCATTAAAATAACAGAAACCCGCATACAAATGCAATGATACATGCTAGATCCAAACACAGAGGTGGGATGACAGCCCCTCTAATGCTAAACATCTATAGCACATGAATAAATGCATAATGGGCACAGCGTGGAACAAAGAAGAAGAAGTGGAAAGTGAGAAATTAACAGCAAAAGAAGCTTGCATTAGCTGAAAATGAAGACCAGATGCTGCAGGTATCACCGTAGTTACAGTCTCCAGAAGTTGAATTCTACACCAACATAACATTCATCAACCTATTACATTCTGTCTTCTGGATATATATGGAGGTTGAATACAAAAATCTCTACTAACCTATGCGTGGAGGGGTCATAACTGGCCACCAACCACATTTACAATTAGATATGTTCTCTGTTGCACACTGTGTGTTTTAATGAATGAATTTGACATTTACTGGTACTTTGTTGTCCTTCCTCAATAGGTGAAGTATTATTTGAATGAATTTCAATAACTACTGCAGTCATTGAATTGCTCGAGGATCATCCTTCTCGTCCTTGGTCATGTTGTTCTTTGAATGTGGTAGCTGAGGACTTAATACACAGAGTATTGAACCATGGGTTCTTTTCTTCTTCAGGTGTACAGGACTGCCACAGACACGAAAATTGCACTGAAAATGGACAGGAGCCGAGAATGAGTATTAATCGTTGGATGACTTAAATGGACGGCCGAGATTTGATGGCGAGAGGCGATGAAAGACATAGAGGCGCAACAGGGATTAATAACAGTCGTTGGATTAAACAAACGAGTGGTGGATATCAGTCTACGACGGATATCGGAATACAATGGGATCAGACAAACGAGGGCCGTCGGATTGCAGTCGGGTAGATCCGACGGCTATCGGATGGCGAAGGTGATCGATAGTTAACGAGCGGGGGAAGACGGTTTCGCGAGCAGGTGGTATCCCCCGCACCGCCTATGGGGGCTCGGTGGTATCCATATAACCCCTCGCAATCCAATAGAATTAGAACATGTGGCAGACAAAAGCCACCGCCCCCGCGGGTTAACACACGCGCAAGTCACGTGATCGGGGCTTGCGACTGTCGTCCGATCGTGCGACGGACAGTCGGATGGCGAGGAATATGCACGATGTTTAACGTGCGAGAAAAGGACTATGACCGTTGGATCACGACGATCAACGGCTATGGTAGCGAATGCGGCAGAAGCTAATATAGGCGTGGTTTCATGGGTTAAGTGCCCGATCTTTAGGAAATGTAGGCTTATGGAAAAAATAAATTTGTGCTGAGTTTTGAAAGAAAACAGGGCTAGCGGGGAAAGAAGATTATTATAGAAGAAACAGAGACTGCGGAGGGTAAGAGAGTGTGAGGAAACTGAAGGAAAAGGAGGAGAAGCGATGCGAGCACCTTTCTCGGCACAAACCAACCATCAATCCTGAATTTGTCCTTTAAACACTGAAGTTGACAGTAGAGCTAACACATCTTAAGCAATGAAACATGGAAAACATCATGGAATTTTAGTATCGGCAACAATGCAAGGTTGTAGGCCATTGGTCCAATCCTCTCAAAGATCTTGAAATGCCCACAATTCCGAGGTGCCAATTTAGCACATGATCCAATCCTCAAGGAGATCTTTTTGGGCTTGATTTGCAAGTATGCATGCTCCCCAACCTTAAACTCCTTAAGCGCCTTGTGTTGATCTGCATAACTTTTTTGTCTATCTTGTGTTTCCTTTAGATTTTTCTTGATAACTTGCATTTCCTATTCCATTCCTACCATGTATGGTCCAATCAGTACCTCATGTGAACATTTAGGTGTTCTTGCATATTAGGTGGGTAAAAACAAAATAAAGTATATAGTAAGTGGATTTAATATTTAAAAACAAGTTTTAGTTTCTTAAAAATCATATGTCAAATTTGGAAGGAGTAGGATATGTATCTTTCTTTAGGTTAAATATATTCAAATTGTTTTCATCTTGAGAAAATGGAGTCCTCTCCTAGAAACTCGCATTGTTTAGATTGTTATAAGCAAAGTAGATGCCTTTCCTTAATATGTGAACATTTCATTTTAAGTAGTGTGATAATGTGGTTTCAATGAATCATTAAAAGAGGGGATGATCATACACATTTTGGATGTTAGTGTTTTGTTTCACTTGAGGCATGAGTGCATGTCTAAGAATACTCTAATAAAGGTTGAAGATTTTGAATAGTTAGATATTTTTGGGGGTTGAAGTCTCAGTTAGAGGTGTAGACAAGTAATTTAAGCAGCATTAGAAGTTGTGAATCAATCTTAATATATTTGAAAAGTTGCACAAAGGAAACTTGCTAGTGGTACTAAGTGAACATTTCTTGATCGAAGTTCATACCCTCTCCTTGGCACTACCACTTTCCAATACGAAGAAGAAATGTGAAATAGATGTGCAACACACTAAATAAGTTGGAAAGGTTGTTGCAACATATATAGGTGGTTATGTCATGTTGCAAAAGAAGGTGTTTTCCCACTCCTATTTTCGATAATCTGTCAACATTTGAATTTAATTCTCTATGAATATGATCAAAGGATATAACCCTAAATATTATAATAAGCTCCATAACTCTAATCATCCTTTGATCCAATAAATAAGTGTTTAAGGAAGTATAAACTTTCAACCAATCTATAATAGCCTTTGAATCCCCTATCACTTATAAGTTTATTTTGTTGAAGTGACACAATTATAATGACTAACATAAATGACTAATTCATATTATTGTAGTTCTTGTTAGGTAGTCGTATTTTTGTTCCTAGACTAAATTAGTCATTCACATTAGTCATTTTTAGTTGTATTACTTATTATCTAGTCATATATTTTAACTCGGGACTAAATTAGTCATTTATGTTAGTCGTTTTTAGTTGGTTCACTTAAGATTGCTCATTTTTTGTAGTATTTCACTTGCAAAAGTTGTGGCAACTAATGTTTTTAGTCACTAATTTCACCATTTTCTACTAGTGATGAGTGGGATAGTTATATCCCATTTAATCCCCTTGTAGGAATTGATTAAATTGGAATCAAGGCTTGTTAGGCCATTTATTAATAGCTCTAATCCATTAATAATGAATAGACTTGAGGGTCAAATCGATTGCAAGTTGGGTCGTGGTGGAAGCTCATCCAGTTGGGAGAGTGAGGCGAATGATGACATGTTAGAGGATAGGTGGAGATCCATCCAACACACATATAAACTTTGGATTATGGCCTTGCAGCTGATACGTCACTAGCATTGAAGTAGTTAAGTTCGCATAAGCTTGGAAGTAAGGTGAAGGATTCTGTTTTCGAAATTTGTGTTAGGATAATGCAGGGTCAAGACAATAACATTCAATGTGAAAATATGGTTGATGGAGTGGGGAAGAGTTTGTGCCCATAATTATAAATGGTGTCTGTTGGTTCTGGAATTTTTGATGGTTATTGTTAGAGCTCGGGCACCCTGTAATATGGAATCTCCAAGCCAAGACGGTCACGAAAGAGTTGGTAAGGATCATCTGGTGTTTATAATGGAAAATATTGTGACCCTTGTAGCCAAGTTCATTAACCAAGTGGATATGGAAGCCCTCTTTCACTTCGCTTTGATCACTTGACAAATGGAGGATTTGCGCGAGGATTTGGAGCGTATATAGCTTACAGTGGAAAATGTAGCAACCAAGGTGGATAATATGAGTTTAAAGGTGGACAAGATTGAATCGACAGTGGAAACAATGATGCTGGGAGTTTGAAGGATGTGTATGGAATC
The DNA here is from genome assembly GCA_031772625.1 of Pinus tabuliformis. Lineage (NCBI taxonomy): Eukaryota > Viridiplantae > Streptophyta > Pinopsida > Pinales > Pinaceae > Pinus > Pinus tabuliformis. The sequence continues at coordinate 1,046,272,862 of CM062805.1, read as the reverse complement.
CCTGAATTCTCTCCTCCTCGTGAGCAAGTTGATATTCAATATAACGAGTCCTTGGAATAAACATTGGCCACAATGCTCCCACAGTAGATGGAAGCATAACAAAATGGACAAGTTGGAAGCTAAATTTGTCGTGTTTGAATGTTTTGTAAGTTTGCTAAATATAATGGAGTATTTTGGAGGCTTTATAAAATAAATTTTATTAGAATGATAGTTAGAAATAGCCAAGGTAGAAACATGATATTTTTTGAACAATTTTGGAATGTTGATGAAGAAGAACAATCTTTGAATGTAATGGTACTGGCCAGTATTCTAGTTGGATCAATATAAACTACTCGTTTCTTATATATATATATATATATATTCTTATGTATGTATCTATATTCTTATAAACTACTCGTTTCCTATATATATATATATATATATATATATATATATATATATATATCTATATTCTTGGGATTAATATTATAAACCCAAGGGATTAATAAACCTAAGAGATTAATAATATTATAAACTCAAGGGATTAACAAACCGAAGTGATTGTTGATATTATAAACCCAAATATCAAATCAAAGGGATTAATACTATAAACTCAAGGAATAAATAAACCCAAGGGATTAATACTAAAAACTCAATGGTTTGTCCACGAGGTCTTAGATAGACGGTGATTGGGTTCTCTATTAAAGCACTCCTTGATGTGAAGTCACTAGTTCAATTCCCTGCCTCGATCGTGGTGATATATTGGACATGATGAGGATGTAGTCCCACCAAGCTTACAAAAAAAAAACTCAATGGTTTAATATTACAAACCCAAGGGATTATTATTATAAATGCACGAGTTTAATAAAATCAAGGAATTATTAATATTATTAACCCAAATGATTAATAAACCCAAGGGATTAATATTATAAACCTAAGGGATTATAAACCCAAAAGATTAATATTAAACCCTATGATTAATATTATAAGCCCAAGGGATTATAAATGCTAGGATTAATATTTAACCCAAAGAATTATTAATATTATAAACCCTAAGATTAATATATCAAACCTAAAATTAATATTATTAACCCTAATATATTATTATACATATTAAGGATTAATATTATAAACACAAGGGATTAATAAAGTCAATGGATTATTAATATTATAAACTCAAGGGATTATTGATATTTTAAACCCAAAGGATTATAAACCCTAATATTAATATTATAAACTCAATGAATTATTGGTATTATAAACCCAAGGAATTAATATTATAAACTCTAAGTTTAATATTAAACCATAGGAATATAAACATTAGGATTAAAATTATAAACGCAAGGGATTATAAAAATTACACCAATGATTGTCAAATTGATTAATATTATAAATGTAAGATTGATTAAAAAGTCCTAATATTATAAACTTGATATTAAACGCCAATTTTGTAATGTAACAATGCAACATTGAATAAATTGCAATTTAATGTAATTGCAACAATGATTGTTAGATTGATTATTGTATTGAGACAATGTTTGTCGCAATGCAACATTAGATAGATTTATGTACCATTAGAATGTCACGGTATTAAATCCTAATATAAAACCATAACATTATAAAGCTCAATATAATAAACCCTAAGATTAATACTATAAACCCTAGTATTAAACCTCACTATTATAAATTATAAACTCAATATTAAAAATCAGTATAATAAAACCTAACATTAATATTATAAACCTTAATACTAAACCCCACTATTAAGCATTAATAATATAAACCCAATATTATAAACTCAAATATTATAAACCCTAAAATTAAATGCCAATTTTGCAATGTCGCAATGCGATGTTGAAAAAATTGCATTGCAATCCAATGTAACATTGTGGCACTGATTGTGAGATTAATGGTTGTATTGAGACAATGTTTATCACAATGCGACGTTTTATCAATTTTTATACCATTCCAATGTCACAATATTAAACCCTAATACAAAGCCCTAACATTATAAAACCCAATATAATAAACCCTAAGATTATTATTATAAACCCTAAGTTTAATATATTAAATCTTAGGATTATAAACCAAAGGATTAATATTATAAACCCTAGGATTGCAACAAACAATGCAACAATGTTTGTCAGATTAATTAATATTATAAACCATAGGATTAATATTAAACCCTAGTATTATAAATTATAAACCCAATATTAAACCTTAAAATTAAACCTTGATATTATAAACCGAATATTGAAAAGTCCTAATATTATAAGTTTAATATTAAACCCCAATTTTGTAATATAACAATGTGACATTGAATAAATTGCAATGTAGTGTAACATTGCGACAATGATTATCAGAATGATTGTCATAGTGAGACAATGTTTGACACAATGTGACATTGGGCTTATTTTTGTACCATTCCAACATCATAGTATTAAATCCTAATACGAAACCCTAACGTTATAAAACTAAATATAACAAACCCTAATATTAATACTATAACCCCTAATATTAAACCTAACTATTACAAATTATAATCCCAATATTAAACCCCAATTTTGTAATGTCGCAATGTGACGTTGAATAAATTGCATTCTAATGTAGCATTGTGAGATTGATTGTCAAATTGATTATCACATTGAGACAATGTTTGTTTGTCAGGTTGATTCTCACATTGAGACAATGTTTGTAGTAATGCAATGCTAGATATATTTTGTACCATTCTAATGTAACATTATAAAACTCAATATTAGAAACCCTGAGACTATTTTTATAAACCCTAATATTATAAACCATAAGTTTAATATACTAAACCCTAGGATTAGAATTATAAATCCTATAATTAACATTGTTAACCCTAGTCATCCACTATAAGCCTTTATGGTCAACCATGGCCATCCGTTATGGTTCACTATAGGTCACTTATAGAGAGACCATGATTCTCGAGGTAAGTATGATTCACCATGTTAGTCATGTTGACTATTGTTAGCTATGAAGTCCATCTAGTTATAGTTGACCATGTAAACAATAATCATTCATAGTTAACATGTACTAATATATAAATATTATAAACCCCAACATAGTCAACCACATTTATCCCTTGAGTTTATAATATTAATCTCTTAGATTTATTAATCCCTTCAATTTATAATATTACTAATCACTTGGGTATTTTAATCCCATGGGTTTTTAATATTAATCCCTTAGGCTTATAATATTAATCCCTTCTATTTACAACATTAATCCCTTGACTATTGTTGACTATGATGTCCATGTTGACTATAGTTGATCATGTCAACAATAATCAACCATGTGTTAATGTATAAATATTATAAACCCTAACATAGTCAACAACATTTTTCACTTGGGTTTAAATTATTAATCCTTTGGGTTTATAATATTAATCCCTTGTAATAATAGGTTTATTAATCTCCTAGGTCTATAATATTAATCTCCTGAGTTTTTTACATTAATCCATTGGGTTTATTAATCCATTAGATTTATAATATTAATCTCTTGGATGTATAATATTAATAATTGTTTAGGTTTATTAATCCCATGGGTGTATAATATTAATAATTACTTGAGTTTATTAATATTAATAATCGTTTGGGATTCTTAATCCATTGGGTTTATCGTGTTAATCTCTTAAATTTATTAATCTAATAGATTTATAATATTAATAATCTCTTATGTTTATTAATCCCATGAGTTTATAATGTTAATCCCCTAAATTTATTAATCTTTTAGATTTATAATATTAACCCCTTAAATGTATTAATCCATTAGATTTATAATATTATACTTTTAATTATTAATAAATATATTAAAATTTTAAAAACTCAATTATAAAATAAACAAATATTTTGAATAAATTTTTAATGAATATTAAATATCTTTCATCCACTGTAATTATTATATTAAAAATCTGAATACCCTATTTTAAAGTAAGCATATTTTTTGAAATTATAAATAATAATGTTAAAAATTTAATTTTTTTTTTTTAAATAATAAAAAAAACGTTCCAAACAATAATAAAATATTTTTAAAACAATAGAAAGGTGTAGATTATTCGACCTCAATGTCCTATTTCTTACCCAACTACACCAATAATAGGGAACATTACGTCGCAAATACTTCATTATATTTAAAAATTCACATTACGTCGCAAATACTTCATATTCAATTAAAAGTCACCGTCCACGTGTAAAATAAGGTCACAAATATAAATTATTTTACATTGATGAAACTATTTCAGCACGTTGTCGTATCTTGAACCCACCGCTTTAATAATACAAAACACACAAATAATTCATTTTAATATTTTAATAATTTAAAATATTGCTTCTAAATTATAAGATTAATTAGGACAATTATAAATTATGTATAATAGGTATGTCTATGATTAATAATTAAAACAAATACTTTTATATTTTTTTTAGTTTTAGTTTTTTAGGTATGCTTATGCTTACAATTAATTATTATTATTACCTATTTTTAAGGTCACGACTAAGCCAAACATTAAATTGGTCCATAATTACCTATTTTTAAGGTCACGACTAAGCCAAACATTAAATTGGTCCATAACATCTTTTTGTTCGTGGGGCAAGGGACCCACTTTCATGTAGCAATTTGACTGCTAAATCTATGAAGACATAGATACTCTACCTCTTTGGTTTTGAACTGATGACCTCTTAATAATACCAACAAATAGTTTTATAGTTTTGCACTTATTGTAGTTTTCTTTTTATGCCAATACTACTTGCTCAATGTGATTTTCTCTAGCATCATAAGAATAATTCCATTTAGTATATACATTTTTTCTTTAAGATATAGTTTTTAATTTGATTTATATTTTTTTGTAGGTTAGTCATTAAAATCAAGATCACTTTCTTGTACAAATGTAACATACAAATCCTTGTGTTTCACTATGCATTCATACTGCGTATTTTGACATATGTCACTTTTTTGGTAATTTTTAAGTAATTGTGATTTCCAACACAACAACAATTAGGCTAGCATGTTAACTGTCATAGACATTAGGCATGTTCATTGGACTGATGAAATTGACTTTAATGCTCATGCTTCAATATAAAAATTGGGAGTTGTATGTATGACTCGAAAAACATGCCTTTAAGTTACATGTAGAGATCTAACAAGGAATGGAGACTAGGGTATGTTGTCATCCTGTTTCACTCTGAATTCTAGTATCTAGTCATAATTGATACGAATAGGTTGAAATTTTATGTTATAGTTAATAATTTTTGTATCTCATCATGGAGGCATTATCACTATCAAAATTTGATTTTTTAAATATTTTTGATACGCAGAAATCAATATCTGCTTTATACTCCATGTAGGTGAAAATTTATCAAACTTATTGAACAAAAATTACATCCTTGCGTTTGCATACATCCATATTTAAGTACATAATTAATTTCCCTCTAAATTGATGAGAAAAACATGGAAAGCTCACAATTGTTGTAGCTTTTATGATGATGCAACAATGAAATGCTTGTCACACATTTATAAATCAATTTTGAAGCTAGTGATATCAATTCCAAGAACCTTGAATATGATTCCCTCTTGTACATCAAGTTGATTGAGATTGTATTTTGTATTAAGGGTTGGTACAGATTCATAATTGTCAACTTTATTGTTATAAATAAATTTACTAGATAATTAATTTTTTTAGGACACTGGGTGGTGTGAGGGTTTTATTTATTTATTTTTTAAACAATTTTTATTTCTGGCAGTATGATTTAAAACCGCATAAAAATAGTCAATTCATCTTCATGTGGAAAATCATACATTGGCCAAATTAGACGTCCCTTTAAAGCTCACATTAAAGAGCATATTGTTGATACTAATAATCTCAGGCTATTGAAGTTAGTCATAGACGAGCACTCCTTTAACTCTCAACATCCTAATAATCTCAGGCTATTGAAGTTAGCCACAGATGAGCACTCCTTTAACTCTCAACATCTAATTTATTTTGATCAAACCAAAATCCCTACCTATGTTCCTTTTTACAATTCCAGAATCATAAGAGAAGTTCTTGAAATAGAAAAACACCCAAATTACTTTAATCGGGAGGATGTCTATAATTTAAGCCATTCTTGGTAATTGGTTATCCACCATCTAACTCATTAAAAATATTTTTACCTTATGTTATAACATTTTATTTTAATTAAAAGAAAAATCATCTTGTTTTCTAATCCTGGTATTTTTCATATTTGTATACTCTCAAGTTTATCAATATTTTCTAACTTTTCTCTTATTTCCCTCTTTTTGATAAAAAAGTTAATCTTGTACATGTATTCTCCTTAATTTTAGAACCCCCCATCTTTCCCACAAGGCGTCGAATAGACAATGATAGGGGTACTTTTAAATCACTTCATAATGAAAAGGTCATTGGTTTGAAACTCTATAGGCAAAAATTTAGTCATGTTAAGGTTTGGTGTGGTCCAGGCCGGGTGCAATCTCTCGGTGATTTTGACGACTTAGATGCCCCTGGGTCGCGGTTTCTCAAGCCACAAGTCAACCCTGATGTAATCTCTAATAAACTCAGACCACTTGACAAACAAAAAATAAATAAAGCCCCTCATCCCATTATCTATTTTAATTCTCTTTTATTTTAATTTAGTTAATCTTGATTTATTTAAATCCTTTGATTTGACCCTTCATCCTAACAATTATTTACTCAATTTATTGACTTCACCCTTTCTCTTAACAATTAATTATATAATTTAATATTAAAATGCTAATATTATTTACTCTTATTTTCCTTTTTTTTAATAAATTAATCAATCTCTTTCGAGAATTTTTTTCGATAAAATCATATTCACAAATATTTGATCGACATGTTTTGAACCACCCAATGTGGTTCAACATCTAGACTAAAATGGAAAGTCTAATATAAGCAAGTGGATAAATAATATAGAGATGCCAACAATTAAATTATGATAGTAAAAAAATAAACCAATTAATAATATTTACAATAAAATTATTCAAATGAAACATTTAAAAAAAGTTTGAGGAAAAATTAGTATTAAAAAAGATTAAAAAAATCAAATAAAAATTAATGAATAGTAAAAGAAAAAGACTAAAATAAATAAATTATTAATAAATATATATCCATGTATTAATAATATATATTTATGTATATTTACGCGTGTGCATATGAGAATGAATTAATAAATAATGAAAAAATGGCCGAAATAACACACACCTAGCAATAAAAAATCAAAATAAATAATTTAAATAATAAAGAATGATAGAAAATGGAAGAAAATCCATAATCAATAAAATATAAGTTTGTAATATATAAGTATAACAATAAGAATGAAAAATAAACTTAAATATATGAATTATAGGAATGCATTCATGAAAATAACTAATTATATATGTATAAATAAAGATAAAAATAACAACAGCAAAAAGACTAGAAAAAAATGTACTCTTATGAAATAATATTCGTTATATCATTTTTAATAAAGTAAGAAAAAATAATGTTAGGATAATTAATATGAATAATAAGAAAAAGAAAAAATATAAAATAAGTATATGAATTTAAACAAAAGAAAAGAGACAAAAGGAAGAGAACATATCAATGAAAGGAAAGAAAGAAGGGGGTAAACAAGAATGAAGACCAATAGGAAAATATGGTCGGGATCCAACAACTACTAATTTTCCAACCATCGTCTTTATTCAGCGTACTCGACTTTCTCTCAATTTCGACGGCATCCCTAAGCTTTCGGTGATGGAAATGGTCAATCCCACTAATGACTTGGGACTCTTCTATACATATGTGGTGCTTTGTCTTCATAGTATGTTCTGCCAAAGTTGAGGAGTGAGTCCTACATGTTTGATGTCAGTTGCATGCTCTTGAATGCGTTGTTTTATGGAGCATCTTGTTTCTCCAATATAGGGAGTCCCATAGGAACATGAGATAACATAAACACCCTTCATATTTTTAGGGGCATAAAGGTGGAAGGGACGTTGTGCTTCTTAAGCATTCGATCAATCTTGTTAGTGGTCCCCTGGATAAAGGGAAGTTGAACACTAGAGACCATATCTTTGTGCTCTTTCTTTATCCTTAGATCTTTGCTTGCCTTTAAGTAAACCTTGAGACTTTGGTGCTTATTATGACAATTATTTTGGAACACTTTAAGAAGATTGGTTTTCTCATTATCTAGGTGACTTTCATCAGAAATCCTTAAAGCATGAGTTGCCAAAGTGTTGAGAACTCCCATCTTTTGAGCAAGATAAAGATGGGAACTGACATTAAGTTATTGATCTGTGTGAGTCTTCTTCCGAAAGACTTGGTGAGAGAAAGGAGCATCATCTTTCTTAGGGATAAGAACGTCAAGGAACGAAAGGCTACCATTGAATTTTGGCTCCATTGTAAACTTGATGGACTTAGATTAATTTTTAAGATGTTGAAAAAACATATCTAACTTTTCGCACCTAGGAGGCCAGATGATGGAGGTATGATCTACAAATCTCTTCCAAAATTTAGATTAGAATTGAGCTGAAGCCCATGCCTTGGATTCAAAGCATTCCATGAACAATCTTGCTCTTCAAAGCCCCACTCCATTTATCTATTTTATTCTCATGTAGAATGTATTTCGGATAAATCACATCATTAGTTGTTAAATACAAAGAATTATTTAAGACCTAGAATATCTAAAGCAATTAAATAAAGAATAAAGAAAATCAAATAGACAAATTGAATAAAAATACAAATAATTTATTATGATGAATAATAAAATAAAATAATATATATATATATAGAGAGAGAGAGAGAGAGAATGTCCAACTCTTACTTAATTTCCAACCATCATCTATGTTGAGATTCTTCGTTTGTTTCTCAATTTCAATTGTCTCTTGTAACTTCCTATGATGAAAGTGATCAATCTTAGCAATGACCTGAGAATTCTCAATGTCAACATGGTGCTTAGTTTTCTCCACATTTTCAGTTATAGCTTAGGAGCGGGAACACTTGTGCATAATGATTGTTGCATGCTATTGAATTCTCTGATTAGTGGAGCGCCTAGTTTCCCCAATGTCGCGAATTCCACATGAGCAAGGGATTGAATAAACCCCTTTCATGTCTTTAGGGTTAATCGGGTCCTTAATAGATGTAAGGGCGCTTTCAATGGTATTAAGGGGTTTTAAGGTAGCTAAGACTTTATTCTTTTTGAAAATATGAGTAATCTTATCAATAGTCCCATGGATGAAAGGAAGTTGAACATTAGAAATTGGATCATCGAGAGCTTTTTTAATCCTAGGACCCTTCCTGGCTCTTTGAAAAGCTTTGAGACCTTGATGTTTGTTATAGCCATTATTCTCAAAAACTTTTAGAATATGGTATTCCTCACCATCCAAGTGATTATCATCAGAATTTTTAGAGCACGGGTAGCAAGAGCGTTAAGGACTCTGAATTTCCAAATTTTTCCTTTAATCTAATTTAATTAATCTTTATTTATTTAAATCTTTGGTCTTAACCCTTCCTCTTAACGATTATTTATATAATCTATTGACTCGACCCTTTCTCTTAACAACTAATTATATATTATTCTTTAGCGACTATTTTCATTATTTTAATATTATTTTTAACGGCTACTTTCATTATTTTATTATTATTTTTAATGGCTAATTTTGGATGCCTTCTTCTGTTTAAGGAATCACAACTCTCGTTTGGAATCATTATATTCTCAAAGTCTCTGATAATGAGTTGAGTGTACACCTGAAACGTTGAACAAAATTAAACATCTTCCACACAGTTTCAACCAAAAAAAGTCTCTCAATTGTGCATTCATGTGCATCCACCAGTTAAAAAATAAGAATTCAAATTTTAAAAATTCAAAATTTATTTTTTCATTTCCAAAATAGTGAATTTAATATTTACTTTAAAAAAAAATTAATGAGCCTTATAAATTATTTTAAAAAATTTACTAATTAATTAAAAAGTCAAAACTTTTTCACTATAAATGAAAACAATATAACATGTGTTTGTAGATATAAGTTAAAATTAACTCAATTTCAACAAAATCAAAATTCTACAACTCAATTTCATCAAAATCAAAATTCTACACGGAAAAAGGTATCAACACTACATCCTCCTTTAAATTTTGTTCAGATAAGTTTTAACAGAGCTTCAAAGCGAAATCCAAGTCTACACATCTATGCATTTTATTGTGGCTTCTCATCAAATAACATGACAGAATTTGAGGCTCTGGAGAGAGGTTTACACATACCCATGGGAGAAGGTTTCTGCGTCATGATACATAATACATGATAAATTAAGTGTGGGTGTCCAAATCCCTTACGTGGGATATGATTCCCTATCCCATATATGCCATATGTCACTCTTTTGGTAATTTTTAAGTGATTGTGATTTCCAACACAACAACAATGTATGAACGGTATTTTACGATACCACATTAAGTGAAGTTTGTGGAATAATAATTTTTGTCAATTTATGAAAATAAAACAAAATTTTATTTATTATTTTTTTATAAAATTAATTTATTCTCTATCACATAAAATTACAATATTTTTATAAAATTAACTTATTTTATATAATTTTTATTTTTTAAACTAATCTAATAGGTTGACATGTTAAATATTTTAGATATTAGACATGTTTATTGGACTAACTAAATTGATTTTAATACTCATGTTTTAGTACAGAAATTGGGAGTTTTCTGTATTACATATAGAGATTTAACCAAGAGGGGAGACTAAGGTATGTTGTCATCTTGTTTCATTCTGAATTTTAGTATCTTTTCGCAATTGATATGAATGGTTTGAAATTCTATGTTATAGTTAATAATTTTTTTATCTCATCAAGGAGGCATTATTACTATCAAAATTTGATATTTTTAATATTTTTGATACAAACAAGTCAATATCTGCTTTATACTCCATTTAGTTGAAAAATTATTGAACTTATTGGTTCAAGAATTGCGTCCTTGATTTTGCATACATCCATTTTTAAGCACAAATTTAATTTCCCTCTGACTGGATGAGAAATATCACATTTGTTGTAGCTTTTATTTGACGATGCAACCATGAAAATGTTTGTCACACATTTATAAATCAATTTTGAAGCCAATGATCCCCTCGTGTACATCAAGTTGATTGAGAATGTATTTCATATTAAGTGTTGGTATGCATTTATAATTTTCAATTTTATTATTATAAATAACTACTTAGATAATTAATTTTTTTAGGACACTTGGTGGTGTGAAGATTAAAAAAAAATTAAACAAATTTTATTTTTGACAATTTGATTTAAAACCACATAAAAATAGTAAATTCATGTTTATGTGGAAAATCATACATTGGCTAAATTGGATGTCCCTTAAAAACTCACATTAAAGAGCATATTATTGATACTAATAATCTCAAGCTATTGAAGTTAGCCATAGACGAGCACTCTTTTAACTCGAAACATCTAATTTATTTTGATGAAACCAAAATCCTCACCTCTATTCCTTTTTACAATTTCATAATCATAAAAGAGACCCTTGAAATAGAGAAACAACCAAATAACATTAATTGGGAGGATGATTATAATCATTCTTGCTAATCGGTTATCCACCATCTAACTCATTAAAAATCCTTTTGCTTTATGCGATAATATTTTATTTTAATTAAAAAAAAAATCATCTTGTTTTCTAATCTTGGTATTTTTCATATTTGTATCATCTCAACTCTATCAATATTTTCTAAATTTTCGCTTATTTCCCTCTTTTTAGTAAAAATATTAATCATGTACCTTTGTCTTCCTTAATTTTAAAACCCTCCATCTTGCCCCTAGGGCGTAGAATAGACGGTGATAGGGTGTTGTGTTAAGTCACTCCGTGATGAAAAGGTCACCGGTTCGAAACTCCGTGGGCAAAAATCCAGTCATGTTAAGGGTTGGTGTGGTCCAGGCTGGGTGCGATCCCTGGGTGATTTTGACGGCTTAGATGCCCCTAAGTCACAGTTTCTCAAGTCACGGGTCAAACCTGATGTAATTTCGGATAAAATCGGACCACTTGACAGATAAATAATTAGATTAAAACCCCTCAGCTCATTTATCTATTTTAATTCTCTTTTATTTTAATTTAGTTAGTCTTGATTTATTTAAATCCTTTGATTTGACCCTTCATCTTAACAATTATTTACTCAAATTATTGATTTTACCTTCTCTTAAGAATTAATTATATAATTTAATATTAAAATATTAATATTATTTACTTTTATTTTCCTTCTTTTTAATCAATTAATTAATCTCTTTCAAGGTTTTTTCCAATAAAATCATATTCACAAATATTTGGTCGATGTGTTTCGAACCATCTAATGTGGTTCAACATCAGGACTAAGATAAGCAAGTGATTAAATAATGTAGAAATGCAACGGTTAACATATAAATCAAGTAATAATATTTACATTAAAATTATTCAAAGAAAACATCTAAGAACCAATAAATTATTCAACATTTGAGAAAAAATAGTATTAAAAAAGATATAAAATAATAAAATAATAAATTGAATTTCAAATAAAAAACAATGAATAGTAAAAAAAACCAAAATAAATAAATAAATTATATATATGAATAAATTAAATATATAAAAAAAATGAATGAATTCATAAATGAAAATGGATAAATAATAAGAAAAATAAGTAAATAAATATATAATTGTAATTATAATTATAATTTTAGCCATAAAAAAATAATAAAAAATTTAATTAAAGGATATAAATAGAAAATGGAAGCAAAATCCATAATCAATAAAATGTAAATCAAGAATATATAAGTATAACCATAAGAATGAAAAAGAAACTTAAATATATGAATTATAAGAATATATTCAAGAAAATAAATAAATAAATATATATGTATAAATAATAATAATAATAATAATAGCAAAAAGATTAGGAAAAATATACTTTTACGAAATAATATTCATTATATCATTTTTTATATAGTAAGCAAGAATAATGTTATGATAATTAATATGAATAATAAGAAAAAGGAAAAAATAAAAGGAGACAAAAGGAAGGGATTATACCAACGAAAGGAAAGAAAGAATGGGGAAAATAAGAATGAAGACCATTAGGAAGACAAGGTAGGGATCCAATAACTACTAGTTTTCCAACCATCATCCTCTTCAACGTACTCGACCTTCTCTTAATTTCGATGGTCTCCCTAAACTTTCGGTGATGGAAATGATCAATCTCACCAATGACTTGGGACCCTTGTATAAAAATGTGGTGCTTTGTCTTCTCAGCATGTTCTTCGAAAGTTGAGGAGTGAGTCGTACATGTTTGATGTCAATTGCATGCTCTTGAATCCTCTGTTTTGTGGAGCATCTTTTTTCTCCAATGTAGGGAGTCCCACTTGAACATGGAATAACATAAACACCCTTCATATTTTTAGGGTCTACTGAGTCTTTGATGGATCTTAGGGAGCTTCGAATGGTGTTTAGGGTCCTAAAGGTGGAAGGGATTTTGTGCTTCTTATGGATATGATCAATCTTGTCAGTGGTCTCTTGGATAGAGGGAAGTTGAACAATAGAGACAAGATCATTGTGCTCTTTCTTTATCCTTAGATCTCTATTTGCCTGTAAGTAAGCCTTGATACCTTGGTGCTTATTATAACTATTATTTTGGAACACTTTAAGAAAATGGGTTTTCTCATTATCTAGGTGACTTTCATTAGAAATCCTTAAAGCACAAGTTGTCAAAGTGTTAAGAACTCCCAGATTTTGAGTAGGATAATGATCGGAACGGCATGAAGATATTCATCCGTGTGAGTTCGAAAGACCTGGTGAGAGAAAGGAGTTTCATGTTTCTTAGAGATAAGAACATCACGGAATGAAAGGCTACCATTGACTTTTGGCTCCATTATAAACTTGATGCAGTTAGATTGATTGTTAATATGTTGAAAAAAATATCTAAATTTTCGTGCCCATGAGCCCAGATGATGGAGGTATCATCTACAAACCTCTTCCAAAATTTAGATTGGAATTGTGTCGAAGCCAATGCCTTGGATTCAAAGCATTCCATGAACAATCTTGCTCTTGAAAACCCCATTCCATTTATCTATTTTATTCTCATTGAGAATGCCTTTTGGATAAACCACATCATTAGTTGTTAATTACAAAGAATTATTTAAGACCTAGAATATCTAAAGCAATTAAAGAAAGAACAAAGAAAATTGAATAGAAATAAAAATAATTTATTATGATGAATAATAAAATAAATAATATATGTACACACACACACACATATATAGAGAGAGAGAGAGAGGGAGAGGTTCCAACTCTTACTTAATCATCCTTGTTGAGATTCTTTGTCTGTTTCTCAATTTCAAATGGCCTCTCGTAACTTCCTATGGTGAAAGTGATCAATCTTAGCAATGACTCGAGAATTCTTAATGCAGACATGGTGCTTAGTTTTCTCCGAATTTTCAGCTATAACTGAGGAGCGGGAACACTTGTGCATAATGTTTGTTGCATGCTCTTGAATTCTCTAATTAATGGAATGCCCAATTTTCCCAATGTAGGGAATCCCACATGAGCAAGGGATTAAATAAACCCCTTTCATGTTTTTAGGGTTAATTAGGTCCTTAATAGATCTAAGGGAGCTTTTGATGGTATTAAGAGGCTTGAAGGTAGCTAAGACTTTATTATTTTTAAAAATATGAGCAATATTATGAGTGGTCCCATGGATGAAAGGAAGTTGAACATTAGAAACTAGATCATTGAGAGCCTTTTTAATCCTAAGACCCTTATTAACTCTTTAAAAAGCTTTGAGACCTTGATGTTTTCTATAGCCATTATTCTCAAAAAATTTCAGAAGATGGGATTTCTCATCCTCCAAGTGATTATGATCATAAATTTTTAGAGCACTGGTAGTAAGAGTGTTAAGAACTCTGAATCTCTGAATTTCTCCTTTAATCTATTTTAATTAATCTTTATTTATTTAAATTTTTTTGTCTTGATCCTTCCTCTTAACGATTATTTATATAATCTATTGACTTGACCCTTTCTCTTAACAACTAATTATATATTATTCTTTAAATGCTAATTTCATTATTTTATTATTCTTTTTAATGGCTAATTCTGGATGCCTTCTTCTATTTAAGGATTCATAAGTCTCATTTGGAATCATTTTATTGTCAAAGTCCTTGGAAATGGGTGGAGTGTCCACCTGAAACATTGGACAGGATTAAACATCCCTCACACAATTTCAATTGAAAAAGGTCTCTGAACAGTCATTCATATGCATCCACCAATTAAAAATTAAGAATTCAAATTTACAAAAAAAAAAAAAAAAATCGTTTCCAAAATAATAAATTTAATTTTACAAAAACTTTAGTGGGGTTTGTAAATTATTTTTAAAAATTTACTAATTAATTAAAAGTCAAAGCTTTTTCATTACAGATGAAAACAAATTTAACATGTGTTTGTAGGTATAAGTTAAAATTAATTCTATTTCAACAAAATCAAAATTCTACAAGGAAAAGGGTATCAACGCTTTCACACATCCTCCTTTGAATTTTGTTAAGATAAGTTTTGACGAAGTTTCAAAGCGAAATCTAATTCTAGCAAGTTATGGGGGAATTGTTAGAGATGCTTGTTCAGATCCACTACACATCTATGCATTTTCTTCTGGCTTCTCATCAAATAACACAACAAAATTTGAGGCTCTGGAGAGAGGTTTATGCATAGCCATGAGGGAAGGTCTTTGCCTCATACAAGTTCATGGAGACTCGAAACTGGTCATACAAACAATTTCTAAATTACTTCAAGGTCATTCAATGGATACAATCATTCATAGATGACATCTACAAGCAGTGGTGAGTAACATTAAAGTTTTGTTAGACAAATTTGATTATGTCATCCCAATGTACACGCAGTAGGAAGGAAATCAAGTAGTTGATGCATTGGAAAATTGGTGTTGTAAGGATGACCATGTAGCTCTGGACGAACCTTGTTCAGTGATGAATGGGAAAAAGGAAGTTGAGGAGCTAAAGAGGTACATAATACATGATAAATTAAGTTGGGTGTCCAAATCCCTGATGGGGTCGTCTCCCGGAAAAATGGTTTATCCAATGCCAAGCCCCGATCACAAGTTATGACTCCAAGTTTTTTCGGGGGGTATTGCAATCATGAACATGCGTAAACCTTGGGTGGCCAACAAGGTGGCGACCCTCAAGAAGGGTGATGAGCACTACACTAGGAAGAGCAGGACACATGTGTGGCAGGAGCATCTATCTTTAGGAGGTATTCATATTAGTTATTTGATGTGTCTTAAATGCCAACAACACAGCGCATCAACTGTTGCGTGTGGTATAAATCATGTTAATTCCTTCCTCTTTATTGGCTTGGAGATGTCATGTCCTACACAGGGCGGATTGGATGCCTTTGCCTCTCAATCTGACAACCAAGGAATGCTCTTTAATGAGAAAATTATGGCTCATAGTCTCCCAACGAATTCATGTGGTTGCATTCTCTACATTTTGCCACCAATGGACTCATATGCTACCTCCCTCACATTTCAACTGCCATATATTTGCATGGCTAAGGCCTCAAGGTGGCAAAGAAGTTGGTTTATGAACTCGCTCTCTGGAACTTCCCAACAGTTTCATCGCAATGATAGTATCAAGTGAATTTGTCTCAAGGACCTCCCTCTCTTGTTTTGTGAGCGGCGAGGTGGAGGTATCTCTTACTGCATTATTTATTCTTCCTTTAATCTTAGGTCTCTATTATAGTACATTATTGTCGAGAGCTCATTGGATTGTAGAGAAATTTTCAAGTCTTGTTTTTCTTCATGGTGTTTATATAGTCTATTTAGTGTGGTCCTTTGGTCGAAGCGTTTTATTATCTTATGTCTTGAGTCTATACCGTTCAGGTTAATTTTACTAGTGTTAGTTTGATTGTCAGAGTTTCTCATACTAGTTGTGGGTTGTTTTTTAAAAGTGGGGTTGACACAGTATCGATAACTACTAGCTAGTAGCTCTTTAGGTCATCTCCCATCTCATTCTATGGTGGCTATTTCTCCGTTGGGTCAATGTTTTTTGTCCCTTTTTACACAATATTGGGACTCGACCCTCATTTGAGCTTGTTGTAGTCCTTCCCTCAGTGACTCCTGAAAATTTGGACCATGCAAGAATTTTCTTTCCTTGTCAAGTCTTGGTTTATGGAGTTTGGTACTCTAGTACCTTCTCCATTTGGTTCTAAAAGGATCATACTCAAATTTTTAAATGTCCAATACAAAGTCTTGTTGCAGCCTCCGTGCTTCATATACCACCTTCGTCTCTCCCAGTCCAATTTCGTTAGTAGGCTCTGTTTAGGGAGTCATTCAACCACATGTCCTACCAATTTATTTTGTAGTTTTATTCTCGTTATGTCTCCAAGGTCGCGTGCTTCCAGTTGCTGAGGGGGTTCCCCAGGGTCCTCTTCCTTGCGGCATGGGAGGTTATTTCGTTGGGAATCTATTTCCAACTTTTTCAATGCGGCGCCTTTGGAGGTACGCAAAGAATTTCTTCAACTAGAGGCCAAAGAATTTAGTGATAGAGATTACTTATCAGACTCTGACATTAGAGGTAGTATCCTCAAATGGATTTCGGATTCAGGGAAGTTTCGTAGGAGATAGATCCACTTCCTACACTCCATCACTCATCACCAACAAATGGAAACTTTTCTTAGTATGGTTATCATAGATTAGCAAGTAGACAATTACAATTTTTTTTGCAGGTCAGGAAGACATTGAGCGCATTCTCAGGGACATCAGATATAACTTGGATGACATAGTTGCTCGATTGTCTAACATTGAGCGCTATATAGTCTCAAACTCAAACACTGAGTCAAACAAAAACTAGGAAGGACTTGGGGCCATCAATGCACCAACACAAGACTCCCCTCAAACCAACTCAATTGCTTCATCAGCAGCCATCATTTTGGACTCAGGAGTCCAATTAGATTTCAATATATTGACGTATCTGAAGAAAAACTTTCTCTTGATTTTAACCAGTTTTTTGTCTCTCCAATTATACTTCGTGTATATAGTTATTAGTCATATTTATAATTTAATTATTACTAATAAACTAATCTACATAGTCTATGTAGTAATATGACTAGATACATATCAAAACCAACCTCTTTATTCTTATATCCCACTAATTATTTCATAGTCTCATTCATGTACAACCACGCAAATATTTTAACACATGAAAAGCAAATTCTTGAAATATATATTTTTAAGACCATTGTAAACTTTTTAAATATTAATAGAAATCCACTATCAAATTAGTTAAAAAAACAAAATCAAAATTCTTAAATTCTTTTTACAAACACCAACCATGGTCATAAAAAAAATAACAAAAAGATCAACCATTTAAATATTTACACCTTGTTAATGGCCAAACCACAAACTTCACATCTCATAATTATCGCTTTGTTGACATATTAAACTATCATATTCATTTGGATTTTTAATTTTAGTAGTTCAATGTTCATTCTTAGTCAACTAACTTTGCACACAACATAATAAATATTTTTTAATGAGAGGAAAACGTGTGGGTTTTATTCACGTTGCATACGTATTATTGCGAAGGTGAGTAGGCCCATGGAATTTTCACTGCCACACAAAATGCTCACCATAGAAATGGGATCATCTTTTAATTGTGGACCCATGACTCAGAATGTTTAGAGGAAAATTGCCACGTGACAAAACGATTATATAATAATTATTATATATATGTTAAAGTATATTTAAAAAAGATGATTTCGTTTATAAAATAAAATAATAGTTTTCTTGTATGATTTTAATAAAATTTTGTGGAAATTTTTAGAAATCTGTTAAATTTTAAAATTTTAAATATTTTATGAATTTTAAGGGTGTTGAATTTATTTTTACTATTTTATTTTTAAGTATTTCTAATTTTAATTAAAAAAATTATTAAACTCCAATTAAAAAATCAATGTCAACAAAATTATCATTTATTTAAACAAATCATATTCTTAATAATGTCGAACAATAATATAATAATAATAATAATAATATATTGTATTTTCATTTTTAAAAGTAGTGGTTTTTTTTTTAACTACATGGTGAATCAGTAATTGCCAGTTCTAATCTATGAGAGACCCAAAATCAATCTTCTTAGCTGCCACTATAACACCAAGCGTACATCCAACTACCTGCAAGTCGATATACTAAAATCCTGTGGTTTTAGCAAAACAAAACTCTCGTGCCGCCAAAGTGAAAGTGGGAAATCTACTCTCGAGCCACCACTACAACAAATCAGTTTACTCAATAAAATTTAAAAATAATACTTGTTATTCATAAAAAACTTTACCATTAAAAGTCAAATCTTGATTTGGCCCTTCCTTTCCTTATTAGAAATATGTGGTTATAATTCAGTTTCAAACATTAACTATTAATATGATTTGAGGACATAATTTGGCTCCTAACATTAATCAACATTCCATCTTGTATGGTCCCTTTGAGTGGAATTGGGGCTCAGGGTTATTGTTTATTTTTTCCCGCTCATTGGTTAAAAGAAGGAAAAGAGCCATTAAGACTCGTTTTTCCTTTACACCTATTAAAATATTTTATTTTATATAAAATTATTTAATAGTGAAAGTAAAGATTAAAATATTTTATTTTGTATAAGATTATTTAATAATAAAAGTAAAGATTATTTTATAGTGATAAGTCAATTTATATGCGTGGAAAAGCCAATAATTATGACTATATTCTCGGCTTACTTTTAAATATTTTAATAAAATAATCACGTTTTAAATAAAAAGTAAGTAAATAATATTAAATATTTTAATAAAATAATCACGTTTTAAATAAAAAGTAAGTAAATAATATTAAATAATTTAAAGTATGGTTGAAAAAATATTATTAATTTTAAGAATGGTGGAAGAACTTTTATTTATTTTTTAAATTCTCCATTGGATTTCTATTAATATTTAAAAATTTACAATTTAAAAAATATATATATATATATATATATATTTTTAGATTTTGTTTTTTAGGGGTTATAATTATTTTGTGGAATTATATGATTTAGACTATGGATAAAATAAAAGGTTATAGGAACAAAGAGGTTGGTTTTGACAGATAGTCAATTATAGTACAAACAACGTAGACTAATATACTGCTAACAATTAGATAATAATTGTAGACTAGTAGCCATATAGACATATATATGATATAGATAAATAAAAAGAGAGCAAAACCAAGAACAAGTTTTTCGTCAGATAAGCTAGTATGACAACGTCTGATTGGACTCCTTAGTCCAAAATGATGGCTGGTGATGAAGCAGTTGAGTTGGCTTGAGGGGAGGCTTGTGTTGGTGCATTGATGACCCCAGGTCCTTCTTGGTTCTCGTTTGACTCAGTGTCTGAGTTTGAGATTATATAGTGCTCAATGCTAGACAATCGAGCAACTATGTCATCCAAGTTATATCTGATGTCTCTGAGAATGTGTTTGATGTCTTCCTAACCTGCAAAAAGTTTGTAGTTGTCTATTTGCTTATCGCTAATGATCATACTAAGAAGGGTCTCCATTTGGCGCTGATGAGTGATGGAATGTAGGAAGTGGATCCTTCTCCTATGAAACTTTCTCGGATCCGAAATCCATTTGAGGCTAATGCCTCCAATGTTAGAGTCTGAAAAATAAGATCTATCTCCAAATTCTTTGGCCTCTAGTTGAAGAATTTCTTTGTGTGCCTCCAAAGGTGTCGTGTCAGAAAAATTAACAATAAATTCCCAACTGAATAGCCTCCTATGTTGTGAGGAAGCGAGCCTCAAGGAACCCCCTCTACAACTTGATGCACATAGAGAATGAACCTTAAAAACAAATTTGTAGGACCTGCAGTTGAATGACTCCCTACAGAGAGCCTACTAACTAAACTGGACCAAGAGAAACGAAGGTGGTATATGAAGCACAAATATTGCAGCAGGACTTTGTATTAGATGCTGAAACCATTAACTAAAACATTATTAAAACCATATAGAGAAGGTACCAGAGTACCAAACTCCACAAACCAAGACTGGAAAAGGAAAGGAAATCCTCACAGGATCCAAATTTTTAGGAGCCATTGAGGGAAGGACTGCAACGAGCTCAACGGAGGGTCGAAACCAATTATTGTGTATGAAAATGAAAAAAAAATTGACCCAACGATGAAATAACCACAATAATTTGAGACAGGAGATGGCCTGAAGAGCTATTGGCTTGTAGAAACTTAGACCCTGCAAACCCCACTTTTAAAAAACAACTCATAGCTAGATTGGGAAACCTTGATAGACGAGTTTGCAACGCTAATAGAATTAACCTAAACAAGATAGATCTAAGAAATATGATATAGGAACTCTTCGACTTGAAGACGACAGTGATAGGACCACATAAACACCATGAAGAAAAGTGGGACTTACAAATTTCTCTATGAGCAAACGAGCTCTCGACAATAATGTAGAACAAGAGAGACTCAAGTTTAAAGGGAAAACAAATAGAGCAGTAAGTACACAGTAAGCGATACCTACTCCTCATCGCTCACTAAGCTGAAGAGGGAGGTCCTTGAGACCAAAACGCTTGAGACTATGACTGTGAAGTTGGGAGGTTCCAGAG
Organism: Pinus tabuliformis; assembly: GCA_031772625.1. NCBI lineage: Eukaryota > Viridiplantae > Streptophyta > Pinopsida > Pinales > Pinaceae > Pinus > Pinus tabuliformis. The sequence continues at coordinate 1,046,251,232 of CM062805.1, read as the reverse complement.
AGCTTGTTTAGAAACCAACTTCTTCACCACCCCGAGCTCTTGGCCATGTAGATATAAGGCATCTGAAACGTGAGGGAGGTAGCATACCAGTCCATTGTAGGCCAAATGTAGATAATGCAACCACAAAAACTTGCTTGGTTCATGTGAGCCATCCCAATCGACTCAAAGTAGGACAAGCCATCTCTAAGCTAGTAGAGAGGAAGGAATATATAAGAATTATACCACACATAATGGTTGATGCACCTTGTTGTGGACATTTAATATGCATCAAATAACTAAGGTGATTACATTCAAGCGAGAGATGCTCCTGCCATGTATGCGATTTGCTCTGCTAGGTGTAATGCTCGTTTCCCTTCTCGAGGGTCGCCACCTTGTTGGCCACTAAAGTTCTATGCATGTTCATGATTGATATATCGCCTCGAGAAACCTGGTGTCAGTATTTGTGATTGAGGCTAGGCATTGGATAAAAATTTTTTCCGAGAAACATCCCATCAGGGACATGGTTGAAGAAATGTTATATATGAGTTTTTTTTAGCTAGTCCATTTTAATGTAGGCTATTTTCATTGAGGCATAACTTTATAAAGTTAATTGACTAGTTTAATTTAACTAGATGTGTAATTTTTTAATGTTATTTTATTTATTTATTTAATAAAATAATTTATTATATTTATGAAAAAATTAAAGTGGATATTTTGCAAAATAATTCTAAAGAAGAGAGAAGTTAAATTTTAAATAGAGTTAGAAATAATACTTTAAAATGAGTTTAAATTCTTTAAAGATAAGATTAAAAATAAATAAGCAATAAGTAATAATAAAGTTAAATCATAAATTATTAGATTTAAGAAAGGAAAAATCAAAGTTATGAAAGGAAACTCAAACTAAGAAGGAGAGGTAAATAATTTAGAAAATTTTGATATGATGAATAAGATTAAAAATTAAATTGTTATATGAAAAGTTAAATAATAGTTGGTCCAAAATAATTTAGAACGTAAATTGGATATTAAATTTAACAAAGAGAAAATGAATAAGCAAATAGAATTAGAACATAAACACAACAATTTTTTTTGAAAATATTATTTTTTGGTATGAAAGAGGAAAAATGAAAACACATTTAAAAAATAAAGTTAGAACATAAACATAATAAAAAAAATTTGAAAATATTATTTTTTTGGTATGAAAGAGGAAAAATGGAAACACATTAAAAAAATTACAAGATAAATTACAAATTAGAATAATTTGTCTTATAAAAATAAAGAGGTTGAGCAAAAATATTAAGTATAGAGGTTAACTTCTATTAAAGTGAGTTCTATTGATCATAAATAGTTTTACTTAGTGGAACTCTAAGATTAAAAGTGTTTAGGAATATTTATAATTAATAACTCATTTTAAAGATGAAGCTAAATTAAGGAAGGAAGTTCAAAAGGTGAAATAAGCATTGAAAGAATCAAAATTATTGTATGACAAAAAACTAAAAAGATAAAATGAATAGGAAATTGGGACACTTTTGATTCTCTCTTGGAATTATTGTGGCTTTCCATGGACCTAAATGCCCATCTTAAGTTGGATCCCAAGCGAAATTGATATTATATTAGATGTTAAAACTTAGGAGCATGATGAATTTAAGGTCCATAATATACAAGGAGTTGTCTTGTGGTTGATATGGAGCAAGAGATCCCCACTTTGAAGGAATTGGAGGCATACTATGTTACATAAAAAATAACATTCTTCCTTACATTAGGTTTTATAAGAACAACTCTTTCAATCAACACATATGGATGGAGATTTCAAGTATAAAAACTAAGAAGATTTGTATAATAATAATAATAATAATAATCATATAATTTCAAGATCACAACCAAGCTAGACACCAAATTGGTGTATAAGACCCCCTTATTTGTGGGAAAAGGGACCCACCTCTGCTTAGTGATTTGATTGCTAAAATATATGGAGGCATACACAATTTACCCCCTTGTAGATATGTTATATTGTGCCTATTAATTCTACTTTTCATAAAAAACAATTTAAATAAAAATTGTCCTTATAATAACTTCGAACATGATATTTGTAGTTTAAAAAGGAAGAGGGAATCTTTTTCTTAAGAGACGTTATGTTGGAAGAATAAATATCAAGTTATGCTTTTAATAATGATTCTAATCCTAATATTTTAAGGTTGGATGATGACTTCTATAGTTTTTGTAATTAAAATATCTTTGTATTATAGAGCTGGTACAAAATTATAGATTTTTGAGCTTCAGAGCTCAACAAACTGACCATGGACATCGTCCTGAAGTTGAGAGAGAAAATCATGGAGACAAACGTGAGGAGGCCTTTGCTCCCATAGGAGAAACTAAAGAAACTTCTGACAGTTACATAGCAACAAAATAATTAGAACCATAACTAGAGTTGAGAACAGAGAAAACTTACAGTCGTGGAACATAAATACATTAGAGCTACAAGAGAGGCTACCTTTACGAACAAAAAATCCAAACTATCACTCTAGAGGGTCGTCCTGGACCACAGGGCATGACTTGTAATAATCTGGGTCATCTCGCAGAGGGAGCCCTATGGAAGCTAGCTGGCTAGAGGAGGCAGGACACTTAAATTGCAGCTCGAGAGGAGTGACACCTTGACTACTGACCCATCTGCCTTTGCTGCTGGAGGGACCCTAGCTAGTTAAGGCATGCTTCGACTTGATGTGAGACTAGCCTCACCTAGGAGGAGGGTTGCAATGCCTGTCGTAGTGAGTTGTAGTGTGTTTTGGAGAGAGTGAGGGTGCGTCATCAACATTTTCAGTGGAAGGAGACAAAGAGCCTTAGAGATGCATGCCCAAGAGGCTAGTAATGTGACAATAGGCTGCTTTTGCATGGTGGAGATGCAATTCCATATCGAGGACATTACCTTCTAGAAGAACGTTGACATCTTCCTGATCCATGCAATGACAGCTAATGAGGTTGTACAGAGCCCAAAGGTGGTTATCTGTGACCCTAAGCTTCAGAGCTTTCATGTCGGTCACCATTCGATGATAGTGATGAGGGATACTACAATCAAAGTGCTCGTCCCCTTATCCATGCCAGGGAGGGAGAGGAGGTATGCCTCTTCCTCAACCTCCTTTGCCAGCTCGCCCATGTTCTCGCACTATGATAGTTGTGAGATCAAATGAAATTCTCTGGATCTGAATCCCATCTCCACCTTTGAGCAACAGAGGAAAAATGTGGCCATTTTCGTGGGCACCAAGCATTTTAACATTGTTATCGTCTCGCGAGACAAAAATGTGATTGAACCTATGCTTAATGCACATTGAATGCAGGAGGAGGGTGGAATTGACACCAACTCCTTGCTTCAAACCCAAAACACGGTGGAAGGTGTGCCACAAAATCAACAACCTTTGATCTATGTGTTGGATGCATGAAGGTAGTTAATGTCGTGGGTTGGTTGTCTGACACCCGAATCCAGGGTGATGATTACTTTTATAGTTGAATGAGGAATTTATTCGAGATAGATATTGTTACAAATAAGTGTTGCTGGGTAGTGTAATCCTTGCTACTCAAGTTAAAAATTATGTTCTTAGAAAAAAATGTATATAAGATTGTTCTGTCCAAATTAACTCATAATAATTTGATGGGTCCGCCAAATTTGAGCTTAAGTTGTAATTAGAAAGAATTTGGTAGAGTTAGGGGAAATGGATATCATAGGAAGAATGAAAATATGAAATGAGTATGTGTAATCACAACAAAGAAAATTTCTCATTGGCTATATTCCCTATTTATTTTTAAGGTTAAACATTATAGCTTGCATTAGTTAATGCTAAAATATGTTTTCAACACACTATATTTCCTTTTTATTTTTAAAGTTAAACATTATAACTTGCATTAGTCAATGCTAAACTAATAGTAGTTGATAGGCATATCAATGAATTAATAAATTGATATGTGAAGTGGAGAAATTAATTGCCTACTCAAGTGAAAGAGCTTGCATAAACTTTGGTGGATAGTGACCTCTAGTAAGCCTACACATTTACATTTTTACTCCTACTTATTAAAGTGTTATGGAACACGAATAATGGTTGGAAATAATAAGTATATTTATTTACATCTTATTCCTATTCATTTTTTATTCAAAGGCTTGCTTACTAAATATGTTATTTACTTTAATATGAGTTATTTTAAAGATTTTATTTCAGAGAAGTCTAAGCACGTGGCAGATTTTTTCGGCAAGTCTTTGGAAAAATCGAATTGAAATTTTTGAAATCTAGGTTACAACTATCAAACGATAGAATTTTAGGTGCCCTAGGGATTTTTAGGGTGCTAAATCTATTTCTACCTTCAAAATCCAAATTGGAACGCTTCTAAATCACGATTTTGCCAAAAAAAAAAGATTATGGTGAAAAAGTTATTGTTACACACACCCCCTTTTAATTATGGGTAGTTCTCAATTAGTGTATTAGAACCCCTTATTTGTGGAACAATGGAGCCACATCCGCCTAGTGATTTCACTGCTAAGTCTACAAGGGCATACATACTCTACCCCCCCTCTAGTTTTGAACTTGTGACCTCTTAGGAGGAAACACATGTTCTTAACCATTAGGCCCACTCAAGCTGTATTGTATTGTATCCAAAAAATATAAATATGTCAGGCAGTTATCCATATGACATTATATTGTACAAATGTTGCAATAAAACCTTGAAGTTATGGTTCAAACAAATTGAAATTAATTTTTTTAATAATATTAAAAAACAAATATTTATTTTTCAAAGTTAAACATTATAACTTGCATGGGTCAAGTTAAATTAATAGTGGTCAAGCCAATCTATTAAAATATCATAACATAAATTAATAAATCAATTAATTTTTTTCCCACCTAAAAAAATTTGTATACTTGCTATTTCATTGAAATCAAAACATACAAATTACTATTCAATTACATCCTCCCAGACATCCATACAAAACATATCATTAAACAAGTGCTACATAGTAGATTCTCCCTTCCCCTTTTAAAATAATAGTGAAACTATTTGATCATTATTGTGATATATTAAAAGAATTAACAATTATGCTTTGAAATGTAGTTGTAAAATGTATCTTTGGATAGGATTTGTTTCAATTTGTTTCAGAATATTAAAAATTATCATTTAATATACATCTTAATTTAAAAAATTAAGAAATAATACAATGTATTATTTATAAATAGTTACTTGTAGTATATAGTTTGTTTTTGATGATTTTTGAAATATTAAATGTTATAACTATATTAAGTAAATATAGAATGGTAAACATATTTAGTGACGATAAATATATAAATTTAAAAATATAAAATGTTAATTTTAATTTTAATTTATTTATTATGGAGATTACAAAATTATTAAACATTTTTCATGTTAATTCTAATATTATTTTTTTAATTAATATAAAAATTATTTGGTCACTTTTGAATAAAGAAATGTATCAATTACTTACTAATGAGATATCTCACTCAATTATGGAATGCAATAAAAACATAAACAAAATCTGATGTGACCCATGTACTCTTGGATTTTTAATTAATATAAAAAATATTTTAATAAAGAAATGTATCAATTACTTAATTATGAAATGTCTCACTCAATTATGGAATGCAATAAAAACAAAAACAAAAACTGATGTGACCCATGTACTCTTGGATTTTTAATTAATATAAAAATTATTTTGCACCTTTGAATAATATGACCTTACTCAATTATGGAATACAATAAAAATAAAAACAAAATATAATATGAACTATGTACTCTTGGTTATTTGAGAAATTGACTAATAACATGTCCAAATTAACAACCAATCCCATAAGAGATAAATACTAATAAAATAAATATAGAAAAATATTTTTAAAAATTACACTTTAATAAATTAGAAAATATTTCTCTTGTTTAACTAAATTAATAAATATTCAACAAATACCTAACAAAAATAATAATAACAACAAAACAAATCATTTAAATCTTTAAATAAATTTATTTATCCACTAAAAATATATATATATTTTTTATCTAAGTTTCGAAATTTTCATACTCAATAATTATATTAGGTAAAAACTACATTAAAAAACTTTTCAAAATAAATAAAAACATTCGCATTAAACTTAAATTTCATAGTTAAAGTTGAAGATTCGTAGCACGTGATATTGTCGTTACGCGGTAGCCCGCAGCCATCATTATGCTCTTAAATGTATCGTGAAGTAATTACTCACTAAGGGTAGAATACCATTAATGCAATTAAATGTTATGTGAAGCGCTATGTCATCACCAATGAGGGTGATCATTATTAAAAGTAAGGGGGATAATTAAAAGTAGGGGGGATAAGGGGATTGTTTAATGAGTTGTTTTTAGTGCGATGTTTTGGAATTTTTTTTGGTTTAATTTTTTAAAAATTTAACAAAAATTTATTGAAATTACAAGTTTCATGAGTAATTTTTGCACAATCTAGTCTATTGGGTTTTTTAGCATCATATATATTGTCAAAAAATCATTTTAAATAACACAAATCAAGATTTTATCTCAATTTTTTCGTCAAATTCTAACATCAAAAAATCGAAAAAATCACACTAAAAACAACTCCATTGTTTAAACACGACATACATACAATTTCAAACAACATTTAACAACGAAAATATTATTCATCAAGAAAGGACACTTGTCAAAAGCACTCGTATATGTTTGGAAAATATCAATGACTAGGTACTCAGTGGACTATTGATTTAGTGATTTTACATTTTATTACTTTATTTTATCTAAATGGTAATTTTATCCAAATGGTAAAAGTTGTAATTTATTTTTTACATATTTTGGAAGAACTTTTTTTGGTCTAATTTGTATAGAATTAAGTAGCCATGGGTTGTAATCATATATTTAAATTGTCAACTCTTTACAATCTAAGTGTCTAAGAGTTTTTCAGTATACAATATTAACTAATTATACAATGTTTAATATTTATTCATAATTAAAATAGTCGTGTCTTAAGAGTTTTTCAATATACAATATTAACTAGCTATACAATGTTTAATATTTATTCATAATTAAAATAGTCATTATTTTATTCTTTAACCATAAAGAAATATCAAAATTTTAAGCTATGGTCTAATTTATAAATGAAACAACAATTTTTAAGTATTATTTTGGTTAATTTTAACTAAAATCTATAGATATTTTTAAAAACTTCAATGTAAGTTGTTTAATGTCAAATTTGAATGCCTTACGGATTTTAGGGTGTTGAATCTATTTATGTATTCAAAATGTTTTTTAAACAAAAAAAATCACAACCTGGTTTGAGGTTATATCACCATATTATGGTGAAAAATCCATTTCATCTGTAAGTTAGTTAGAGTATGCCAAATTTTAATGGACAAAATGTAAAACTAGTAAATCAAAGCTCGATTTATTAGTCCATGCGAAGCTAAAACTATAGTAATTAATTTGCCTATTGACCATTGTTAGTTTAATATTGGCCAAAACAAATTATCATGTTTAACTTTGAAAAATGAATATTATTTTTTAGTATTACTAAAAAAAACTATTTTCAAACATTTGATTGGACCATAATTTTTAAGTCTTATTGCAACATTTGCATGATATGATGTAATGTGGATACTTACCTCACATATTTTGTGTCATAATTTTAGATATAGTTGAAATATTCATGCCATGATTTCTAGATATTTGTGCATTGATTTTTTTATTGCTAATATTTATAAGAAAACCACCTAAAATTAAAATATTTTAAAATAGTTTTTTCACAACCAATTAATTTTAATCAAAATCCAGGAAAAATTTCTACGAATGCTTCTTCTCCTTCTGGAACGCTGCGCGAGGATGAACGCTAGGGTTCGAGTTACAGGACAAGAGTAACGAGGTCACGGGCTGGCTCAGACTGTCGGCTGAGCTCACAGACCTGCTAGGACAGGATCTCGCAGGTTGCCGGCACGGGTCGGGTTAGGAAATAGAAAAGTCAGTAAGGAAAAACAGAGAGTTTCCGCCCTGAACGCAATGGGAGAGCCAAGGGGGGGGGGAGAGATCCCCTCCTTCAAAAATGTGGTTATGGGCGAAACTAGTACGGATGGAGAGCACCATACGGAAAGGGTAAACCAAATCCCAGTCATGGGTAATTTATGGCAAAAACGAATGAGAGGAAAATGCCTACCGAGGGCTGAGAAACAGCCTAGGTATGTCGTTCCCCATAACAAGCTGGAAGAATATAATTGCTATATGAAGGACCATGCTTTAATCTGCCGATTTGTTGGATACTGGCCGTCTGAGCGAGAACTCTACAGATGGATCGATCAACGCTGGCGACCTAAGGGGCAGATAGATCTCAAGCTTGGTGCACAAGGGTTCTTCACAGCAATATTTTCGAATTTGGAAGATAAGAACAGAATCTTTGAAGAGGGTCCCTATTTCCTGAATAATGCAGGATTATTCATGAAGTTTTGGGAGGAGAGATATAACCCTGAAAAGGAGAAAATGCTTGATGCACCAGTCTGGGTCAGGTTATTTGGTCTTCCTGATGAGTTCTGGGAGCCGGGGATCTTGGAAGGTATCGGCAACTCGATCGGAAGCTTTGTCAAAACTGCAGAGGCCACGAAAAGAGGTAAGTATAATGCCTATGCGAGAATCTGCGTTTACATAAATTTGGCTAATCCCCTTCCAGAAACTGTTGAGGTGGAATACCATGACGAAGTTTGGAAACAGCCAATTGATTATGAACATATCCCCTTCCGATGCCGAATATGTCACGAGTATGGTCATCTGTATCGGCAATGCCCCCTTAACAGAGAGGCAGAGAGCAAAAAAAGTCAGGCGAACCAACCGAATACCACTGGGAGGACGGAGGATCCAGAAAGAGGGTTTCAACAGGTGGTCAGGAAGCGGAGACCAAATAGAGAAGGACCAAAGACTCAATCCCAAAAGCAAACCAACCAAGCAAGAACCCAGAACAAATATCAAGTACTACAGAGCGAAGGTGAAGAGTATGAAGTAAACTTGGAAGATGATGAGGAAACAAACAATAGCCCAATGGAAGTACAAGGAGAGGAAAAAGGGAAAGGAATATCTGTTAGCAAAGTCAACAAAGGGGAAACAGAGGAAGAGGCAACTGAAACAGATCTAGTGGCTCATATGGAAGTGGAAGACCAGCCCGAAACGGAAGCAGAGGAAGAAATAATCATGCGAAGACTGATCCAGGAATGGAAGAACCTAGACAGTAGATTTATACCTGAAGACCAAAGGCAGCTATACAAGGAGGTATTCCAGAAATACAAAGAGAAAAAAGGAGAACCCCCGGATACATCAGTAATGTTGGAAAAGGGGCAAGGGACGGAAGGCAAAGGAACAGATACCTTGGGTAAAAACAACAGAAAGAGAGGTCGGAGACCTATGAATGAAACGATCCAGGCGGTGGGAGAGATCTTGATAAACTCAGGTAAGGTAATACCTCTGTCGGAGGTATTCTTCCCCTCCTATAAAAAGTTTTAAATGATAGTGGTCAGCTGGAATATTAGGGGTCTGAATAGTAAAGGCAAACAAAGGTATATGAAGGATAAGCTGCAAAAAGAAAAACCTAGTATTCTGATTTTACAGGAAACAAAGATTTTGATTCACCAACTAGAGGAAATAATACAAAGAAGCAGACTACCCTACCAGGTGATGGGGCAAGATGCAACAGGCTTTGCAGGAGGACTCGCAATCCTATGGAACCCAAATGACATTGTTATAGACAACTGGGTGAGTATGCGTGGAATCCTTTCGGGGCTGGGAAGGGTTGTAGGAACTAAACACCAGGTAGTTATCTCAGGAGTTTATGGCCCCTCGTCTCCTGGGCATAAGGATCAGTTTATTAAGGACGTTAAGGCAATCCGCAATCTGTACCCTGAAGCTGCTTGGATTATTGGTGGCGATTTCAATATGATCAGATCCTTAGAAGAGAAAAAAGGAGGGATTAGGAGACAAGACCACCTTATGGACAGATTCAATGAGATGATAGAAGAACTCCGGTTAGTGGATATTCAAACCATTAACGGAGTATATACTTGGAACAACAGACGGGGTGGCAAAAATCAAATTGCCACCAGGCTAGATAGATTCCTAGTGTCCGAAGCCATAATGAATAAAGATGTCTTTGTGGAAGCCAAGATCATTCCAGCTCTGGGATCGGATCACTGGCCGATTCGCTTAGAGATCAACATCAAAAAAATTCAGGGCAAGAGGCCATTTCGATTTGAAGCTTTCTGGCTAAGGGACCCTGAGTTTATCAAGAGAGTGGAGAAATGGTGGACACAAAGTAATATTCAGGGCAGATGCAGAATGCAAACATTTCAGTTAAAACTGAGAGAGCTGAAAGGCAAAATCAAGAAATGGAACAAGGAGGAATTTGGAAACATTCTGGAGGACAAACAAAAACTGGAAGGGGAAATGACTGATCTCCAACAGAAAATAATTTTGGAGGGAAGAACTGAAGAAAGCATCCTCAAAGAAGGGATAATCCTTGGCCAACTGGAGGAGAGGAGGAAGCAAGAGGAGATCCTATGGCGCCAAAAATCTAGGATAAAATGGCTGAGGGAAGGAGAACGCAATACTAAATTCTTTCATCAAGCCATGGTTAAACACAGGCAGGGAAACAGAATACTATCACTCAAGGACAGGAATGGAGACAGAGTAGTTGAACAGAATGAAATTGAACAAGTGTTGATAGCCCATCACAAAGAAATTTTAACTGAACCCCCTGGTGATAGAACGAGGGCCATACAAGAGATATGCTCTGCAATCCCTAGATTGGTCACAGAGGACCAAAATAAAGCTCTTATGAGAGCAGTGACCCTAGAGGAACTGGAAGACGTAGTGAAGGCTATGAAGAAAGGGACAGCCCCTGGACCGGATGGCTTCACGGTGGATTTTTACCAGGCTGGATGGCACTTCCTGGGACAGGAAATTTTGGAGCTTGTTGAAGAATCAAGAATAAATCAAAAGGTATGGCCAGCTCTTAACTCTACCTTTTATGCTCTCATTCCTAAGGGAAACAACCTAGAGGAGGCTAATGGCTTCAGACCAATAGCTTTATGCAATGTCATATACAAAATCATCACGTCCGTGATTGCTAAACGCTTAAAACCCCTCTTAGACAACCTCATTTCGGCCGAACAAACGGGTTTTGTAGAAGGTAGGCAGATCCTTGATGGCCTGGTGGTAACTCAGGAGGTGATTCACTCCTTGAAACTCAAAAAACAAAAAGGTATGATGATAAAACTTGATTTATCCAAAGCTTATGATAAACTAAATTGGAATTACCTAGCTACAGTCCTGGAACGATTTGGTTTTCATCAAAGATGGATTGCATGGATTAATAATCTAATATCCACTCCTCATTTTTCTATCCTGGTAAATGGAAGTCCCTCAAAAACTTTTAATGCTTCTAGAGGGATCCGCCAAGGTGACCCGCTGTCTCCTTTTTTATTTATCCTAGCTGCTGAAGGACTAGGGAGATTCATTAAACAAGAAAGAATAGCAAATAGAATTAAAGGATTGAAAATCTGGGGAAACCATTTGCCTCTGACCCACCAACAATTTGTTGATGACATTATGTTGTTTGGGGAGCCCACGGTAAGAGAAGTCCAAAATTTAAAGAGGATCCTGGATCTGTTTTCAGCTGCCTCGGGTCTAGAAATAAGCAGAGATAAATCCTGCATCTTCATTTTCAACACTCTAGAACAAGTCAAAGCTCATCTTATCAGAACTTTGGGATTCAAGAGAGGGGATCTACCCACTAAATATTTGGGTAATATTCTTGATTTCACTTCAAAAAAATTGAAAAACTGGCAAGGATTGCTGGACAAGCTCAATAGAAAGATTGCCAATTGGTCGTTCAGAGTCCTGAATATTGCTGGTAGAATTATCCTGGCTAAGTCGGTACTTCAGGCTATCCCTATCTATCCTTTATCGATTATGGCTGCCCCTGCTGGGGTTTGTGCTAAAATCAGAGAAATCATCCGCAAATTTATATGGAGTGGAACTGATCAAAAGAAAAAATGGGCTTTGGTCTCATGGAATCAACTCACTGAAAGAAAAGAACAAGGAGGGTTGGGATTAAGGGACCCGGAAATCCTGAACAAGGTCCTGGGAGCCAAGCTATGGTGGAGATGGCTTAGTGGAGGAAGTGATCTATGGAAAATTATCTGGAGGATCAAATACAGAATGCCCAACACACAGGTTGACATTCTAAGAACACAAGAAACCCCCCGTGGATCTAACATTTGGGAATTAGCCTCTCAGAACAGAGATTTGATTGCAAAACACACTTTCTGGGAAATCAGAGGAGGAGCAGAGGCAAACTTCTGGGAAGATAGCTGGCAGCAACGAGAAAGACTGAACAGCGTCCAAGCACTTTCCCAAGTCTATGAAAACAATGCTAGGATTAGACGGAAAGTAAAGGATTATTGGAAAGCAAATGACACTCCGGATGGATGGAGGGTATGGGAGGAGCCGATAAAATGGGATCAGAGTCTAAATCCTGATATTCAAGAAGCTTACCGGAAGGAAATGGAATCAAGGAAGCTCAGAGTCCGCGAAGGGCAAGATATCCTTCGATGGGGGAGTTCAATGAAGGGAATCTTTTCTACCAAGGAGGCCTATTTTCTAATGGGGTCTCAAAACGAAGGAGACAGAAATTGGGAATGGAAACTTATATGGGAATCCAACTGGTGGCCTAAGGTGGCTATTTTCATCTGGCTTGCCACAAAGAATAAAATTTTGACTTGGGATCGTATCCAAAAAAAGGGGTTCCAGGGACCCTCACAATGCTACCTATGCAAAAATGATGAGGAGAAGAGAGACCATCTTCTAATTCGTTGCCCATACACTGAGAGCTTATGGATCTTGGCCAAACAATTGTTCAATAAACCAGGGCTTATCATGAGAGAATGTAAAGATGCTATCTATCAGTGGAATAAGGAAACCTTCAATTGCCGAGTTGTTCAGAGGGCTTGGAATCTGACTTCTTCTTTCATTCTCTGGACGGTCTGGAAAGAACGGAATAGGAGAATATTTCAGAGTCGGGCTAATTCTCCAGAAGTTGTCTGGGCGCAGGTGGTAGACTACACGAGGGAGACCATTCTAGTAGAGAAATGGGACAGTGAGGATTGGAAAACTACTGCGGAAGAACAGGCCATCCTGAATAAACTAAACTTAAAATTGGATATGGTGCATTACAAATGCTCGGCCAACAATGACATGAGAACTCAGAGTCCAGAGATTTTCTCATACCCTCGGGATCAATTTATCAAGCTTAACTTTGACGGGGCTTCGAAGGGTAATCCGGGAGACGCTGGTTTTGGAGGGATCTTTAGAGACAGCAACAATCAAGTCAGGTGGATCTATGCCGAATGGGGAGGCCAAATGACTAATAATGAGGCTGAATTCTGGGCCCTGCACCAAGGTTTAAGAATTGCTATCAGGAATGGATACACCAACCTAGAAATCACTGGGGATTCGCAACTGGCTGTGGACACGGTGAGGAGACTCAACAATGGGCAAGGTTGGGAGAAAGTAACCAAAAGTTGGCGGACGGCAGGAATCATCCAAGAAATATCCGGCTTGATTAAACGCATCGACTACAGCATCACGAGTCATGTGCGGCGAAAAGGGAATCAGGTGGCAGACTGGTTAGCGAATTGCGGCTGTAAGGGACGTGGCAGTTCCATTGATAGGCAATGGAGAACCATTGAAGGCAACGAGGAGTGGAAGGAGTTGGCAGACCTCATCAAGACGGATCATGCTCAAGCCACGAAGGATAAGGTGCGATCCAGCAGAGCGGATTAATAGGGAAGCGTGGAGAGGCAGATGGAAGATCAGGATGGAATCGGGTCTTAATAAAATCATCATGCCGGTCAGTAGGACGAAGGATGGCGATTGGGGGGATGGTACTACGGTGGCTGGAGAAATAGTGGGGAAGGAATTCATCCATCGCGAGATTATAATTACCCGAACTATGACGGGAGATGGAGGCGGTTCATCAGGTCTCACAACAGATGGCGTGAATTATGACAAGATGGCAGGCAGTAGTGGGTCACCGGTGAGGGACGGGCGGAACTCGGTTTCCGGGATCTCCTGCACCCCCGCGGCCTTCAATACCCCCTATAAGAGCAGCAGGAGGACGGTACAGGACTTACGCGAGATTGCTAGTTGGGTAGAAGGGGAGGAATTAATTGAGAAGAATAGAACAGTAGCGCACGGGCCTAGAAACCAGGGCTTGAAGAGGAGAGATTCCCTGGATTTTATGGAGACCAGACAGAAACAAAGAATGATGAAGGAGCATCAGACTGCAGGGAAGGATACCGGCGATGGAAAGGGCAAGAACCGCATTCAGGAAGAGCCTTCCTTCTCGGTATGGGAGATTCAGGAGGATTCTGAGGAAACCCTCATCCCGGTTGGGACGAAGGAAAGCGGATGCCAACCAGAACACCTGTTCGTAGACAGAACCGAGCAGAAGATAAGGAAATCGGCGGACACAGAGGATATGAGGCTGCAGCGTTACGGGTTAAGGAAACGGGCCACGGCTGAAGGCAAAGATAATGACAGAGCCAGCAAGAGAGCCTGGGGGCGTGCGAAACATGGAGAGGAGGCAGGGGAAACGTCCAGGAGGGGTCCGGGTAGGAGCAGGAAGATGAAAGAGACTGTTACGGATAGGGTGCGCAAAGCTGAACAGGCCTTTCTGCGCTTCTCCAACCAGGCGGTCCGTAGGGTAATGCAAAAGCTCGAAGAAGAAGCCACACAAGACCAGTCTGATGAGGAAGTTGAGGACTGGACCTTTTTGCTTCACGACCCAGGCCAAACCAGAGGGCGCATGTCCCTTTACAAACAGTCCCTCCACCTCTACTGGGTGATGAAGGGAATTTTGGCCAAGGCGCTGCTACAAGTTTCGAAGGAAATGGTGAACCTGGCAAAAGGAGGCCCGGACATCCGCCTGGAACTGAGTTTCCTGAGAGTTGCGATGCTGAAACAAGAGGAAGCTATGATGAGGATGGAGGAGCAGTTGACCACCATCCAGCACATTCTAATACCGGAGCAGCAGGAGCAAGTGACAGAGGCGATGCAACAACCTGCGAGGGGCAACGATTAACTTAAGATATGTTTAGAACTAGTAATAAATTTTGTAGCTATAGTTTTGTTCACGTCAAAGATAGGAGAATGCAGAACAGTCAAAGCAGTGGTTTTTGGAATAGTTTTAGAAAGCTTCAGGATTGTACAGTTTATTTAGCAAACTCCATTAGACTTTGGACATACTTTTTTTGGGCCGCTATCAAGAATTATAGATGGCATTTAGACCCGGTTTCCCGTATAGGGCGGGCGTATACTGTTTCATGAACTGATGTATTGTTCTTTTTGATCGAAGTAATAGAATGAGAACCACCTTAGCCTACAAAAAAAAAAAAATTTTAATCAAAATCCAACATATATTTTTAAAAATTTGAGTTTGCATTGTTTAATCGGCATAATTCTAGAGCACCAAGAGTTCTTTAGGGCGCTGAATCTATTTATGCATTCAAAAATGTATTTTAAACAACAAAAAATCTTGAAATTGTATTCGGAGATTTTGGTGAATTCGGATGAAAAAAGGTTATTCATCTATAAATTAGACTACACACTATAATTTAAGCAAGTCTTTGCCTAGAAAATAGATATGAATAATATGTAGATGATTTGTGTTCTGTAGTACTTTGATAAACAATGATCAAATGGAAAAAATTATGCAATCTGTCCATTTCATATATCAATTTATTAGTCTCTATCAAAAAAAGCTATAACACTATTAATTTAACACCCATGAATATAAATTGATAATATTTAATTTAAAAAAAAAAAATATCTATTTTTCAATATTATTAATAAAAATATTTTTTAACATATACATAGATTAGAGTATTATCTATTTCTCCCCAGTATTCCAAATTTCTATTCATTATATGTCAAGTTCAAATTTAATTTCATATTAAATGACTTTGTTTACTGATCAAAATTTATGTTACTAAAGCAAAACTATATAGCAATCAATTTTTCCACCCACATTAAAAATTACTTTGTTTTGAAATTCTGACCCCAAAGTAAAGGGTGGACCTCACGAATTATGATTCCCAATGTACCTAAACGATGCAATATACTTACGAAAAATACGTGTGTATAATACACTTCGTATAATATACGAATTGGAAGAGACGTAGATGTGTAGACTACTGTAATAAAATATTCAGACATTTTCCAAATAAATTGGCATGGAGGGGTTGGATAATCCTGCGCCATCAAATGTGTCGGGTGTTGCAATAGAAGTCGCGTGCCATCTATTTGACAAATTCCTCTCCGAAAACTCGCTCGCTCGCGCAGCTCAGATTCTTTCCTCCGACCGATCCAGAAGTTTGCCCTCTCAGTCTGAAAGATCCGAGAACCCCCGATTTTTTTGGGTCCCTAGTATTGTCTAAACAATGACAATTGTGGCCTCGCCGGAGAGGAAACCCCGGAAGCAGAAGCCTTTGTTGAGTGAAACCAGTCCCCTCCTGCCCGAGAAGCAACAGGATGACGAATATGGTGTCCATGAAGGATTCAATGGCGCCTCCTTCTCCGGCGCTGTGTTCAATTTGTCGACTACGGTGGTAGGAGCGGGAATTATGGCTCTGCCTGCTACTATGAATGTCTTGGGATTGGTTCTCGGCAGTCTACTCATTATCTTCGTTTGCTTCTTGACGGATGCTTCAATTGACATTCTCTTAAGGTTTAGCAGGGCCGGGGCAGCGGTTTCCTATGGCGGCGTCATGGGAGAGGCCTTCGGTAGAATTGGGAAGATGCTGTTGCAGATCTGTGTTGTTATTTGCACTTTGGGCATTCTTATTGTCTATATGATTATCATAGGTATTTATCTGCCCTAATTCAAGGAATTATGTGACCCTTTTTTTGAACTGGCTTCAGCTTCATTTTATCAGGATAAAGATACACACCGGGGTTTTACCTGTAACTTAATTTGGATGTCTTTGATTAACATTACCTGTAACTTAATTTGGATGTCTTTGACTAATCAGCCGCTAGTGGGATTTGTTGGAGATATATATTATGTCAATATTTTCCGGGATTTACGCGTGATCCCAATATCACTATTGCTTGGCTGGCACACATCTATAAGTAATAGAACGTCATTTGGTTGACTGAAACCTGGTGGGACTTTATTAGCTACTTGACTTCACCAGTGTTATATTAGCTACTGCAGTTACTAACCTGGCAAGCCATCGTTGGCCACTTACTGTGCTTTCATCGGGTAAATTGGATTTTGGGACATCAATGTTTGTGTGGGGACTTTTTGAGAATTAAATTATTTTGAGGGAGTATAGCTCTACCATGGTTTTTCTATTCAATATTGGACTTGGCTTTAGTCTCAATCTAGTTGGAAAGTAGCTTTATTTTTTTCTTCCATTTAACATTAAAGTTGGTGCCCACTAATCTCAGCCTTATTAGGAAAAAAAATTCTGTGGAGTTTTGGGAAGTGTTATGTACCACCAAAATGTTCCTCTTTTTAACTGGCTTCATTTTATCAGGATAAGGTTGACACACCGGGATTTAACATTACATGTAATTTAACTGGAATGTCTTTGGCTGATCAGCTGCTAGTGGGATTTGGGATATATATTATGTCAGTGTTTTCCAGTATTTTCACGTGACCCCAAAATCACTTTTGGTTGGGCTGGCACGCATCCATAGGTAATGGAATGTCTTTTGGTTGACTAAAACTAGTAGGATTTTATTAGCTGCTTGCCTTCCCAGTGTTATACTACTTAAGTTTTTAACTGAGATGTTTATTTTAGGAATTATAAATTTGAGTTATGAACTTTTGGTAAATGGAATGTTGTGAAGTTTTTTTCTGAGGTGTTTAATTTATATATGCAATAAAAAATTCAATTTAAAATAAAGATTTAATCAAAAAAATTATTTATTTACTCTTTAAAGTTTATTAGTTAGTCAATGTTGTTTTGATTGTCATAGTTTATCTGTTAGATGTTTTGGAGGATCTAACAAAATTTGTTGGAATCATAAATTTGAGTTTGAAATTTCCACAATCTAAGTGGCCAAACAGTTTTTTATAGTACTGAATTCAATACAATCAAAAACCCATTTTAAATCACAACCAAAACCATTTTAAACAGCAACAAAAAAAACTCAAAAACTCTAATAACGCTGTTTTCATTTAGGTAAATTGGATTTTTATATGGTTCTAATGGAAGTAATTAGGAGTCTTTTGGGGATGTTGTGTACTGCCAGAATGTTCCAGTTGATATCCTAAACTGCATTCTGATAGTTAGATAACGCTGTTTTCATTTAGGTAAATTGGATTTTTATACGGTTCTAATTGATGTAATTAGGAGTCTTTTGGGGATGTTGTGTACTGCCAGAATGTTCCAGTTGATATCCTAAACTGCATTTTGATGCCAGATTTTGTGTATGTAAGAGAATTGTGTCCTTACAAAGTGCTGGGAAACATCCATTTACGACTTTAGAAGATTGAGGGCTTCAAGCGCCAAGCAAGAATGTAGTGTAGCCGAGCTGCAGGGATTTAGGCCTTCATGTTTTGAAGAATCCCATCCCCAGATGGCTTCCTTCCTCTGTAAAATTGATTGGGTTACGTTACGATTCTATGAAGTTGGTGCAGATCTCCAAAGCAATGTCCGTCCCCAATGAGGATGGAGTTATTTTTTAGTCCCCATCTCAAAATAGAATAGAATAGTACTGCCGACGGGTAGGTCATAGGCAAAGTCCAAATCCTCTGAAATTTCAACTCACTTATTGCATTATGAGCAGTTTAGAAAGCTGAAACACCAACAGCTTCTTTCTGTTTAACAAAGTTGAATTCTTTTTGTTTAACAAAGTTGAAGTGTGTTACGAGGCATATATGACTTGACATGCCTTGGGAGTGTCTCTTTTTTCTCAGATTCTTTTCAGCTTCTTTCTGTTTAACAAAGTTGAAGTGTGTTATGAGGCATACATGACTTGACATGCCTTAGGAGTGTCTCTTTTTTCTCAGATTTTTTTCAGCTTCTTTCTGTTTAACAAAGTTGAAGTGTGTTATGAGGCATACATGACTTGACATGCCTCAGGAGTGTCTCTTTTTTCTCAGATTCTTTTCAGCTTCTTTCTGTTTAACAAAGTTGAAGCGTGTTATGAGGTATACATGACTTGACATGCCTCAGGAGTGTCTCTTTCTCAGATTCTTTTCAGCTTCTTTCTGTTTAACAAAGTTGAAGTGTGTTATGAGGCATACATGACTTGACATGCCTCAGGAGTGTCCCATTTTTCTCAGATTCTTTTCAGCTTCTTTCTGTTTAACAAAATTGAAGTGTGTTATGAGGCATACATGACTTGACATGCCTCATGAGTGTCCCTTTTTTCTCAGATTCTTTTCATATTTATTTGAATGGCCAATTACCTGGAGCAGTGCCACTTTTATATTACTTAGGACGTGATTCATATCGTATATGGCTTGCAATTATAAATCTTTGTCTGATAGAGGTGTTTATTGATTTGGGCAGGTGATGTGCTATCTGGAACATCATCAAATGGTGTGCATCATGCTGGTATGCTTGAACAGTTGTTTGGATTTCATTGGTGGAATGGACGTCTTCCGATCTTAGTTCTCACCATAGTCCTTATTTTGGCTCCGTTGGTGTCTTTCAAGAGAGTGGGTAAGTCTGCTTTGATCATTCTGATAAGAATGCTTTAGCACTGTGATTTTCAGATATGTCATATTGCATGTGTTTTTTCACAGCTATCAGGGATTTAAATGTCTAGAAACTAAAGTAATTATACGAGGGGATTCAACATTTCTTAGGAATGCCACATACTGATCGCATCTGCCTAGACCAATTGTCTAACTTTTCATGTTGCCCTGTTGGAAATGGCATATACATTCAAGGATCTCGATCTTTGGTCATTCCTTAACGAGTTATGATGTTGAAATCTTGATAATTATATTGATAAATTTCCATGAATTTGCAGATTCTTTGAAATTCACTTCTGCATTATCAGTTGCACTCGCTGTTGTATTTGTTGTGATCACGGCTGGTATTGCGATTGTAAAGTTGTTCAGTGGCACCGTCCATGCCCCAAGATTGTTACCGGATATTGTTGATCATACTTCGTTCCTGAAGCTTTTCACTGTGGTACCAGTCATTGTGACCGCTTACATATGTCATTTCAATGGTATGGATTATTGCCCTTCATCTCTGGTCCTGCACCTGAATGTAGTATCTTAGAGTTCATTACCTGAATTGGCATTTTAAAATTTTGTTGTAGTGAATTGTGATGTCTTTGTCCCATGCAGTTCATCCCATTTACAATGAACTTGAGGACCCTTCAGAAATGCAACCCATTGTTCGCACATCATTGGCATTGTGCTCAATTGTATACATAACTACAAGCTTTTTTAGTGTTCTTCTATTTGGAGACCAGATTATGGATGATGTCCTGGCCAATTTTGACACCAACTTGGGAGTTCCTTACAGTGCTGTGCTGAATGAAATTGTTCGCATGACCTACGTTGTACATCTGATGCTGGTCTTTCCTCTCGTATTTTTTGCCCTGCGCCTTAATATTGATGGGCTTATATTTCCAGCCAAAAAGCCCCTTGTTTCGGATAATAAAAGGTTCATCTTGGTCACTACCGTGTTAATTGGAACCATTTTCCTCGGGGCATCATTCATACCCAGTATCTGGGATGCATTTCAGTTCACAGGGGCTACTGCAGCAGTTTGCATTGGGTTCATCTTCCCAGCTTCCATTGCTCTCAGGTAAAGAAAGGCTGTTTTTCATTTCTGGTTGTCTTTCATCTTGCTTATATGTAACTTCTAATCCCAATTGTTTTTAATTGCAGAGATACACATGGAATCTCAACGAAAAAGGACATCTATCTCTCACTGTTTATGATATTTCTTGCCGTAGTTTCAAGTTCAATTGCAATATTCAGCGACATAAATTCTATGTTCAAGGAAAATGAGGTAGGCCCTCCACGAAATTCAGGATGATGTTATTTATCAAAAGAAGCAACGCCTGCATATAAATATAAAGATTTTTGGAGCAGAACAAAGAACAGAAAACTGATCTGGAACCTGATTGTAGAATTGTGAAAGGTGGATAAACTATTGTAAAGCCTGTGTAAAGGCATGGATCAGCTAATGATCCGGTGGAATGTCTAGTAAATACAAAAAAGTCAGCTAATGATCCGGTGGATCAGCTAGTTTTAAAATTCACTTGTGTAGAAGGCGAAATTGCCAGTGAAGCTAAATAGTCATGAAAAATCCAGGAGACTATTTGGAAGATAAAAACAAGGTCATTAAATTAAATTGTATTGTATTTATATGTGTATTATTTAATAATATTTCTTATCTATTTTTGTGTGTGGGGTATTAGACTGTCAGATTTATTGATATCTATATAATAAAATGTAGGACACTATTTGGAATATAAAAACAAGGTCATTAAATTGTAGTGTATTTATATGTGTATTATTTAATAATATTTTTTAATCTATTTTTCTGTCTTCTAACAATGGTATTAGAGTGTCATATTTGTTGATATCTACATAACTAGTAGAATTATATAAATTAAATTGTTCATAAATGTGGATAAGCATCAATCCATGATAAACATCAAAACACTTAGTTACATCTCACACTATTAAGATTAAAAAAATCATAATGATTTTTAGGTAAAAAGGATTTATAATAGTTTTGATTAACTATTTGTTTTTATTTTTATTGTACTTATTTTTATTTTTACTAGCCACATAAATTAAATGGTTGGGAAATGCAGACACAAACCAATCCATAATAAGTATCAAAATGTTTACTTCAGGATACATCTAAAATTGCTAAAATTAAGAAAATTATAATAATTAATTAAATTGTAACTTTATTTAAAATAATAATTATTATTATTACAAAAATAATATATTAGTTAAACATATATACATTTAGAAAAACATGTGACAAGATTCTTAACTATGGAGATTCACCCCACTTTATCATAGATATTCTTAATATGTAAATAGGCTTTGGGCAAATACCATGGCTTATCAATACTGCAGGCCAAAAAAACCATAGCTCATTTCATATGACACTTGTTCATATGACATTTTTTAAATTAATGAATTTAATTAAAAAACAAAAATACAATTAATTTGTAAATAAATTTTAACTTTAGATTTGTGTATACTATTAAGAATATTCTATGGAGGTTAAATCCTTACCATCCATCTAATAATTATTGATAATTAAATTAAAATTTGAGAAGCTCTATTCCAAAATAGACATGCCTATTAGCATAATTATCTCCCTAAATTTATCTCTTCTATCATTTATTCTTTGAAACATTCTTTCTCCTACCATATCATATCTTTGCTCCCATCTACATCTAAGAATCTTATGCATATAGAGACTACCCCTATTTAGTGTTAATATAGTGTGACTCACCCTAAGATTCACATCCAACCTTAGTTTAATGCCCATTTGGCATGTAACATTGAAAACGGCCCTAAATCATGTCAAAGAGAGCCAAAATGGGCATGGAACATGAGCATATGCTCATCTTCTATTTTAACCCTAGTGTAGGGTTGGTGGCCCCTAAACTTGAATGCAACTTGAACCCGCTTTTGTTTCTACTCAAGGCTAGCTAAAGTAAGGGAATTCCTACAAAGAAATCACATATTGCAGTAAGGGAAACAATATGGTTCTCATTAGAAGAAAGATTCTTGGCCAAGCACCAACGAACTTAGTTGATATGGTGAGGGAATATACAAATACACTAATGGCACTACAAGTATAGTGGTCATATGTAGAAGGGTTCTCCATTAGGAAAATTGGAGCGTTGGAGATGTAGTCCACATGACATAACAAAAGGGTGTTAGATATCTTCTATTCCTTCAAAACTTCTATGATTTGATTGTTGAAGTTGGGGGTAATGGTAAATATTTTATAGTAGTATCTGCTCAGAGATCTTCAAACAAACTCGTCAAATTCTTGGCAATCAAATAATTTATCTAGGTCTTAATTAGAATCATGCATGCAAGAGTTTTGTTGGTTTGATGTTGGCTCAAACAAAAATTTCAACCTTGACTTGATTCTAGCATCTCAAAGACATGAACTATTAACAACGTTTGTACAAAAGTTGGATTATGCAATTAAGAGTATCTTCTTAATAATGTTGATGTTATACCAAAACAAAGATCCATCCGTCTTAGAGATGTAGTCAAGGAAGCTGCATTGATTTCTTGATCACAAGAGATCTGACGACATTGTAACATATGCTTAAGGGATCATGATTTTAGATATGACTAGAGATCATGTACATGAAAACACTGCCTATGGGTGACGTTTTGGATAAAGAATGGAGTTGTGAGAGTATACACAAGCCAAAGAAATACCTCACAATCGTTTGCTCCATATGCCCATCTCACAAATAAAGGAGAACAACCCCCAAACTCAACTCGAGGTGGAAAACAAGTAATCAATGATCCTAAGAAGAAGAAGCTTAGTGCAAGTGTATCTTCTAGAAGGGGGGAAGCCCTCGATGAGGAGATGTTTGGAAGAAAGTGTTTGTTGTTTCGGACTCTAATGAAGCCTAGATCGTCAACATTTAAATTCTTTTGCCCAGTAGGATTGGTGATGATGCAGTTGTAGGAGTACTTCTCTATTCATGAGGAATAAGTTTCATGGTGGTAGTATAGAATATATGAGATAATTCGCAAAAGAAATGTGTCAATGCATGGTATGCCATTTCCAACAAATTCATGCTTATTATTTATTTCTATTTGCATTCTAATATTGGAATGTTGATGACGACTCTGGTAGATACCCAAAGACAAAAGTGACTAATTGAGACCCAAAACACCTTTTCTGTTGGGGTATAGCACACCAATTTTCTCAATAGTGTTTGTTTGGATTTAATGCCTTGCTATCCTCTTCTAGTCTCAAGTTCCCCCTAAGCTTAACAATTGGAAACAAATATGGAAAACTAATGCCAATTCAAAGGTAAACTATTTTTGTTGGTTTCTTGCTAACAGAAAATTTCTGACAATTAATAATTTAAGAAATCTGCAAAAATCAAATTTAATTACCTTCCAAAACTGATGATAGAAGTGGGTAGAAAATCCATCAGGTCCTGGAGCTTTGTCCAAGTTGAAGGATAATATTACTTGACAAATTTCCTCTTCGGCGGGATCTTTTATGAAAGCAAGGTTATCCTCTTGAGATACAAATTTTAGAATTTGTTCCAACTTTGATAATTTCGCTTCAAAGTTGCTTGGGGTCATGGCATTGTACAAATCACTAGTGACAGATCGTCTCCTCCTTGAGTTGAGCAAAGTATGCTATTTTAGTACCTCTTGCTATTATCTCTTTGATGTTATTTTTCCAAATTCAGTGCTTTGCCTACTTACGGGTTTTTATTTATTTATAACTCTGACCTTTAACCAAATACTCCAAGACTAAACATCAAATTTTTTCTTGTGCTTTTAATGTTTTATGATAAGATGCAAATTCTTCCCTTTCTTCCTTAAGTAGGTAATTTGTCACGTGATCATCCTCTATTTTGGATTATATAAATTTCATTCTTTTTTCATGTCCCTGTATCATTGGTTGTCTCTCTGTTTGTTGTTCTCGAGTCCACTTTCTTAATGCACGTTTTAAGCGCTTAATCTTTTGTTCCTAGATCATCACCGAGGTTCCCATGACCCATTCACTCTAGAATTCCTTTACGAGATCATTGAAGCCTTTTTTTCTTTCCCATATTGGACAATAACGGAAGGGAAGGAGCCCACAATCAATATTTTCAGTGATTTCAAGAGAAATTGGTTTGTGATTCAAATTATTCCAAGGAAGGATTCAAGAATAAACCAATCTATTTTGAGGAGAAGAATGATTTTTATATTATGAATCTATCTAAACAAACAACAATATGACTCGGTCTAAATCATTTGTTGTTCCAACTAAATTTTTTGGAGGCAGGTTTTTTGTCCAACAAATTTAATTTTTGGATGAGATCTTCTAAATTTTCTTGACACTGATCTCTAACCCAAGATCCACCTTTCTTTTCCCACTGATGCATATTTTTATTAAAATATCCTCCAAATATGCAATCAAAGCCAAAAATGGAATCCCCAAGAGTCAACAAAGAATCCCAACATTTTTGTTTTTCTCGAAATTGCATTGGCATATAGATATTAACAAAAAAGCATACTCGATTTGAGGGGATATGAAGAAATCTGAGAGCCAACCAATGGGTGGAGACCAATGATGAAGCAACATGAGTGATGATTGAGTTGATATGGTGGACACAACACCTGAGGCTCCTCTTGAACTAACATAAAGAATCCCATTACCATTCCAAATTTTATGATATTTTTGAAAGATCTCTTGATTCCTCATTTTTGTCTCCTAGAGTAGGAGAACTAAGGGTTGTTCTTTCTTGATTAATGACTTCACCTCCTCCATTATTTTATTTGACCCTAATCACCTGCAATTTCGGGAGATAAGTTTCATTACTTACTACTTGTATAAGTTTCCTCTTGCTAAGGGGCAGAGTTCCCTCCTTTTCTGGTGTTTCTGTATCCTTTGGGATTTGGATCTAGAATTGACTAAGTGCCCATTTCCTTATTTTTTTTTCTTTTCTGTTTTCTCCAATCTCACCTCTTTGTTAGGATTTTGACCTTCCTTTAGTTGGAGCCTCTCTAGTTCTTCTTCCTTCTTAGCCTATGTTTTATCATTTGTCAAACTCGGAAAAGAAGACCCCATCTTGATGTTTTCAGGGTAGAGGAATTGTTCCTTTGTCTTAAAAGACTCCATAGTCTGTTATACAGGTGTCATATATTCTTTTAAGGATGACATATTTTCATTAATTTTTTCTAGATCTAGATATGATATTGAATTTTTATCTTTATCATGCAAGGAGGGGTTATTTTGTGGAATTTCCCCTTCATCATTCACCATATTTAATGTCTCATAATTGTTACTATTCTCTTTCTTCCCTTTGTTAGTTTTTTCTCCGCTTCCAGGATTGGTTTTTTTAGGGGAGGTTGGTCCTTTCCTTTTACTCCTAGTCTAATTTGGTTTCCTTGGTGGTTTGTTCTATTGTTTTACTGGGTCTCCTCCCTTTTTGTTGTTGCCGTTGTTCTCCTTCCTCTGTTTTTCTTGCTCCTCCTATTTCTTTTTGCAACTTTTTGCAAAATGGCCAAACATTTGAATGGAAACTTATTGTATTCTACCTCTAAGATATGGGACCAACTATCCATATTGAGATTTATGGTTGTTGGAAGTCCCTTATCTAGATGCACTTCCACACAGATCCCGATGTGAGAGAAAATCCCCACTTATCGCTGAGTGTGATTGATGTACTTGTTAATGGCATTGCTAATACTTCTAAAAGTGATATCATTCCAAAAATGCAATGGAAAAAGGGGGAGTTTCACCCATACCGAGACTGTAGATGGAACATCACTTTCCGAGTTAAAATTTGGACTCAACCAATCCAGATATAACCCTTAAGCCCCCATGAAATAAGGCCCATTTCTGAAGATCATGTCTCAATTTTCCTTGTTTCCAAAGAAGAAAGTAAAAAAACCTTTTATGTAGAAGGCCAAAGAGACAAAACCCTTGATCATGGGTTTTCAATTTTTTTCCACCTACAACCTCACAAAATGATGGGATGGCTAGATCCCCATGAACTAGCTAAGAAGGTCACAGTAGGCCAATTGCAAAGCTCGAGTACTTGACTGAGGCACAAATAGCTTAACATTTGAGATTACGAAATGAGAAGGCTTTGATATCTGAAACCTTGGCCTATTCACAACTAATGAGTTAAAAACATCTATATCAGGAAAAAACAAAGGGGATGGAGACGCAGATTCCCCCCAAATTGTCCATCAAGCTACTGAAACACCAACACGTCAAAAACCATCGGAGCCACAGAGCCTCTCACTCAGAGGTTTCTAGAAAATATAATTAATAAACATATAAGAACTTAATAAATTTAATTAATAAACATATAATTAAAAATAAAAATATAGAAATGTGAAATACACACACACACACACACACAAAAAAAAAAAAAAACTTATATTTCCCTAGTGAAAATATACATCTTGAAGACCTCAACGGTTCGATCTTAAAATTCTGTCCAAAAATGACATACGTTCCAAGTAATCAATATCCACAACCCTTTAGGTTCTCTTTATATTTATCTAGCTTTATTGGTCAAAAGTAACATGTGTCCATCATCTAAGCTATGCATATGATAATTCTACTTCTTTATGCTTGAAACTCTATGACTATACCTTCCAGTGCTTGATCATCAAGAAATTCGATGATCTCAAGAGCTCTAGTTGGACCTATAATGCCTCTTTGGAGAAGTAATCTACAATAGTGTTCAAATAGCTTAAAATGTGTTTTGCTTCGAACTACTCTAGCTTGTTATCCTTAATTTCAATATCTCCTAAGATGTGATAAAATGAGGACCTCTCATCACAATCTTGTTGTTGATCCAATCTATGGCTATCTGGGAGTCACCAAAAATATGAAGTTTTTGCACCTCAAAATAGTTAGCCACTTATAGCAGTGCCCAAAGTGCAAAAGTTCTTCCTTTGTATTTGAACCACATAAGGGAGGATCATCGCGGCTAGTCCATCGAAGTAGCCCTAGGCCATATCTTCCTTTAGTGCATACATGGAAGGAGTTCTAGGTTTCTTTTCTTTGGGAATCTCTTTGTGCGCATTCACTTGACACTCGATCACAAACATAACCACCTCAATTGGGAAATTTTTGTTTTAGAATATTACCATGTTCCTTGCCCAACAAATGGAGTGAACCCATACTACTGGGAAGGAAAGGTAATTCTGGATTGGCACACCCTGAGACCATTTCTTGACATAGTGAGCAAGGGAAACTTTGTTCCATGATGTGGTGTGTAGTGATTATTTCATCAAGACTATACTCCAAATTGAAACAACATATGGGAAATTGATGAATAAGTGTGAAACCATTTTTTCATTTTTTCTGCACAATAAACAACAATTCAGACCTACCCATCCCCTCTTCAATTCGTTATCCCACATGAGTAGTTTATTTGATAGAGCTAACCATAATGCTAGTTTACGCTTCAGCCGGCCCTTCTGTTTCCACAAGAATATATGCACCACTAAATAGCCTCCCCTCTGACCATTGCCTCAAATTGGGCTTGATAGCCTAGTTTAGCTTTATATTCCCTTGAGTTCGAGTTCTTTGACCATGCCAATATGTCATCATCTTCATTATTGATTCTGATAATAGCTAAGGCAAGTAAGTTGACATAATTTTTCCACTCTTAGGCTTCAATATTATTTAAAGCCAAATCCTTTGACAACTTCCAACCTTGGACTCCCCATGTCTGAACATCCCTATTCCTAGCATCAACTAGTGAAAAAACACCCATTGAATGTAAAGAAGCAATTAGATGGGATGAAAGCATATATTGGTCCCCTACATCAATCCATGGATCTATCCCAATATGAACGCTTTTTCCATTTCCCACACGCCATGCAACCTAGTTTCCTATAATAGGGAAGGCATCACAAAAGGATTTCCACATTACATAAGAGGAGGGAAGAAACTTTTTGGGTTAACAAATCCATTCTAACTCCAATTTCCCTTCGAAATATTCTCTTCATAGTCTATCCCCATAGAGATATATTGTTCAGAAGCCTCCAAAGGCTCTTGGCTGCTAACAATTTGCAAAAATATTTAACTCTTTTAATCCCCAACCCCCCATCATTTTGGGTTATGTGATCATCCTCTAGTTAACCATTGGGATACCATCCCACTGCTTATTTCCTACCCACAAAAATTTGTAGCATATTTCCTTGATTCTATTTTTAATCCATTTTGGAATGGATGTAATTGATGCTCAATAAACAAAAACACTTTCCATTATAAACTTTATCAATGTTAGTCTCCCCACTCCGGAGAGGAGTCAATTAACCCATACAAATATCCTGGTTTCAACCTTTTGAATCAACCATAACCAATCTTCTCTTTTATAAGCATTTGGCTTAAGATAGAATCCTAAGTACTTGAAACCATCTTGTAGTTCTAATATTTGAAAAGAAAAAAAATCAACCAAATATTCTTTAACAACATGAGAGATATTATTATGGAGGATCATTGACTTCTCTTTGTTTATTTTAATTCCAGGGATTAGCTCAGATTTTTCTAGGATACGTTTCAAAACACCAATATATGGAACTGATCCATACACCAAAATGAGAATGTTGTCAACAAAAAGAAGGTGAGAGATTTGAAACTGCAACGAATTTTTCACCCCTTTCAAATCTCCAAGAGTAAAAAAGTTGATGAATAACCATTTATTAATATTGCGAAGATTACAATAGAGATGAAAGCCCTCATCCAATTGAATAAGTGTAGATTGAACCCTAATTGAATCAGACATAAACAAATGCATTCCCAGTTCACCCTGTCACATGATTTTGATAGGTATAACTTCATAGTTATGGCAGGAATCTTCTTCATTTTTATAGAGCACATGGAATCTTATGCTATGGGAACTGTTTCATGAATTTGATGGTTATGGAGGAATCCAAACTGCTCTTCTGAAATGATATCGCTTATTATTGGATTAATGCTTAAAGAAATGATCTTCATAATCAACTTGTAGATTAAATTACAACAAGAAATAGGCGTAATCAGTGAAGTATCGACACTCTTGTTATTTAGTAATCAAGCATATAAAAGTCGAATTGAGAACCCCATGCATAAATCCTTCCTTCTATGAGTCCGTTACTTCTTCGTAAAAGTGAAAATAAAACTCGACCGTGAAACCATCCTGGTTTGGACTCTTTCCCCTTTGCATTTGGGTAAGAGCACCCAAGACCCCTCCATTGGATACCTCCTCCATTAATGAATTGTTTGTGTCTTGTGTGATGGATTGTGGGAAGAGCCTCAAGACTTCCAAAGTATTCAAACTCGCATAACAATTAGGTTCTGTAAAAAATGATTAAAATGGCATACATTGACATCTGCCTTTTCTTTAAACAAACTTTCCATATTCACACAACCATCCTCTATTCCCCATATGGAGTTTGTGTTCTTTTTCATATTGTGAAACTGATGGAAAAAATTGGTATTCATGTCGCCCTCATGGATCCATATTTCTTTGCTCTTATGGTGCCAGAGCTCTACCTCTTGGGCCAAAAGTTCTCTCTTTGCATTTTCTAATGAATTCAATTCTTCTAGCTCTGCTTCTGAGAAGATACTTGAAACATTTAAATAGTATAAGTCAACAATCTTTGATTCAATGTTACTCAAGGATGATTCCTAATTTTCTTTCAATGCTTTGCATCATGGCTTAATTTTCTCTTTTAGGTGTTTCAAGCTATTGGAGAACTACACCATGAATGGATAATCTCCATCCTCTCTCACATGGATCCATGAGTCTTTGACTGATTTCGGGAAATCCTCCTCCAACCATGACACATTGAATCTTAAGGAAGTAGTAGGTTGTGGATCCTAGGATTCAATTATTAGTAATATTAGAAAGTGACCAGAAATCCAATCCATGTAAACCCATGTTTTGATGATAAAATTATTCATCCAAAGAGGTTTTGAAATTAGGAATCTATATAACCCTTTCAAAATTGCATTAACATTTGTTAAAGAGTGAAACTAGGGGCTAATTCCCCTTCCTAGAAGCCTGTTATGAAGAATATATATATATATATATATATAATAAATAATGAATAATTAACTAATAATTAGTGTTGAAGAGTCATGTCTCCAAGGACATGACCATTCATGAATGGGTACCTACCTAGGTATATAATTGGGACCCTCAGTTGTAATCAAATCATCTCATATCTTCTTGTACGTATTGTTGATGTTCTATCTACAATTACTGTCAATGATGATAAGACATTGAAGTAATTGTTGCAAGCATAGAACATACCATAAAAATTAACATGGTATCAGAGATTTGGTGGAGAAAGGCCTCAACAATGTGTTAAATTTTTGTAGTTGTTACAATGTTTACGTACAATATATTTAATTTTTTGCTCATACCTAAGGAATTCAAAGAATTCCATAAATTATGGTTGGTATCCTGGTAAATATATCTAATCACCGAAATATAAAGAATTCAAAGAATTCCATGAATTATGTTGAGAAGTAACTATTGGTATATATGTCTAATTACCGAAATATAAAGTATGTATCTGCTAATAGTAATTTTTGTTTGAATGCTCTTGAAGACTATATCTCTCAATATGGAATAAGGCATAATTGAAAGTCTATAATTCAAGCATATGTATTTTGAAGTTAGTTTGCTCAAATAATATTGTTTAAGACCCTCTTTCATAAACATTAATTGGAATTGGCAATAAAGAGGTGACAATATTGAAGAGATTTAAACTTAACATATTGCTTGGTCCCTATCTTGATAAAGGTTTCAATGCATAACATACTATAATGTGAGAACTAAGTTTAAAGATCGATGACTTATCAAATCATTGGAATGAGAGATGAGCATCACCACTACAATCTTTTTTGAAGTATTCTTGGATAATCTCTTATCATTATAAGAGAAGTTCTATTAGAAGTTTGAATACTTGCAATATAATATTTTGATATACCAAATTCCGTTCTTGCATTTTCTGGAACAACAAGTACACCAGAGAGATGAATTGGTTCAAATTTTCATTGAGAAGGATGTATTTGAAGTCTCCTTGATTGATGAAGAGGATTTAGAGGGAAGATAAGATCCTTGCATGAATTGTTGATGTTTATAATTAAGAAGCACATATTGTGAAGCTACCTTCGGGTCTTGAAGAAGATGAGTAGGACTCATGATTACAAATTGAAGAATTTTTTATCTCATCAGTCTCAGAGGGAGTTGTTTGTTGAACCCTCCTGGTAATTATAGCAAAGAAATTCCCTATGGAAGTGAATTCTTAGAAGCATGGAATGTTGATTGGTAATTCTTCAGGCTATTGGATCCCATGATGAGTAGGATGTCAGGTGGATCCTTTGTATTACATCATGCACCTTAAACCAGAGAGAGTTTTGTTGTATGAATGAAATTATGTACAACAGGAACTAGGGCACCTTCATGAATTATACAAGATTACGCTTGTGGTCTCCCTGAGTGAGAGGGAGTAAGGTTAATTCAATATTTTCTTTAATATGATTTTTGATTTGGTATCTTATATGTATAGGAAATGGAGGATTTCTGAAATCACTGCTGCTAGAATGGCTAGTTGTAATACAATGTGTTTTGAAGAAGCTATTTAGTGAGTTGTGTGCCATCATCTATATGTTGTTGGGAGGAGAAATGAGGCTCCCATAGATGGATGGTCAGGTTGTTGATATCCTCACAACCATTTGGGAAGGAAAATTTCTTAGCCTTCAGAGAGAAACATTCCCTATATGGAGGGATTTTGATTGGGTTAAACATTGAGCTCTGGGAGCTCTTGGGGGCCTAGGGTACTTCTTGGAGTTATATGAGCATAGGGTGAGTGGTTCACCTTCCCCTGTGGACCCAACATGTGAACACAAGGTGAGTGGTTCAACTTCCCCTGTAGACCCAACATTTCAACACATGGTGAG
This sequence comes from Pinus tabuliformis, assembly GCA_031772625.1. Lineage (NCBI taxonomy): Eukaryota > Viridiplantae > Streptophyta > Pinopsida > Pinales > Pinaceae > Pinus > Pinus tabuliformis. Next base: position 1,046,218,548 of record CM062805.1, on the reverse strand, counting down.
TGGTTCACTTCCCCTTGTGGAGTACATACCCCAGTATGTGAACATATTGCAAGTGGTTCACCTTCCCTTGTGGATACCCTAGCATACATCCTACCCTTGCAGTCTGGGACTCTTGGGAAGTACCTCTCATGTGACCAATGAGTTGGGAAAAGTGGTTAGGGATAATTAATACTACTAATGAATGTGTCAGGTACTACTATATTCCCTATTATTAGGATGCATGATGTTCAACAACTTGATCACTAAAGGATCAAGTGTGGTAGAGTTTCTATACCTGTACATGAGGACTTACCTCTGTCATTTTGGCAAGGATGGCAGGGTCTTGTGACCCACCCTCTTTCAATCATTTCTTAGTGGACTATGATTTCAATCTTCAAAAAGATGAGACAAGTTATAGAGATGACACATGATGGACACGATGTCATACCAATGGATGAATGTTGCTAGGTGGAATTCCTCCTTAGTTGAGAGGGAGTGTTAAAGAGTGCAACTAGGGGCTAATTCCCCTTCCTAGAAGCCTATTATGAATCATATATATCTATATATATATATATATATATATATATATATATATATATATATATATATATATAACAATCATAAATAATGAATAATTAACTAATAATTAGTGTTGAAGAGTCATGTCTCCAAGGACATGGCCATTCATGAATGGGTACCTACCTAGGTATATAATTGGGACCCTCAGTTGTAATCAAATAATATCAAATCTTCTTGTACGTATTGTTGATTTTCTATTTATAAGTTCTATCAATGATGATAGGGAATTGAAGTAATTGTTGCAAGCATAGAACATACCATAAAAATTAACAACATTTGAACTCATATTTCTCCATGTTGGCATAAGTTTTGGCAGACTTATGTCCACAAGGTTGGCATCATTAAAAAGGTGGCATAATAAACCTTCTAATGGATCCGATTTTGGATTAGAACCCCATACTTCATGAATCAACATAGTGAGATTTAGGTCACCTCCTAGAACCAGTCGATATCATGATAGAATTCTAGAATCTTTGATGGATTCCCAAAAGGGTCTTCTTTCGAAATATGGATAGTAGATATTCAAAACATTCCATGCCATTTTCAAGGGTTTATCCTCGAGTTAAATTGAAATTTCTCCTGGATATACCGAAGATGAAATGTCTTTCAAATTTTGACTCCAATCAACGATGAGTCCTCCCGAGAGACTTGATGCATCACTGACACAAAATGCCCAAATATTTCATCCACAAACCCAAAATATGTTGAGCTTTCTTGCCCAAGGACATCATCTCTTGCAACATAATAATGTCAGGACAATGTGCGTGCAAGAGACACTTGAGGGTGGTGTATTTGGGGCACCCACAAAAACCTAAATGTTTAGGGATATTATCTTCATCAGGGAGCCCCATGAGGGCTTTTTTCACTCCAAGAATCCCAATGATAATATTATACTTCCCTAATGTATGTATTTCTTAGATTTATGTTGTTTAATGGAAAGGTTTGATCAATAACCTGCATGATTTATAGGAAGAATGTCTTCATCCAGTCCTCCCTTGGAAGGATAACCCATAAAGAGTCTAGCTTTTGATAGAAGAGAAGGGATATGGTCGACAAGAGAGATTTCATTTAAAGTTTGTTCATCAGAATGCTCCTTAAGAATAGAAACATGAGTCTCAATGATAGTCGAAAAGATTTCATGCTTACCAAGAAATGTATGGTTGTTCCAAAAATCCATTGTTTCATCATTATGTCACTCTTATTGTTCTTGCAAACTCGATTGAGAATTATCGTTGGAGAATTGTTACAAGTTTGGCCTAGTCTTCTTTACCCAAATATTTTTAAAGGCCTCCAATCCTCATTCATTCTTATTGCATTCCTCTAGAAAATAACCTAATTGTTTATAAGCAAAGAAACGAAATGGAATATTCCAATAATTTATTGGTTGAAACTAGACCTTGTCTTGATATTTTAGGTCAAATTTTGGCATCAATCCTTCCCTCAAGTATGAATACACCATCACCCATGCCCATCTTCAATCGAATTTGGTGAGACAATCAATTTCTAGGGACATGAATCTCCCTATGTTATTTTTTATTGACTCAAGAATTTCTTTTGTCCAAAATTGTAGAGGTAAACCTGGAAGCAATGGCCATATCTTCTGGGTTGGCATTGAATATTTTGTTGGATCAAAATCCAATTTCCAATGTTGCAGAGATAAACCCAATTTGTGGCACATCCATTCTCTGCCCACAATAACCTCCGAGTCTTCCTTTCTTTTGAATATTTCCACAAACTAACCTTGAGACAACACATGAGAAACAAAGCTATACTCGAGCTCTGGGTTCCAGAAAATATTAATGCATTTAACCAATGCTTGTGGGCTAAGAAATTTTCTAGAAAACTTATGACCAAAGAATAGTCCATCATCTTCAGAACAATGTCGAGCTCTATTTCTTTCCCCACCACCATAGCTATAATTTTATGGGACTTCAATGGTTTCTTTCATCATTGATTAGGAGAAGAATTAGACTTGGATGCATTAGGGGGAAAAAGAGAGATAAATGTCACATTTTGGCACTTCAAGAATAACCTCATCCCTGTTAATTATGCCAACGTCCACATTAATTTTCTTTAAAATGTGTGAATTGATCACAAGCATTGGATCATCATCCAATGGCTTCTCGCGATCCTGTAGTAACTCATCCCAACTTGTAAAGGTGACACCTAGGACTGAACTATATGGTTTGAGGGCGACGACACCCACTTCCATTTTTTATCCTATCACAAAATGAAAATGAAAATGAAAATGAAAATGTGCCATCTGTCTTCCTGAAAAGTTACAAAAACAAATCCTAATAAAAATTTCCCCTGCAAATCTGTTGTCGGAAACTGCCATATAAAATGGAAAGAGCTACGATAAAACCAAACTAAGGTTCAATTATTTGGGCACACAGGAAAACCTGGGTGCAAACCACCTCAAACCTCCTTATGTCCCCCCCCCCGTCAAGTTTTATACACACATATTCATATATAATGAATTTTATGGATATCATATTAACAAGTTAAATTCAAATTATAAAACATGTAAAAGAAAAATGTGGCATATAAAATTAAAAATAATAATATTCCTATGTATAGAAATGTGAAATTTATATAAGTATAAATAATATTACGAAGAACCAACATATATCCACACACACATATTCATATATAATGAATGTTATGTATATCATATTAAAAAGTTAAATTCAAATTATAAAACATGTAAAAGAAAAATGTGGCATATAAAATTAAAAATAAGAATATTCCTATATATAGAAATGTGAAATTTATATAAATATAAATAATATTATGAAGAACCAACATATATCCACCTTAAATCTGGATCTACCAAGCACCAAGAACAATGAAACCTCTCAAGGTGCAAACTTGTCCTTAAGTTTTTCTCTCAGAAATATGTATGTATCATGAGAGATTTGATCCCTCTCAATGCTTTCCAAGATCCAGAGTTAAGACGGATGTATGTTGGTGTAGAAAGTTTGAGAAAACATTGTACATGCCCTTTGGAATGATAAAGACAAAGTACATCACTAAAAAGAGTAAAATCCTAAATATATGAAGAAGTGTTTAACATGAGGAAACATCCCTAACCAAGATCAAATCTGTAGTTACATGAGAGTTTATAAGTTATATAAGACAATTTTGTTCCATAGCATACCAACAAACAAAACTTCTAGGATTTTTTGAATTGGGCTTTTTTCTTGAAGACGTTCATGTAAAAATTCTGTCTACAAATCCAGCTTTGTAGATCTGCTGCAGGTTAACCCAATAATGCAATATAACCAAAGCAAAATACTTTAACCTACTTCTACTATCAGTTTGCAGAAGCTTAAAAGATTGAGCAAGATCAAGCTGAACACATATAACCAGAAGAAGAATCAATGCACATGAAACATAGAAAATACTCAGGGGAAAGCCTCAGCTAAAAACCCCACTGTTTGTATTATCATATAATGTGGAAATATATCAGGATTGCACAAAGCCTCAGCTCTCACAGCTAGCCAACTCTCAGTACAAGCCTCACAGATGCTCACAGACAAAATAGACTTCTCATAAGCCTTCCTCTCTTCCCTCGAAGCCCCTATTTCCTTGCGCAATTTCTCTCGGGTGATCCTCCTGTTACCAAGTGTAACACTGATCTCACACACTGCTCTAACACATTGTCAGAACTGCGCAATCCTCAAGGAATGATCTTGCTTCTGCATGCATGAGTTTTTTTATAAGAGAACACATGCAACTGATAGTACACTGTCCTTGTCTTTAATCTCAACTGGGTCTTTCTCAGAATATACATGCATGAGTTAATGATGAGAGAATCTTCAGTTATCTGGAGTACACTAGTTGAGTGCATGCATGCATCAACTCACTGATAACTCACAATTAGTTCCTCAAATAGTTTGGAACTAATTTAACTGGACTTAACTCAATAAACTGAGCTAACTAATTACAACTCAAATATAACTCAATCTTATCTCCTTAATTAAGGGATAATCTCCTTAATTTAAGGGATAACTGTTGCATGACTTCAGAAATACTTCTAACTTGAATTTCTCCAACTAATTAACTCAATATGAATTAATTAATTATTTTCAAGCAGCTGGTGAGACTAAATTCGAATTTTAATTCAAGGACAAATTAAAATTGGAATATTCTTATTGCCACATTTCAACACTCCCTCTCAACAAGAAAGGGATTATCTATCACCTCGATCCTGTCTCTGTGGAACTCGAATTTACACTTTGACAATGCCTTTGTCAAAATGTCAGCATCTTGCTCCTCGGTCGAAATATATTGCAGCAACATGATCCACCTCGCTACATAGTCTTTGAGATGATGATACCAGATATCGATTTTCTTGGACCTATCATGAAATACTGGATTCTCAGAGAGTTTGATACAACTTTGATTATCACAATAGATCATAGTTGGATCCATCCTCTGATCAAACAAACCAACTAGAATCTTCGCATCCAGATGGCCTCACATGCTGCTTGACTTGCAACGATGTATTCTGCCTTTGCCGTGATGAGTGCAATCGACCTCTGTTTCCTGCTGTACCATGAAACTGCTGCTAACCCAAGGTTGAAAATCCATCCTGATGTGCTCTTTCGATCTGATGGACTCCCTACCCAATCTGCATCAGTGAAGCCCTGTAGCTTCACTCCCTCTATCCGTTTGTACCATAATCCATACTGAGATGTGCCTCTGAGGTATCTCAATACATGCTTTGCCGCCTTCCAAAACATCTTGGTAGGCTGAACCATCGCTTGACTCAACTGGTTCACCGCATAGCACAAATCTGGTCGTGTGTTCACTAAGTACATCAGTGAACCCACAAGCTACCTGTACATAGTAGCCTCTACTACTTCTCTTGAAGTAGCATCCTCCTTCCTCCAGTTACTTGCTAGAGGAGTCTGCATGGGCTTGCACTTCTCCATGTGGAATCTCCTGAGTATCTTGTTGGCATACTTGTCCTGAGACACAAACAACTCCCCATCCTTCTGCCACACTTCCATGCCAAGGAAGTAATGCATGAGACCCATGTCTTTCATCTCGAATTATCTTGCAAGGTCCTCCTTGCAAGACATGATCAACTGATCATCACCTGTCAATATGAGATCATCAACATAAAGTACAATGATCAATGAATTATCTTTCACCATGATGTGGTACAGGTTCGCATCCGCTTCACTCTTTGTGAAGCCCAACCCAGTGAAGTATTTGTCTATCCTGGTGTAGCAAGCACTAGGTGCTTGCTTCAGCCCATACAAAGCTCTCTTGAGTTGGCACACACGAAACTCACGATTGAAGGTCTTAAAACCTTCCGACTGCTCTGTGTACACCTCTTCCTCAATCTGGCCATTGAGAAATGCAGTCTTTACATCCATTTGATGGATCTTCTAACCCATCTGTGCTGATAGTGCCAACATAGATCTGATAGATGAGTACCTTGCGACAGGAGAAAAAGTCTCATCATAGTCAATCCCCTTGACCTATGAAAAGCCATGGGCAACAAATCTTGCCTTATGCTTCTCCACACTACCATCAGCAGCTTGCTTTACCTTGTAAAGCCAACGAGAACTCACAACTGACTTGTTCTCCGGTCTTGGAACCACGTCCCAAACACTGTTACAAACTATGGAGTCATACTCCTCCACCATAGCATCAACCAAAATCGGCTACTGCACTGTGTCCTCAAAGGAAGATGGCTTGGTCTCAACACATTCCCGAACAAGGGCCATGTATCCAGTGCACCTCTCAGGTGACCTCCTCTGTCTACGCTGAGAAGATGGTTCTCCCACATTCTCTCTCGCATCCATTAACAATATGTCAGCTTCTCTTGTGCGCTTCCGTCCATCTCTGGAAGGCTGCTTGAGTGGATGTCTCCACTCCTAAAACTTCTGCATGCGGTTGCTCCGCATCAGTCTAAGGCTCCTCCTCCTTAGGAACTAACAGTTCCTCCATAGCCTGTAGTTGGAGCTCCCTCTCAAGGGAAACTCGCATGGCCTTCTGCTCATCAAACTTGAGATCTCTGTGAACCACTGTCCTTCGACTGGTAGGCAAGTACACCCAATAGTTGTGGGGTGTATCAGTGTACCCCAAAAATCCCCAACTCTTCTTAATCAGGAGGATCTCGAGACACCAAGGGGATGGATAAAGGCTCGAAATTCAAAATGGCAGAAATGAGAATTTGATGGCATCAGCTGAGAGGGCTCGTTTTCCTGATCACGGTGGCATGAACGGGGTGTCAATCCGAGCTCGTATGCAAAAGATAGAGCTATTCAAAGATTGGTATGGCAGAGGAAAAATGGGGCCCACAGGATGCCACATGGCATCCCAGTCAGCGCGTGGGACCCACATGGCAGACTGACACATGGCAGCCCATCATTAACCCCTAAACCTGCATAAGAAAACATGGGATATTTTGGTTATAACTACAACTTTTATATAGTTATCCAATTAACTATATAAACAACAATATATATAACCAAATAAAAAATAATAATAATAACATAACCATATAATATCGTATCCCAACTGTTCAACATATAACAAAAACCATATATATAAACCGTTGGCAATGGTAGTAATTTGTGGGAAATACATTATGGTTATACCATATAACATACATGGTAAGGTTAACAAACACATAACCAAACTATATATTATAGTTTGTAATCCATGTAAAACACATATGGTTATACAACCAACCTATGCCATAAAGCTAAAACCAACTGGAGATATGGTCAACGCATGTGGGATGGTTACAACACCATATATACGGGCAAGGCTTGGGGGCAGCCACGTGGTGGTCCTGCCACCCAAAGCCCCATAAATATCATGTACAGTAGTTCATGCAGAGATTTGGATGAGTGCGGTCCCATGAAGTACGGACCCACCCCAACAATAAGTTTAAAAATAATATATGGTATATGGTTGGGTTAAAAAGGCATATAATATTTATAAACAATAACCATATTGTAATTTAATCTGCCCTAAAGGTTATATAAACTCATTTTTAAAACCATTGCAAGGGAGAGATCAACGGGCATAGATTTTGAGACTAGGTGGCAGAACCTTGAGCAGCTGAGAAAAATTGGTGGAACCTTGTTTGAGCAACATTTTTGTAGGAAGGTGATTTTGGTCCAGACTCCAGAATTGGGCAAGAGGATTTTGCACTTCTCGGTGACAAAAATCCATTGGTAGTGTCAGTTTCTGCAACAGAGATCTGCAATTTTTGGGCATTTTTCAGCATGGAGGTATAATGCTCTATTTTTGTAAATGATGAATGTAACTTCTTTTGATTCCATTTTTAATGAATGAAGGCCTCCCCATCGATTGAGTAGGGCCCGGAGACGTAGTCCAAGAGGGACGAACTCCGTTATCAAGTTCTTGTCTTCTTGTCTTCTCATGTGTTTCTTCTTCTTCTTCTCACATGTATACATTTAAGTTTCTCTTTGGTTAAGCTACAAATTGTTTATGTAATTCTTTTCATGCATCTATAAACAAAAGATAACCTGGATCACTATTGTCTGCTCAAGCTTCTTCCATGCATCCTTTGTCACATGGAAATATATCAATGAGCCAAAGATCCTGAAGTGACCCACATCTGGTCTCTTACCGAAGAAAGCTTCCTCTGGTGTCTTCATCCCAAGTATGCGATGCGGGCTTCTATTCTGCAAATAGACTGCTGTGTTGCATGCATTAGCCCACAAGTGAAGTGGTAGGCCTTGGTCATGCAGCATCGATCGTGCTGCCCCTACAATAGTTTTGTTCTTCCTCTCAACCACCCCATTCTGTTGTGGGTTATGAGGTGTCGTTAACTCTCGTTTAATTCCTTCCACTGCATAGAAGTCATTAAACTCTTGAGAGACATATTCTCCACTGTTTTCGCTTCTCAAGGCCTTGATCTTCTTCCCTGACTCTTTCTTGACCAAAGCTTTGAACTCACAAAACTTTGTGAAGGTTTGGTCTTTCTTCTGCATGAAACAAATCCAACATTTACGAGAATAATCGTCAATGAAAATCACATAATACCTTTGCTTTGCTATGGATGTTGTCGAGAATGGTCCACACACATCAGTATGAACTCGCTCTAAGATAGCCTCTACTCGACTGTCTCGATCATGAAAGGAAGACTTGGTGTACTTTCCCAAGGTACAACCTTTGCAAGTTTCAACTTGCTCAAGTTTACCTTTGGGAAGTCCTGTAGATATTTGCTGCATTATCTTCAAGGCCCCATTATGCAAATGGCCCAACCGCCTATGCCACAAATCGCCAATGTCTTGGCTTTGCACCAATTCTGCTTTAATACTCAATGCTTCACAATAATCTACCTCTATTTTATAGAGATTCTTCACCCGAATACCAATCATCTTGGTCTGACCTGGGGCTATGTGTCTTAGGAATGCCTTTCCTTTAGTGAAGACAACATCATAGCCTTTGTCCTCCAACATCGCAACCGATACCAAGTTCTTCTTCAGTCCAGGCACATACTTCACATTTGTCAAGGTGAGAGGAGCTCCATGCTCCCTCTGAAAAGCAACCGTGCCCACTCCTGAAACACTATACTTTCCATTGTCACCCATCTCTATGTGCATCTTGAGGTCTTTCTCCTCTAAGGTATTGAATAAACTTTTATCATTGGTCATGTGGAATGAGGCTCCACTGTCAAGATACCAAGCACAACCCACCATCGATGACACCATGCATGCGATGAGGGTAAAGTCCATTTCGAAATAAGAGGCTAATGCCTGATCTTCCGATCCTTTTGTGGATCCCTTCTTGGACTTCTTTGATGGGCAACTAGTCACATAATGTCCCATCTTGTGACAATTAAATCATCTCACTTTAGACTTGTCACCCTTCTTCCCTCCATGAGAAGAATTCAATTTGGAATGGGAAGCATTCCCCTTTCCTTTCCTTGCCTTACTTGCTAAGTCTAGATTTTCTTCATCATCATTCTTTGATGAAGAACCATCTCATGTGCTCCTCCTGATCTCTTCCTGCATCAAATCCGACCACAGTGGTTCCCAATCCAACAATTTCTCCCTTCCATTCATAGAGTCCTAGTAGCTATTCCAACTCTTTGGAAGGCCAAGGAGAGCGAGGCTTACCATATCATCATTGGCAGTATTTATTCCCACACTTCCAAGCTCATCTCTGCAAGTTATGAGCTTGTTCAGATATGTGGAAATAGTATCCCCCTTCTCCATCTTGATTTTTCGAAGCTTATCCTTGAGTGCCAATTTCCTCTGGTCGCTACTGTTCTGGTAGAGGTCCTTCAATGTCTTCTGCATTGAAAATGGAGTATCCTTCCCATGGAGACTCGAGACAATATGGTCTTGAACTCCCTCCAGGATGATCCATCTCGCCTTCGCCACACACTTCTTCCACTCAGCCAACTCTTGTGCATTAGTTGCAGCTGGCTTTGGGATTTCTTGATCAATGAAATCCTTCAAGCCATTGTCTTCTAATACAGCCTCCATTCTATCTTTCCATGCTATGTAATTCGAGCTACCTTCCAAGGCATACTTGAGTCTCAAGCCATAGAATGCCATTGACCAACCTGAAGTATGATATGAATTCGATTTTCACCTGCAACCCCGAACTTCAAACTTCGAATTCTCTTCTCAGTATATTGTTCACAACTCTGATAACCTTTGCTTCGATACCATGTAGAAATTATGTCTACAAATCCAGCTCTGTAGATCTGCTGCAGGTTAACCCGATAATGCAATATAACCAAAGCAAAATACTTTAACCTACTTCTACTATCAATTTGCAGAAGCTTAAAATATTGAGCAAGATCAAGTTGAACACATATAACTAGAAGAAGAATCAATGCACATGAAACATAGAAAATACTCAGGGGAAAGCCTCAGCTAAAAACCCCACTATTTGTATTATCGTACAATGTGGAAATATATCAGGATTACACAAAGCCTTAGCTCTCACACCTAGCCAGCTCTCAGTACAATTCTCACAGATGCTCACAGACAAAATAGACTTCTCATAAGCCTTCCTCTCTTCTCTCCAAGCTCCTATTTCCTTGCGCAGTTTCTCCTAGGTGATCTTCCTATTACCAAGTGTAACACCGATCTCACACACTGCTCTAACACACTGTTAGAACTGCGCAATCCTCAAGGAATGATCTTGCTTCTGCATGCATGAGTTTTCTTTATAAGAGAACACATGTAACTGATAGTACACTGTCCTTGTCTTTAATCTCAACTGGGTCTTTCTTAGAATAGACATGCATGAGTTACTGATGAGAGAATCTTCAGTTATCTGGAGTACACTACTTGAGTGCATGCATGCATCAACTGACTGATAACTCACAATTAGTTCCTCAAATAGTTTGGAACTAATTTAACTGGACTTAACTCAGTAAGCTGAGCTAACTAATTACAACTCAAATATAACTCAATCTTATCTCCTTTATTAAGGGATAATCTCCTTAATTTAAGGGATAACTGTTGCATGACTTCATAAAGACTTCTAACTTGAATTTCTCCAACTAATTAACTCAAGATGAATTAATTAATTATTTTCAAGCAGCTGGTGAGACTAAATTCGAATTTTATTCACAATTTTAATTCAAGGACAAATTAAAATTGGAATATTCTTGTTGCCACATTTAAACAGTGCAAATTTGAAAAGAGGCACTACTCTAATACTCTTTTACTATAAGGGAATGTAGACCTAACATGTCATTACTTAATGTGGCACATCAAATTGCATAGTTGTTAGTTGTTATCATTAGCATATTTTCCATTTGTTTTTTGCATAAAGTTTGAGCATTTCAGAAGCCTTCTCTTCCTCTCTTCTAATTATCCTTCAAGATTTTTAATATTGAGCCCACAACTTCTAATCACAACTTCCTCACTAAGGTAACATACAATTTCCAACTTTTGGACATGAAAGGAATCAAAGCATTAAAGGCACCACTCATTTATTTAGCTTGAATTATTTCGAAAATGGTTTGAATTAATGAGTAATTACAGTGGCTAAATACTTTAAAATTTTCAAGTGTAGATAATACAATCAAAATTAATAAATCCACTCTGATCAATGTTCAAATTTGTTTACAAGATACATATGACAAAATTGAGTTTCTCCATCTTGAATCACAATTTTAACGAGATGAGCTATAACAAAGGAATTAACATAAAGCTAATATATTAATATAATGTATGATGGAGTTTACAAGGGCCTAAAAGGCCTCCCCTTGTAATGCACCAATGCATTAATATGTTTAAATGCACTTTGTAGAAATGATTGACAACTAAAATAAATTAATATTTTTTTCACATAATATGTATGAAAATATTCGATGCATTATTAATTGTTGCAACAATGTTTCCTAGGTTGTGGCACATTAGTTCATTCTCCAATTAAATCACATAGATTAAAAAAACTCTACTAAAACCTTCAGCCACCCTCCTCCACTAGAAATCTTTGCTGCAAGTGGAAAATGGAGAAATTATTTGGAGAATTTCTACAGAAATTTCCAATAAAAGGTGTTTTCCTTGTATTGACCCCTAGTGATAAGTAGGTTATCTACATATATAACAAGGATGAAGAGGTGGCCATTTATCTTTGTATTCCATATATTGGGATCAAATTAACAACTAGAGAAACCAAAACCAAGAAGGAAATTGTCCATATTTTCATACCATGCTCAAGGAGCTTACTAGACACCATAAATTGACTTATTGAGGTGGAAAATATGTAATGAGATATCCTAAGAAGAAGTTTAGTCCAAGTGTATCTTCTAGAAGATGGGGGAAGTCCTTGATGAGGAGTTGTTTGGAAAAAACGGTTTTTGTTAGGGACTTTGATGTAGGCTAGACCATTGAAATTTAAATGATTTTTCCCAGCAGGATTGGTGATGATGTAGTCATAGGAGTAATTCTCTATTCATCACGAACAACATTCACGATGACGACATAAAATATATGAGATAATGTGAAAAAGAATTGTGCTAACACAATGTATGTCCTTTACAACAAATTCACACTTATTCTTTATTTATGTTAGCATCCCAATAGTGGAATGTTGATGATGGCTTTAGTAGAAACCCAAAGGAAAACACGAATCTAATTGAAACCCAAATAAACATTTATTTTGGGGTATATCTGATCCGAAGATAAAATTTGGCTCAAAAATGAAAGTGTCCATAATCTTTTGAAACTAGCATCAAGTTGTATCGTTCGTTGTTCTAATTCCAACGATGCTTCAATCACCTTAATCCGATGTCATATGACAAAGTTATGATGTTATGAATCTTTTGGCCAAAAAAATTGCAAGTAGGTTGAATGGGTAGTCTGTACTACTGATGTCAGCATGCCGGCTGGGCGTACGGTGGACCAACCAGAACTCATCGAGTGTCAAGTTCATATAGGTGTGAGTTGGTTGCATTTGATTGGTCGAAATGGTTGATTTGGTGGCCCAATAGGAGGCTACCATGTGGCCCAACTAGAGGCCGCCACATGGCACCTCGTTATTGGTCAATTTTTTTTATTGAGCCCGGAGGCCTCAACGGGGATTGACCGCATAAATTTACACATACAAACTCCAACCTCAACCATATTTCCTACGCTTTGGTTCTTAACCTATAGAGGTTGCGATATATATTGGAACCCATATGTTTTGCGCATTGGGGAGGAGGGGTTGGGCATTAGCCCTGGTCCCCAGTCATGTGACAACGCATAAGACCATGGAGGAAAGAAATGGAGCACTAACGGGTGGCTAGCCTTGGCCTCAGGTCACACGAGCATCACATATGACTGTAGGCGAATGGGGAGAGGGTTGGGCACTTAGCCCTACCCACGGTCATGATCACCACCACAATATCCTAGCGAAAGGGCAACAAAGAAGCACGGTGGGGACCAGCCACAACCCCTGGTCACAATTCATTCCATAGGACCATTGACAAGGTTAGGAATTTTGTGGAGAGGGTGATGTTGTAGGCCTAGCCTTGGGTTCTATGTGTAGCCCATATGACCACACAACGAAGGCCTAGGTGGAGGGCGCGATCGGGATAAGCCTCGACCCTTGGTCTCTTTACTGCCATATGATCGTTACTGGGAGATCCAACAGCGGGGGTAGGCGGTTAGCCCCAACCCTTGGCCACATTGACTGCACATGACCACTTTCCCAACGAAAAAGGTGCCAAAGTCAGCGAGGATAGATTGTTGGCCCGAGCCCTCAGCACATGCCCCCACATGACCCTGTTTTTATGCACAGGGGTTATTGGGAAAATTAATACAATGACAAAATGCATCATTTACGGGAAAACTTGTCACCTCCCTAACTGTTTAAAGGGATAAATGTCACACAGTTATTAGGTTTTGTCAAATTGAGGGACGAATAACAGAAAAAACTTGGGAGAGACATAAATTGATCAATTTTTGGTCTTTTTGTAACACCCTCCTCCCACATCTACCTAAGTAACCATGCCAACCAGGGTAAACATGCGATGAGAGGCTACTATGATTGGATTCAACCTCTTATGTAACCTTAAGGAAGTGGAATCGACAGAAACATAACACAAACATTCAACATTATCTTCAGGACCCTCAGGAAACAATCCAATACTTCAGACAACTTTCCCTTGGGTCCTACTGAAGTTTTGACCAACTTAAGACTTAGTCGCTCTCATGCTATAGGCATGAAAATGTACACAAACCCAAACTCGCTCTCACAGGCTTGCCTGCCAGTGTCCAAAGACTCATTTTTCTAGCTTTTCCAATTTCCAAAGACTCATTTTTCTAGCTTTGTGCCAGTGTCCCTGAGAGTTGAGGCACTTTTCAGGCCCAAAGCCCAGGTCACTGCCTAGAATTAAACCATCTCTTCAGAACAATAAAATAACATAGAAATGACAGTACTAAAGAAAATACTTGTTTAAGACCTCGACTAGACCCCTACTAGCCATGACAGGCATTTCGTCAAACATGTCATGAATATGTAAACTACAGGTATAATTAACAGATATGAGCATAGGGGTCTCATACTTATCTGAGTTTTGCCATGAAGCATTGATGCCTCAACACATTAACTACCATTCCATCCATTAGTCCATAAATAAATTGATCATTTAGTTACAAGTAAAAATATGACGAGAGTCGTACATACTGTTGTCATAAAGCACATACATAACCAACATAATAACTATAGAAATACCAATGAAAGTACAACCATATAGACGACATATAATCCATCAAAATGTTCATAGAAATACAAGGAGAAATAAAATTTCATTAATGATGCAATCAAACCCGAGATGGGACTTCCACGTTCCACTCGACCATAGAATGGCTGAGCCAAATCTCTCTTTAGCCATTCACCCTCGTGCCATATTCCAAGCATGAATGTGGGTCTCAAACCAAAAGAACCAACTAGGGCATACCGAGGCTAAACCATCTCACCCTCATCAATAGAAACTAGGCTTTACCGTAATCCATCCCAGATCACTAACACAATGAACACATCATAACAAGATTTACGTGATCTCCACCTGATCACTAGGCCAAAAAAGCATGGATGCCACCGAATTTCTCCACTTAGACCGTGAGGAATTTTCCTATCTCCTAGTCTCTCAAGCTTTACTGCGATCCAAACCTGAATCACTAGGCCCTAAATCGAGACCCACTCTCTAGGATTTACTGCATATCCCAAACCCGAGATTACTAGGCCCAACGAAGAGCAAACCACCTCCTTGCTTTATTGCATATCTTGCCATTCATTGACAAGGATTCCTACGCCCATCGAGGCAACACAATCCTGACTTTACTGCAACCCAAAGTTTGGATCAGGGGTCACTAGGCTAGTGGCTTTGTTGTGATCCACAATCCAGTTTAGGGACCACTAGGCCATGTGCTCTATCATTCGGAGAACCGCCCCACTCAGCTTTTAATCCATCTAGGAATCGAGCTCAACCAAAACATGAGAACCCCATCACACCATGGCTATTCGAAAATAGCAAGGCTAGGCTGAAAACACTATTACACCTGGAAAAACCCATGCCACAACAAAAAAATAACCACATGCAATAGCACGCATGCCAAATCTAGCAAGGAAAGTACACATGCAAATCGATACCTACAAATACTCATGTTGTAGCTGCTTTATCTTGCTCTTCCTTTCTTGCTCCTTCCTTCATCTTGCTTTCTTTCCTTTCTTGATCTCATGCATAACCAAGAAAAATCTTGAGCCAAGAGCTTACACTGACTAAGAGCTTACACTGACCAACAGCTTAACATTGACTAAGAGCTTGTCAATTGATCCTCAGAAGCCTTTTTATTAATGGGGCCTCTATTTCCTTCATTTTCCTCCTCACATGAAACCTGTTACCTTTCACCTTCATTTTCTCCTAATTTCCATTATTTTCATAAATAAATGTGCCAAAATTTTCATTTTTTCTTTCAAAAGCCTTTTCCATTGCCAATTTCTTTAGCCATAATAAACCGAATCAACACCGACTAGGATGTTTCCCCCACCATTCAACTTGGAATATGTGTTCCATCAACTGTGGTCTTATATATTTTTACATGAGTTTTTAACCAGGGTTGTTATAGAACCCTCCCCCTCAGGGGAACACTGTGCTCAGTGTTCAACAACACCTATAACCACAAGACTACTGGAAACAAAACATACTGCCCATGGAGCTTTATAACATAGCTCGTTGCAATATTTACAATAAATGACCTTCTCAAAAGAAAAACATCATGACAACATGACAACATACCGCATACCGGAGCTTTATAACATAGCTCATTACAATATTTACAGTAACCACATATACACATATGCAAGTTTGCTAAACCAACAAATAGAAGGATATGATGCCTGGATATGAAACAAGGGAATCCATAGACTCACACCTCCACCATCAAAGTAATACTAGGATTCACCTCCTTCCAAGGAAGTCCAGAATCCACTGCCAAAGTCAAACTGCATCTAATGTCCAATGGTACAATCCCACACTACTTTTTCTCTCAGTGAACAGTTACCGACTCATTGTTCTAGAGAACACTCTCAATGTGCATCTGATTCCATATGGAAATGATAATGACCAAAACAAATCCATCCTTGGCCTTCCCTTCTTTACTACATAGAACCTTGGGCACTCCAGTCACCCCTTCCGTGCAGTCGCTCACCTTCCAAGTTCCGCTGGAACCCCCATCCCGGGCAATCCATCCTTGGCAAGGCTTCCTCGCATCGGAAGATGCAAAATACAAGGCATATCCCTGCCTTAAAACTATCATACCAGTCATAGCATGTTCATGGAAAAAAATGGGCACTATTAGGTACCAATGTCCCATAATGACCTTGCTCCTAAATACTTTACCAACATACTGCTGCATTTTCCAATTCCTTTTGTTGTTGAAAATTATTGCAGTCGATTTCAATCACCCTATCGGGCATTCCATGCATTCTTGTTCCAAGCACATAATTCCCGTTAGATTCAAATAAATTGAAATAACCTCAAGTCATACCTCATTGGTAGCTCATCAACGTGGTATACTTGCAATCCTGTTCACTTCCTGTCACAACAAGTCAAATTATCATCTTTGACAAAATCTTCATGTATAAACATATCACATCATGTTATCTAAAAGCAAAACCATCATACATCAACCTCATAAATCACATGTAACCATCATAAACCAGAATCATAGATCACATGTAATCATCATAAACCAGAATCATAAATCACATATAATCATCATATACCATAATCATAAATCACATGCATGATAAAACTAAAATAAAATGTTGATACTTATCCTTTAATCAATCCTTAGCTTCTACCTTTGTCTTTATTCCGTACGCACTCCGGATCGGTTGCCACATAAGAAAAACACTCAGTGCCTTCTCCTAAACCATGTGTACATACACAGAGTGTGCATCACACACATACAATCACACACTGGATACAACACCATGCAATACATGCACCTACATCTGGTGTACAATACGACACAAATACGTATATAGAGTGCAACACAATGAATGGATATGTCAAAATACCATGACTACACAATGCACATACATAATACTGCATGCCTGTAACACAACATGTACGACATGCACTCAATCCCACATGTACAAAGCACCACCTGCACAATGTGTGCATAACATCACCTATACACTGCACCACCTGCACAACCATTAGGGGAGTTTTGAGGTCTAAAATGGGCCTCCTAAGGAAATTATAAAATAATAGTGGAAATAATAAAATAATATTAGATTACATTATCAAATTTTAGAGGGAAAAGAAAACACTATTTTTTCAACTTGTATTTTCAACTTATCTCCCCACGGGTTTACTTAAATTTTGAGTACGGACATTCATTGGATGCATAATTTGATTCCTCATAGAAGGATTACCCATGTTGCATACTTTTGATGCACCATGCTATACAAAAAATTAAAAATACATGAAAAACGTGATTGCAATCACGTTTTTCATGTATTTCTCATTTTTCATGTAGCAAGGTCCATCGAAAGTATGCAACATGGATACTCCTTGGGTGAGGAATTAAATTTTGCATCCAAAAAGTACCCCCAATTGAAATTTTAGTAAAGCCCCCCCCCACTTGAGGTTTGAGTAAAGAACCCCCCCCCCCCCCCCCCCCCTTCTCCCACTTGAAATTTGAGTAAAGCCTCAGGGAGATAAGTTGAAAATACGAGTTGAAAAAGTAGTTTTATTATTTTATTAATTTTTAATCTTTTTACTTTTTTACTTCAAAAATGGTGAATCATCCCCCATGGTTGAAATCATCATCTTGAATCCTATTGGTTCTTATAAAGTTTATTTTGGTTGTACATTTTTCTTAGGATGCCCATTTTAGACCTCGAAATTCCCCTAATGGTGTACACAATGCCTCATGTACATTGCACCACTGTACAACATGTACACAATACCACACATACGAAAGGTACGTGACACCACATGTACACAAAGCCACATGCACGACATGTACACACCACCACCTGCACAAAGTGCCACTTGTACAACATGTATACAACATGCACATAGCACCACTTGTACAATCATGCACACAAAACCATATGTACATAGCATCACATGTACAACATGCACGCAACACCACCTATAAATAGCACTACATATCCAAAATGTACATAGCATCATCTATACACAACACTGCATATGCAATATCCGCAAAACACTATCTGTACCATCCAATACATAACACTGCATAAACAACATGTACACACACTATATACACACAACACCTCATGTGCACACACCATAGATGCAACATGTACAACAATAGTACCACACATCCAAAACCACACTGTCCTTACCAAGAAAACTTGCTTCTAGTGTCTTATCCATGCTTATCCTAGCATGCTGCAGACCATACTGCTTTCATTTCGCTAATGTAGCCCTCAGTATAACCTGTCCATAACATAAGCATGGGCATAAGCATACAATATAAATTCATGTTCACATGATACAAACCTCATATATTTTTCATGACTGCTCTTCCCACTTGATTCCTCATAGCCAGGAACTTCTTCATGCCATTCACCTGCATAGGTAATCATTCCTCCACAAGAACGATTCCTGATGACCTTATCAGATAATGACATAGTTACATGGATAAATTCATACATATACATAAACATTAGCATAAAACAATCATGGTCCTGTCAGACAATGACATACATACACACATACATGTATACATATACAAACATCACCATAATCATGATCATAACATAATTACTAGATAACATAAGGTCTAGGTTAAGAGAACTTCCTTATTCATGCACAACATGCACAACATTGAGAAAAATCGTTCCCAACATAGCCAAGGCATCTGACACCTCAGATCCATTTACTTTACCTTTTCTAGTTACCTTTCACATGTCTGTACTGCCACCGTCTATTTACCACTATGGACCAACCAATCCAACCGATTGTCATAGTATTACCTTCCACTATGCTTACTCATGCATAGAGCTTCATCTGAGTCTTACATTACCTGTTGGGTACCACACAGCTCTCCCCGAGCTCCATTAACTTTCCTCTTTCCCAAATTATTCCCAAGACTTAAAACAATAAGAGGAAAGAACGAAAACAACAACAAGAAGACCATGAAAACCAAAAGCAATACGACTCTGCAACAAAGTGGCATAGATATGCACCAAACACAATGAAAATTTCAAATCAAACGTAAATATCGCAAAAGAAATAAATCATGAGACTAACAACAAACACCATGACTCAATCCCCATGGTTCCCAAGGAAAGCTCAACTTGTGCCTTCTTCGAGATTTCATTGCAACCTCTCTTGCCATGCAACTCCCTGCATGATGTTGTCATTAACACATAACCGTTAGTGCATAAATAAACATAGAAATACACCAATTACCTCATCTTTTTGTACCATGCATGTTGCTTGCAACTGAACACATCCACGCCATCCCTCAAGGGACTCCAATTCCCTTGACACATCCACCTATAATTAGAGACTAGCTAATATACCTATCAAAGACATTCAACCAACTTGCAAACATACAATGTTAAATAAATAAACTAGACACCAAACACTCAAACACCAAACAGACGTCATAATCAAACAATCAAGCACAAGGTACATGACATAAACAAGTTCATACCTTAATGTATCTCACGGGATGCAATATTGTTTGCACAATCAATCTAGTTAGCATGATATAACTTCATGAGATATTAACTCAAACCTAATTAAGATCATGATACCCAAAATAGTCACTAGCTAACATGTTTACATCATAACTCATAGACAATTATCATTTATGCATAGCAATCACATATGTACGGCCGGTCTAGATTAGTACAACACAATGTAACGCAATAAGTCGACTCATACCTAAATGTCATTCACATGTCTCTAAATTAGACATAAATTAAGGCCCATCTGACCATCCTTCAGCACATTAAACCTCTCTTTTTGCATTGGATAATGTATTTTTAACTTTAATATGTTCCTTAGGAAGATTTATGGATAATTACATATTTGTGCCTCATATTATTTGTTTTTGTGGAATATTGTGAGAATATTGGGCAAATTATGAAGATTTGGAGGAGGAGGTAATTTAGGGACTTGCTCCTTACTATAGGAGGATCAATATTAAATAATTAATCAAGAAGATATTATGCAATAATAACACAGATTCTGGAGCTCCAATGATTGAGAAAATCTAGAAATGTGTTCCCTATCATTTAATGTAGATTCCTAACATGGGGAACCAGATCCACTAATTAAGGGATTTTGGTGGGGAAATCTTCCTCCTTTCATGGGGAATTCTTCTTAATCATTTTGTATAAGTACTGAGTTGAATTTTCCTTTAGGGTTTGATTTTTCGTAGTCTTCTTGTGGAGATACCTCGTACTTTTGCAACTCCACTTTCATTTTTTGCAGGGATGTAATTGTATTGATAGAAATAATGAATATTGGTGCCATGTTCAGCTTCTAAGTCTTGGTCTCCTCCATATGGCTCTGAGTTTCCTTGACCTTGGCCATCCCAAGAGCCTCAGAGCCCTTTGGTATCATTTACTTTTCTTCTTTTCACTCCTTATTCACATGCATCTCCCATTCTTGTCTTTTTTCTATTTCTGCATTTAGTATTAATGATTTCTTGTTGTAGAATTGGGTTAAATGGCTGAAGTAAGTTATTTTGTAGGATTACAAGCATAATTTCATCATTGGAACAAATTTTAAGGTCATAGTAATTATTGAAATACTTGGATGATTTTTCTTATTCCCAAATCCAGATTTTTGGAAGTCCCTTGTGGTAAATAACATTAAATTTCTGCTATTTTTTAGAACATGCTAACAAGCTTCAATCAAGTTGATTCCACTTGCATTAGATCAAAAAAAATTTCTATTTAATAAAACAAATTACCCCATTTCATTGTCACTTGATTAGGTTAGGCATTTGATATATTTACTAGCTCACTAGTTATCAAATTTCTAGATTTTAGACTAGTAATTTTCTTTTATTTTTTAGCATGGGTTAACAAAGATATTTTTGAGTGATTCCACTTGGAATGGAGACATAATATGTCCTAGTAAATAAAAAAAAATTGTCCCATCTGTTGAGATTGCAACAAGATGATGGAGCTTAGTGAAAAGAGTCGCCTTCACTAAGTGGGCCCGCAGGCTATTTTTGGCGCAAGTCTATTTTTAGACTATGTCTATTTTTAGACATATGGATCATGTCTATGTTTATGGATGATTGATCAAGTTGGGAAAAATAGATGGACTTCTATTTTTGATGAAAGTGTGAGTGATCAAAGTCTATTTTTAGACTGGCTGTCAAAAATAGAAAAGTCAAATATTATTATCTCACAATAATATTTGGACTATAAACTTAATCTTATTCTCTTGGAGCACTTCAGTTTGAGCTACGGAAGTGGCACATGCAGCTGTCAGAAGGAAATTCGTTTTTCTTATGAGTCAGTTGAGTTGTTGCATGCATGACTTCAGTTAGAACTCAAGTGAGTTGAGTTTAGTGGACTGGAGGTACAGTTGATGGAGTTGTGTTCAGTTTAACTTAGTTAAACTGGTTGTAGTTAGTCTAACTGCAGATAGACTAATGATGAGTTGTTAAACAAATTATTAACTCATAATACAACTAAAGAATACATCAGTTAACTCAGTTGCATGTCAGTGCATGTTCAGTTCAACAGGGACAGGTGGTAGAGAATCAGATTGCTATCAGTTGTGACTATAGTTGTGCACCAGATCTTGCACAATCAAAGGATTGAGTATGCCAATGAGTTTGCTCACGTATTTGGCCCGCATTTTAGCCTTTGCTCACGTCCACAAAGAGTGAGTGACTATTTTGCAGGTGAAAATCGAGTTTGGGAAGCAATTCTCATCAGTTCTTGAGCAGGTATTGAGCAGTGGAGGCAGGCAAGCAGTGGAAGAGATTTGGAGATCAGATCTGAGCTGTATTGTGTGTAACAGAGGTGGAGATACTTGTGAGAAGTATTATGCTGTGTAATGTTACATGACTCAATCATTAATATACAGATAGTGTGGGGTTTTTAGCGAGATGCTTTCCCCGTGATACATACTGTGTTAATGTGTGAATGCTCTTGATGTTTTATTGTTATTGATGCTGCTATATTCTTGATCAACGTAGAGGAGCTTATGTATTGTGTATGTTTTCCGCATTAGTACATGATCAGGATAATCTCCATTGAATATGTGTTAAATTATTCAAAGTTTCTACATGGTATCGGAGCAGCTTGATTTGTAGAAGAGATTTTTACAGGATATCAAGCGAGGGTTGATCGGAAGCAGTTGAGTTGGTTGCTGGTGGAATTCGAATTTGCAGCAGTGTTTTCTTGGTGACAACGCAGCAATGTCTTTCAACGGATTGCGATTGGAGTATGCTCTTGAGGGCAGCTCAAACTATATTGCATGGAAGGACAGGATGGAGGCAGTATTGGATGATAACGGGCTGAAGGAATTCATAGATACGGATATCCCAAAGCCTACTGATGCTACTCAAGCTGATGCTTGGCAAAAGAAGATCGCAAAATGTCGAAGAATTCTGTTGGAGGGCGTGAAGGATCACATTGTGTCCAGCCTCCATGGAAAGGCTACTCCATATTTGATGTGGAAATCATTAACAGAATTATTCCAAAGCAAGAGCGATCAGAGGAAGCTGGCGCTCAAAGATAAACTCAGAAACATCAAATGCGAGAAGGGAGACAGTATTCCCAAGTATCTCACGAAGTTCACTCAGTGTCGAGATGAGCTGGGAAGTGTGGGGGTTACTGTCGATGATGAGGACTTGGTGAGCTTGGCTCTCCTTGGTCTTCCGAAGAGTTGGCATTCCTATCAGGACTCTGTCAATGGTCGGGAGAAGTTGCCAGGATGGGAAAGACTATGGTCAGATCTTGTGCAGGAGGAGATCAGGCGGAGTACCAGGGACGGATCTTCGTCAAAGGGAGCTGATGAAGAGAATTGTGCTTTGGCTGCCAAAGCAAAGAAAGGGAAGAGCAAGAAAGCTTCTCAGTCTGGTGCGAAAGGCAAGAAGCAGGATATGTCCAAGGTGAAGTGTTTTCACTGTCACCAGCATGGACACTATGCCACAAATTGTCCGCAGAAGAAGAAGAACAAGCAAGCTGCTGGATCTGCAGGGGGAGAGGCTTTAGCTTCTCAGTTTGAGCTTGATTTTTCATTGATCGCATGCTTGGTTTCAAGTGTGATGGGATCAGTGTGGTTTCTGGACAGTGGTGCGTCTTTTCACATGACGGGAGATAGAGATTTGTTCTCTGATCTGGAGGACAAAGATCTTGGAGTGCACATCGAGATGGGCGATGATGGTAGATACAGTGCGACCGGTATCGGTACCATTTCCTTTGAGAGGGAGTCTGGTAAACCCTTTGTATTGAAGGAAGTCATGCATGTTCCAGGATTGAAGAAGAATCTCATCTCAGTGGCGATGTTAGAAGACAAGGGGTATGATGTTGTTTTCAGCGAGGGAAAGGCCTTCCTGCGCAGCAAGACAACTGGTGAGACCCGGAAGATAGGGGTTCGAGTGAGGAACCTTTATCAGTTGCATGTAGATGGATGCGCAGCAATGGCAGGCAAGGCAGAAGGATTGGTGAGCCGGGATGATGGCGAGTTGTGGCACAGGAGATTGGGTCACCTTCACCATGGAGCCTTGAAGATACTGCAGCAGATCACTACAGGGCTTCCTAAAGGCACACTTGCGCAGTCAGATCAATGCAAGGGGTGTACTTTGGGGAAGTTTGTGAAAGCCACCTTTCACGAGAAGGATAGTCGCGCCATGACGATCCTTGAGAGAATTCACACAGACGTGTGTGGACCTTTCTCAGTTGCTTCGACAGCAAAACACAGGTATTATGTGATTTTTGTTGATGATTTCTCTCGTAAGTGCTAGATCTTCTTCATGCAGAAGAAGAGCGAGACATATTCAAAGTTCTATGAATTCAAAGCACTGGTCGAGAAGGAGTCGGGGAAGAAGGTGAAGGCTCTTAGGAGCGATAATGGTGGTGAATACATCTCGGACGAGTTCAAGGATTTCTGCAAGGCAGAAGGGATTCGTAGAGAGCTCATAGCTCCCCATAACCCACAGCAGAACGGGGTAGCTGAGCGGAAGAACAGAACGATTGTGGGTGCTGCACGGGCAATGTTGCATGATCAGGGCCTACCCCTTCACTTGTGGGCGGAAGCATGCAATACAGCAGTTTATGTGCAGAATCGTTGTCCTCATAGGATACTTGGCATGAGTACACCCGAGGAGGCTTATTCTGGTAAGAAGCCTGATCTTTCTCATTTGAGGATTTTTGGTGCTAACGTTTACATGCATGTGACGAAGGATGCCAGAAAGAAGTTGGAACCGACTGCAGAGGTTGGGATATTTGTGGGGTACACTGATACGCCCCACAACTATCGTGTGTATTTGCCAGACAGTGGTAAAACTGTTGTGCGACGGGATATAAAATTTCAGGAGGAGAAAGCCATGAAGTGTTCGCTTGAGAGGGAGCTACACTTGCATGCAGATGAGGAGCTATTAGTTCCTAAGGATGAGCTTCAGGACGTGGATCAGCCACAGGACGAGGTTCATGGAGTGGAAGAGACCACTCATGCAGCGCCAACCATCAGAGGGCGAAAGCGCTTGACAGAAGCTGAGCGACTGGCTCAAGATGCAGAGAAAGTTGTAGGACCACCTACAGCCCAACGCAGGCAGAGACAGTCACCTGATCGGTACACTGGATACATGGATCTTATGAGCAAGTGTGTTGTGACTGAGCCATCCTCTTTCGAGGAAGCTGTGGAGGATCCCGCATGGGTAGACGCCATGGTGGAAGAGTATGATTCTATTGTCAGAAACAGTGCATGGGAGATTGTTCCTAGACCGGAAGGGAAATCAGTGGTAGGTTCGAGATGGATCTACAAAGTTAAGCAGGCAGCTGACAGGAGTGTGGAGAAGTACAAGGCAAGATTTGTTGCCCGAGGCTTTTCACAGATTGAGGGGATCGATTATGAGGAGACCTTTGCACCTGTCGCAAGGTATTCTTCCATACAGACGATTCTTGCTCTCTCAGCGCAGATGGGATGGCACATTCATCAGATGGATGTGAAGACTGCGTTCCTCAACGGAGTCATTGAGGAGGAGGTGTACATTGAGCAACCCGAAGGCTTTGAAGTCTTCAGCAGCGAGTCGCATGTGTGCAGGCTCAAGAGAGCGTTGTATGGGTTGAAGCAAGCACCACGTGCTTGGTACACATGGATAGACAGCTATTTCACAGGACTTGGATTCTCCAAGAGCGAGGCGGATCCGAACCTATACCAGATTGTGGTGGAGGGTAAGTTGCTTATCATTGTACTGTATGTTGATGATTTGATTCTAACGGGTGATGAGCTGTTGATACTGTCATGCAAGAAGGATCTTGCTACAGAGTTTGAGATGAAGGATTTGGGCCTCCTTCACTATTTCCTAGGATTGGAAATATGGCAGCGTAGTGGTGGACTGTTTGTTTCTCAGGGCAAGTATGCTCGGGAGATACTGGAGAAGTTCAACATGCATGGCTGCAAGCCTGTTGATACTCCTCTTCCTGGAGGTTGGAGGAAGGAGGATGCCACTTCGGGAGAAGAAGTGGATGCCACTGTTTATCGACAGTTGGTGGGGTCGCTGATGTATTTGGTCAATACACGACCTGATATATGCTATGCAGTTAACCAGCTTTCACAAGCTATGGTTAAGCCTACCAAGCTCTTCTGGAAGGCGGGCAAGCATGTATTGAGCCACTTGAGAGGCACATCGGGATATGGATCTTGGTACAGACAGGAGGATGCAAATTGGGTAGGGAGCTCAATGGATGACATCAGGTACCATCATATCAGAGATTGTGTGCAGCGGAGGATCATGTTACTTTCGTACATTCCAACGGAGGATCAGGATGCTGATATTCTGACGAAGGCTCTCACTAGGAGCAAATTCGAGTACCACCGAGGCAGGATAGGGGTTGTTGATAATCCATATCTTGTCGAGAGGGAGTGTTGAGATTGCAACAAGATGATGGAGCTTAGTGAAAAGAGTCGCCTTCACTAAGTGGGCCCGCAGGCTATTTTTGGCGCAAGTCTATTTTTAGACTATGTCTATTTTTAGACATATGGATCATGTCTATGTTTATGGATGATTGATCAAGTTGGGAAAAATAGATGGACTTCTATTTTTTATGAAAGTGTGAGTGATCACAGTGTGAGTGATCAAAGTCTATTTTTAGACTGGCTGTCAAAAATAGAAAAGTCAAATATTATTATCTCACAATAATATTTGGACTATAAACTTAATCTTATTCTCTTGGAGCACTTCAGTTTGAGCTACGGAAGTGGCACATGCAGCTGTCAGAAGGAAATTCGTTTTTCTTATGAGTCAGTTGAGTTGTTGCATGCATGACTTCAGTTAGAACTCAAGTGAGTTGAGTTTACTGGACTAGAGGTACAGTTGATGGAGTTGTGTTCAGTTTAACTTAGTTAAACTGGTTGTAGTTAGTCTAACTGCAGATAGACTAATGATGAGTTGTTAAACAAATTATTAACTCATAATACAACTAAAGAATACATCAGTTAACTCAGTTGCATGTCAGTGCATGTTCAGTTCAACAGGGACAGGTGGTAGAGAATCAGATTCTATCAGTTGTGACTATAGTTGTGCACCAGATCTTGCACAATCAAAGGATTGAGTATGCCAATGAGTTTGATCACGTATTTGGCCCGCATTTTAGCCTTTGCTCACGTCCACAAAGAGTGAGTGACTATTTTGCAGGTGAAAATCGAGTTTGGGAAGCAATTCTCATCAGTTCTTGAGCAGGTATTGAGCAGTGGAGGCAGGCAAGCAGTGGAAGAGATTTGGAGATCAGATCTGAGCTGTATTGTGTGTAACAGAGGTGGAGATACTTGTGAGAAGTATTATGCTGTGTAATGTTACATGACTCAATCATTAATATACAGATAGTGTGGGGTTTTTAGCGAGATGCTTTCCCCGTGATACATACTGTGTTAATGTGTGAATGCTCTTGATGTTTTATTGTTATTGATGCTGCTATATTCTTGATCAACGTAGAGGAGCTTATGTATTGTGTATGTTTTCCGCATTAGTACATGATCAGGATAATCTCCATTGAATATGTGTTAAATTATTCAAAGTTTCTACACCATCCAATTTGGATTTGATTTAATTTTTCATTCGATGAATTATAACTTCTTGTAGTAAATCTGTAACATCTTGTAGTTTCCTATAATACTCTTCCAATGTGTATATACTCGCCCAGATTTGCTCAAAGATTGGTTTTGGTCCCTTAGGGCTGAATCACGACCCCTAGGCTCTAAATAAATCGTTGAGGAGGGATAAAACCACTTATGACTTGCCCTTTTACCCATGCAAAACATCTCAACGATTTGTGTTAATGGACAGATTTATGAATTGGGAATACAATAATGATTTTTATTGATTGCCACATCCGAGGAAATATGTCAATGGATTTGAACTCTTTGAAATGTAATGATCGATATTTATTTCATGATATTTTCTGTATCCAATTATAATAGGTTTGAGTTCCTTGTATTTTCTTTCTTGCAATAGGTTAAGGTTTCTATTTCGAGCATTTCATTTGCTGCAAATAGTTTAGGATTTGATTTCATTACATTCACTACATTACATCGTGACAACGAAGGAAGGACACAATGTATGCCGCACACATAGTGCTGATACCTCTTAAGTTTGTACGAACCCCAAGTTGATAACTATAGTTGGTAGCTTTGGGAGTTGTAACATTCTTGCTACAATACTGAGGCTCATCACTTTTTGGCGACATTGCCGAGGACAATCTCAGTTTTTGAGTGTTTAATAAAAAACCATAAGATGTACAAAGGATTTCAAATTGAAAGAGAATTTTTTCCGGATCCTCTGACCTTAGACCATGAAAGTTTGGAAGAAAATATGGAGGAATGTTCTTCATATGCACACTAACATTAGTATATTGAATGGGAAATCCAAGAGGATCCTCTTCATTGCCGTCATTTCCATCCATTTATTCTTCCTTATTTTCCATCTCTTCTTCTTCTACCTACAAAAATGAATGGTGATGTGGCTCTTACCGCACCACATGATCAAATGTAAGGGTTGGTGTTGGAAAATTTTTCTTTTTATTTTTTGAATAAGAATGCTAATGCAATGCAATTTTTTTGTTTTTGAAATGAAATATGCCTAATGATTTTTTTTTTGTTTATGTATAAATTAAAAAAAATGAATCAACTAGGGAAGAAAACAATGCATACTTTGACACCTCCCCAGCAACGACGCCAAAAAGTGATGAGCCTTAGTATTGCAACAAGAATGCTGCAACTCCCAAGGCTACCAACTTTAATTATAAACTCGAGGTTTATACAAACTTAAGAGGTATCATCACTATGTGTGCCACATAAATTGTGTCCTTCCTTCACTGCCATGATGTAATGGAGTGAGTGTAATGAAATCAAATTCGAAACTATTTATAGAAAATGAAATGCTTGAAATGGAAACCTTAACCTATTGCAGAAAAGAAAATACAAGGAAATCAAACCTATTCTAATTGCATAAAGAAAATATCATGAAATAAATATCAATCATTACATTTCAAAGAGTTTAGATCCATTGACAGAGTTCCTTGGATGTGGCAATCAATAAAATCATCATTGTATTCCCATTTCATAAATCTGTCCATTAACCCAAATCATTGAGATGTTTTTCATGGGTAAAAAGGAAAGTCCTAAGTGGTGTTTATCCCTCCTCGACCATTTATTTAGAGCCTTGCGGTCATGATTCAACCCTAAGGGATAAAAACCAATATTTTTGAGAAAATCTGGGCAAGTATATACACGTTGGAAGAGTATTACCAGAAACTGCAAGATGTTATAGATTTACTAAAGGAAGTTATAATTCATCGAATGACCAAGAAAATCAAATCCAAATTGGATGGGAATTTTTTTTTTTTTATTGACTATGATGTATTAGGTCTCCATTCCAAGTGGAATTACTCAAAAATACCTATGCTAACCCATGCTAAAAAATAACAGAAAATTACTAATCTAAAATCTAGAAATTCGAGAACTAGTGAGCTAGTAAATCTATCAAATGCCTAACCTAATCAAGTGAAAATGCAATGGGGTACTTTTTCTTTATTAAATATAATGTTCTTTTGATCTAATGCAAGTGGAATCAACTCGATTGAAGCTTGTTAGCATGTTCTAAAAAATAGCAGAAATATATTGTTATTTACCACAAGGGACTTCCAAAAATCTAGATTTGGGAATAAGCAAACTAATCCAAGTAGCTCAATGATTAATATGACCTTCCAATCTATTTCAATGATGAAATTATGCTTGTGATTCTACAAAATAAATTACTTCAACCATTTAAACCAATCCTACAACAAGAAATCATTAATACTAAATGCAGAAATAGAAAAAAAGACAAGAACAACAGATGCATGTGAGTAAGGAGTGAAAAGAAGAAAAATAAATAATACAAAAGGGATTTAAGGCTCCTTGGATGGCCAAGCCCAAGGAAAATCAGAGTCTTATGGAGGAGACCAAGACTTAAAAGCTGAACATGGCACCAATATTCATTATTTCCATCAATACAATTACATCTCTGCAAGAAATGAAAGTGGAGCTACAAAAATACGAATTCTCTTCCACAACAAGATTAAGAAAATTCAACCCTTAGAGGAAAATTCAACTTGGTACTTATAAAAAATGATTAAGAATATTTCCCCACCAAAATCTCTTAATTAGTGGATCTTGTTCCCAATACTAAGAATCTACATTAAATGACAGGGAACACATTCCTAGATTTTCTCAATCATTTGAGCTCTAGAATTTGTGCTATTATTTCAAAATATCTTCCTGATTTATTATTTAATATTGATCCTGATGTAGTAGGGAGCAAGTCCCTAAATTATCTCCTCCTCCGAATCTTCATAATCTGCCCAATATTCTCACAATATTCCACAAAAATAAATAATCTTAGGCACAAATATGAAACTATCCATAAACCTTCCTAATGAACATATTAAAGTTAAAGATACATTATCTAATGCAAAAAAAAGAGATTTAATGTGTTGAAGGATGGTCACATGGGCTTTAATTTATGTCTAATTTAGAGGCCCATCAGTCGTATCTATAGCCATCTGCATAGCCCAATCCAACTTAATGTGATACATATAACGTCAAGTTATAAATGGTATAATTCTAATCAAGTTACTAAAATATAACATAAACAAGTTAACTTATCATGCTTATAAACAACATATAACAAAATCATTAGGTTATCTAATATAAAACAACAATAGCAATGCATACAACCACATGTTACTATCATTCTTGACTATTTTACACATGTGATTATGACTATACTAATCAACTATCATCTATCATGTATGTAACCATAACATCAAAAGAAATGTACATAAACCTAATGTATATAACCCTAATGCATATAGCGATCTTTAACTTACATACCTAAATGCCCAACATACATACCTGTATGACGACATGCTCTTGCCTCGAGGTCTAATGCTGCAACTTCACTTTGATGACCTGCATTTCCTGCTCTATCTCAACTAACACATTAGAATCCTAACATACCACTAGCATCATGATAACCTAAATTGCATACCATGACTTCACAAGGCATGTTTGACCTACATTTTGCATAACTATAACCAGTACCATGCATGCATAACAACTGTATATATATACATATAACTCATGAGTACCAAACCATATACACATCATTTTAGCTAGAGTCCAGTCATAAATGCATGACCATATCAATTACACAAACGACAACCTCATGTATGAAAATAACAACCACATCACGTGCACTTGAAAACATGTGAACATTGATGTGTATAACAAATTCATATACAACCATACACTCATGACAACAATAATATCAACCTTCGCATGGCAACATCACTACAACCATGATAAGCACCATGCAAATGAAACAAACACATGGAATACATGCATAAGGAACACATATGCAACCAACATGAATTCATGACCAACACACAACCCATCCAGTCTGAGGGGTGAACCATACTCTGATACCACTCTGTAACACCCTCCTCACACCTCTACCCAAGTAACCGTGCCAACTAGGGTAAACACGCGACGAGAGGCTACTATGATTGGATTTGACCTCCTATGTGACCTTAAGGAAGTAGAATTGACAGAAACATAACACACAAACATTCAACATCAGCTTCAGGACCCTCAGGCTCCAATCCAACACTTCAGACAACTTACCCTTGGGTCCTACTGAAGTTTTGACCAAATTAAGACTCAATAGCTCTCGTGCTATAGGCATGACATCGTCGAGAAACCCAAAGTTTCTCTCACAAGCTTGCCTACTAGCGTCCAGAGACTCATTTTTCCAGTTTTGTGCCAGGGTCCTTGCGATTTGAGTCATTTTTAAGGCTGAGAGCCTAGGTCATTGCCCAAAATTGAACCATCTCTTCAGAATAATAAAATAACATGTAAATGGTAGTACTACAGAAAGTATTTGTTTAAGACCTCGACTGGAACCCTACTAGCCATGACAGGAATTTCATCAAACATATCACGAATATGTAAACTACAAGTAATTAACAAATCTGAGCATAGGGGTCTCATACTTATCTGGGATTTGCCATGAAGATTTGATGCCTCAACACATTAGCTTCCATTCAATCCTTTAGTCCATAGATACATTGATCATTCAATTACAAGTCAAAACATGATGAGATTCGTACATACTGTTGTCATAAAACTCATACATAACCAACAAAATAGCAGTAGAAATACCAATGAAAGTACAACCATATAGACCACATATAATCCATCAAAATGCTCATAGAAATACAAGGAAATAACCTTTCATTAATGATGCAAAAACCAAACCCAGGATGGGACTTCCACGTTCCACCCAACCATAGAATGGATGAGCCAAATATCTCTTCAGTCATTCACCCACATGCTATATTCCAAGCATAAATGTGGGACTCAAACTAAAAGAACCAACTAGGGCATACTGAGGCTAAACCACCTCACCTTCATCAATAGAAACCAGGCTTTATCGTAATCCATCCTAGATCACTAGGCCAACACAATGAACACATCATAATAGGCTTTACCGTGATCTCCACCCAATCACTAGGCTAAACAAGCATGGATGCCACTGGATTTCTCCACCTACATCGTGAGGAATTTTCCTATCTCCTAGTCTCTCAAGATTTACCACAATCCAAACCCGGATCACTAGGCCCTAAACTGAGACCCACTCTCCAGGCTTTACTGCATATCCCAAACCTGGGATTACTAGGCCCAACGGAGAGAAAACCACCTCTTGGCTTTACCATATATCCTGCCATTCACCAACAAGGATTCCTAGGCCCACCAAGGCAACATAATCCTAGCTTTACTACAACCCACAATCTAGCTCAGGGGTCACTAGGCTAATGGCTTTACCTTGATCCATAGTCTGGTTTATGGACCACTAGTCCATGTGCTATATCATTTAGAGATCCACCCCACTCAGCTTCGAATCCATCTAGCAATCCAACTCAACCAAAACATGAGAACCACATCACAACATGGCTATCTGTAAATGGCAAGGCTAGGCTGAAAACACTGTTACACCTGGAAAAACCCATGCCACAATAGAAAAATAACCACATGCAATACCATGCATGCCAAATCTAGCAAGGAAAATACACATGCAAATCGATACCTGTAAAGAATCATGTTGTATATGCTTGATCCTGCTCTTCTTTGCTTGCTTCTTGTTGAGACAAATTAATTACATATCATTTAATTGTCAACCCGGGGGTTTCGTAAAACTTGCGATGTGTGCATGCACTGTATATGTTAGAACTTAATTTCCAATTTAGATCAATCTAACTACAAAACAATAACGAAAAACCAAATTCACCTATTCTAATTCAACACTCAATTCAAAAGAAATTATAGTACAATTATAGTATATCGAGCGGAATTGAAACCTTAATCGATCACACTTGCAGGAATTTAAATTGCATGAAATGAAATATATCCTAAGGGATCATGTGTGCATTATCAAATCAGGATCCTATGAAATGAATAATCAAAACCACATGACATGAAATGAAATCAAAGACAATCATTCTTAACCTCTCACATAGGAAAAGATACAAAAGCAAGTAAAAACAATTGTTCTTAACTTCTAGATAGGAAAGCAAATAAAAGCAATCGCTCTTAACCTCTACATACGAAAGAAATAAAAACAATCACTCTTAACCTCTCACACAGGAAAATATATGAAAGAAATAAATCTTAATCTATGAAAGAAATAAATCTTAAAAAAAATAAATCTCACACATTGTAAGTGGCCAATCCAAACGTATGAGAGATGGCAAGTTGAGAGGCCCCCAGTGCAAGCATTACCAATCAAGGTGAACATCACTCATGAGCATGGTGCTAAATCTAAATTCCATTCACTTTCCACCAGAGTATCTCCAATTTTACACATGCCTTTGAAAGGAGAAGGCTCTCCTATTTATACAAAAACATAAGAAGCTACCTCATTAATGGAAGTCCATTATTCTCTCCCTAGATCTCTAGAAATTCTCATAGAGTTACACCTTAGATAGGTAATGATGAGACACATATCCTCTTTGAACTTTATCCACATCTTCTTCCATATCTTGAAGGGAATTCGAATTTGAGCACTGGAGGCCACATAAGGGTGCCTTGGAAGCTTCCAAATGAGCTACACATGTCATGAAACTCAAGCCACTTTTAAGTATTAGCAAGTATATGTATTTTTTCTAATTTTTAACCATTTAATTCACTTTTAATACTATAAGTCATTAAAATTTGGAAAACACAAAGGTAACCCCTTGTAATCATGAAAATGGCGGTTAATGAAAGATTATATGGCTATGGAGTTGCAACATGTGATTGAAATGGTGGCGATAAAGGTGAAAGTGGATGATATTTTGAAGACATTTTGGAGGCTCTACATACCCTCCAACTGACATTATTGCATGTCCTCATGCAATCTACTGCATTGCTTAATCATGATTTTCTTTTGAATGAGATTGAATTATATCAATTGTCCTTAAACATTGCATTTTAAAATTTCATTTCTTTTTGCAAAGTATTCCTTGTCATACATTGAATTGCAACATGTTTGGTTGGTTCTTGTGTGACAACCAAATCTTAATTGGTATTGGTTCTTGTGTATCAATACCTTGTTTCTTTTTGTTGCAGCAATATTCATTGAACATATTTAAGAATGCATCTTTAAATCAACCATATAATATGCTCATCATTTAGTCTTTATTTACAAATCACATAACTTTTGAACATAGTGATTAGGATAAGTATGTTAGGATGAAATGAAGTGAAATGGAATGGATGTGATAATAAATGGATGTCCCTTTCCCCCCAAACTAAAGGTGTTTACGTTTTATTTTTCAAATGAGAAAAGAAATATGGTGAAGTATTTTCCAAAATTATAGTTTCATTATTCAAAAAATTCTATGATTAAAAGTTAGAAGAAAACATACCTTATTTACCTAGGAAGTGGACAAACTGTGCATATGTAGGAAGTGGACAAATTGGCTTCCTTCAATTCTCTGATTGCCCTGGAACCTGAAAATAAACATGGAACTAACATTGCAACAAACATAAGTGTGTTCAAAGAGAAGTGATCAATTTCTCTAGGTACATACGAAAAATTTGCATAATTGACAGGTTCATGACGTGTTTTCGTTTCAAATGGTTAGTCCAATTTCACAATTGCGATAATAAATCCAATTTCTAAAAGAAAACAATTTCATCAATTTATGTTTGAATCATAGAATTTCACAAATATAAAGAAAAATTATTTGTGAACGCTTAATGATTCCTACAAAAGAATCCTCAATAAAAAATTCATCAATCAATCCTGCAGATAAAGCGCCTTCATAGTTCTTCTTCTTTCCTGCATCATGCTTGAAAACATAATCATTAGACAAATCTAATAAATTTTGATCATGATTTTCTGATTAGAATGCATTGTTGACAAATAGATCATTGAGTTAAATATAGCGCTGCAAAATTGTTGTTCAGCTGCAGAATTGCGTAGTTTTCGTAGCTAAAATCCTGAATAGACAGTTAAGTACACACAACTATACATCTTTGTTATGAACAAATAACTAGTTCAATCTTAAAATTGATCAATACCTCTTCCAGAAAAAAATAGCAAACATATTTTTATTTTTTATTTATTTATTATATATATATATATTTTCGACAGGTGTGTTTGAGTGGACCATCACAACAATCTTTTTCTCAACTTGCTCTAGATTTCTCATCAAATTTTTTTGACAATTTTTTTCTCATGGCAATTTTCTTGAAAAACAAAAAAAATATATAATCTAAAAAAAGTTAATGAAATATTTACAAAACTAAAAAGTAAAATAAATGTACATAAAAGAAAAACACATGTACAAACTAATATATATATATATATATATATATATACAAACAAATAAAAAAAAAATTATAACAAAAACTATAACACAAATGTTATAAAAAAACACTTTATTTAAAAAAATAAAATAAAAATGAAAAAAAAAAACAAATATTATACAAAACATAGACATGCATTTTAAAAACATAACAAACATTATACATATAAAACATTAAAACAACATTCCACTAATATCAAAATATACATATAAGAAAAACACATAATATCAAAATTAATATGAAATTTGCCATGAGTGAAAAGCAAGGCACACCAAAAATCAATGGCCACCGAGGTAAATGCGAAGCAGGGAAATTCCTAAATTGGATTAGCATCAAATTCCATTCGATATACTTTAGATATCGCCATCTTGAGCCTAAAATTCGCTGTACCACAGACAACGTCTATATTTAGAAAACAAAGCAACCACACTTCGTCATCCTTGTACCATACAACACCATCAAAACAACTTGATTCATGACCTCAATTCAATCATAACTGCTGGGAGTGAAAATCATAATCCCTTTAGGAGTTGACTGTTGAAGGAATAACGTTGGATAAATGGCGTTGATTTTGGCTCGGCCATAAAATCTCCAGCAAATCTGTGCTTTCTAAGTTGAAAACGATTTCCCAACTGCATTTATTGCCCCCATGACTAGTTTGGTTGCCTATCATTGTTGGAAACGTAAATCCGAATGAAGCCTTAAATTCAACTGTATCCAGCTCATTGTGTCTGAACATTCAAATGTACCCAAGTCATTAAATATGAACATTCAACTGTCAGAATCCTTGGACAATTCTGCTTCTAGAGGCAAATACAATTCAACTGAATAGCTACATGATGTGATTCAGTTGACGCAAATACAATTCAACACAATAATGATCAACTAGAATACCATCTTTCTAAATAATGAAATATCTTCAATTGTACTTAATTCATTGAGTATGAACAGACAGAATTGTTGGTCACTTCTGCTTCTGGATGCAAATACAATTCAATCCTTCTCAAGCTCACCAAGTTGATAATTAATATGGTACTGCTCAGCATATCCATGGTGGATCTACCCCCTGTAGATCAGGAAAATCATATCGGGGCCGCAACTCTTGTCTGTGCATTAATTGAAAACCGTTTTTTTCACGCAATCTTCCAAATAAGGCTCCAGAGAACCTCGAAAATCTCTCAAACAGTTATGTGTTTGAGAAAATCTCTCCTGTGTAACATAGCTCACACCGTTCTGAGAAAAACCCATGTTTTATATTTTTGAGATTCATTTTCATTTGGTCACAAAATGCATTTTAAAAATGACGTTTTTAAGATGCTACGCATTTCCTCTGCAAGTATTGCACTCGGGCTTTCTGGGTTCGTGGTCTCATTCAATGCTAATGCTGCTCCTATCCTGCCTAGCTGGGCAGATTCTATTTTTCAAAATCAAGGTACATGTCTATATGCGAGTCCAAGTGATAGAAAGTCTCTGTACAAATTGAGAGGAAGATGCACCAGTATCAGTTCTCATTTAACATGCTCCCCGAGGAAAACAATTGTCCAGCCGAGGAAAGAAAAGGGTTCTGGTCGAAAGCAGTAACAAGGTTGTTTAATTGAAGTCGCTCTTTGGGAGAATTTTTATGAAGCCTAGGCGAAACCTCATATAACACTTTTTTGAGAACAACAATGATTCATTGAATTCACCTCATACGATCCATCAATTGAAACACAATCCAGAGAATTATAACAAGAGCATTGTTTATTGTTTTATGCAAAATATTGGGATCAGATTTTAAAACAAATATTTGGTGCAAATACATATTAAATTATAGGTAGAAGTTGAGCTACATAAAGCGAGATGATTAGCCAATTATGCAACCTATTCAAGATATATATATATATATATATATATATATATATATATATATATATATATATATATATATATATATATATATATATATATATATATCTGATGAATTTTGGATTTTGATTTTTAAGCTAATGCAATTTTTTTTCTTTACAGGGGACATGAGATCCTAAATTGTCAATTATTTTGGGAATAAAAAGTAAAGAAGAGAATTGATTTTAGAATTTTCATTTTCCTTATTCAAAAACATTTTTTTTTTTGAAAAAAAAGAATTATTATTATTATCTTTTTTTAAATGAAAATCTAACATGATTTTATTATTATTTAAAATCAAAACATGATTTTTTATTGAAAATATTTTTGTGAGGTTAAAAAAAATGCAAGAAAATAAATATAATGTTAGACTAAACAAAGCGCAGCTGAAATACATATAAACATACACAAAACATACAAAAAAACCACACAAAACCATAACACAGAGATTTAACGTGGTTCACCCAACCAATCTGGTCTACGTCCACCAGAACAGAGGCATCGACAATCTTATTATTCAAAGGAGATTACAACAAATCTAATAATTCACACATACTCTTAGCTCTCCCCTATTTTCTCTACTTTCTCTACACACTCTTATAATCCTCTACGAGATTACATTTCTATATAGCTGGAGCATAAAACTGAATCATAAATTCCCTCACAACAAATATAGGATGCATTAACTCCTCCTCAAAAAATACTGGAGCTAATATAGCAACTAATCCTATTGTTGTCACATACATGAGATTTTTCCCAAATTTAATAAAACATAAAATCTCAACAATCTCCACCTTGACAACAATTAGCCTGATGGCTTGTTCATTTATTATTTTTATATTTTCTGCAAGCCAAGAGAAGCCAGACACCAACGCAGCTTCTCTAGCAAAACTAGTTTCGTGAACATGTCTGCACAATTTTCCTTCGTATGCACCTTTTCAAGAGAAACACCCCTTTCAGTGATAACCTGTCTTACAAAATGGTACTTGATTGGTATATGCTTTGATTTACTATGATAGGCTAGATTCTTAGCCAAGTGAATTGCACTTTGACTATCACAAAATAACTTGATGTTGTCCTGTAACCTCCCAAACTCACCAATCAAACCTTTCAACCAAACTGCTTCTTTGCAAGCATGTGAATCAGCTATGTATTTTGCTTCAGTAGTGGATAAAGCAACAATATTCTGTAGCTTTGACATCCAGCTAATAGCTCCACCTGCAAGAGTAAATACATACCCTGAAGTTGACCTTCTCTTATCCAAATCACCTGCAAAATCGGAATCAACATAACCGCAAACAAATTCACTACTTCTGTTATAAGTGATACAATAATCACTTGTGCCTCTTAAATACCGAAGCACCCATTTCACTGCTGACCAATGTTCTTTTCCTGGATTTGCCATATACTTGCTGACAACCCCAACTGCATGTGAAATATCTGGTCGAGTACAAACCATCGCATATATTAAACAACCTACTACATTGGCATATGGAATTCGAGACATATATTCCTTTTCTTCATTTGTACTAGGACATAAACTTGAAGAAAGCTTAAAATGGGAAGCTAAAGGGACTGAAACAGGCTTCACATTGTTCATACCAAACCTCAAGAGTATTTTCTCAATATACTTCTGTTGTGATAGCCACAACTTACCATTGCTCCTGTCTTTGAAAATCTCCATGCCCAAAATTTGTCTTGTTGCTCCTAGATCTTTCATATCAAATGTCCTAGCCATCTGAGCCTTTAACCTGTTGATCTCTGTTATGCTTTTGCTTGCTAAAAGCATATCGTCAACATACAACACTAAGATAATGAACATGCCATTACTTAATTTCTTAAAGTAAACACAATGATCATGTTCACTTCTTATATATTTCTGACTCAACATGAAAGAATCAAACTTCTTGTACCATTGCCGAGGCGACTGCTTCAGGCCATACAATGATTTCTTAAGCCTGCAGACAAATTTCTTATTGCGATGCTGAACAAACCCTTCCGGTTGTTCCATATAAATTTTGTTGGTTCCCTATAATACTAGTGATTACCCCATTAATATTGTAGTTATACCCCTTATTTATATTGTTGTGCCCCTATTTCCCCCATATTGTTATTAATGTGCCCCATAGAATCCCTCTATTGTTATTTTTGTGGCTTTATATTATTATTGTTAGGTCAGCTGGATTATATTGTGACTCCTTAGACTCCTATATATAGAAAGGAGGTTTTGTCATTTGAATCATCGAAGAATTGTTCATTTATGTAATGTAAAGGA
This sequence comes from Pinus tabuliformis, assembly GCA_031772625.1. NCBI lineage: Eukaryota > Viridiplantae > Streptophyta > Pinopsida > Pinales > Pinaceae > Pinus > Pinus tabuliformis. The sequence continues at coordinate 1,046,178,238 of CM062805.1, read as the reverse complement.
GGTTGCCCCCTCGAATAGGCTGAATTCTAAGGCGTTGATCTATCTTTTCTATCTTTTCTTGAGCTGGTTTCATAACATTTGGTTTCAGAGCTTTGGATTCTAGAGTTTCACTGCTCCAAACAGGTCATCATGGAATTTTCGCTATAACTTTTTTCTGTGACGTTTCAGAAGTCGCAAAATAAACCCATTTGAGAAGAAATCACTTTGAACCTCGGGTCCAAATTTCAGAGCTTTTCGCGCCATATTTGCGGAGATATGATCTGAGGAAGTTGGTCTTTTGCAGACTCCTGAATTACATTCCAAACATGTGACCTGGGGAAAATCGTCATAACTTTCTCTCTGGGGATCAGATTGAAATTTCATAAGAAGGTTCAGAAAGAGGACGGACTGTAGTTTCTTGTATGCATATTTCAGATCCATAGGTCGAAACAGTGACTCGTGGCACGTCGTACAAGTTTGCTCTACTGAACTAGTCTATAAGCAAGTCACTGTGGGAGATTTTGCATAACTCTTCCTTGGAGAAACCAATTTGGGTCAGACTTGTGGCATTGGAAAGAGGACTCAGAAAGCTACTACAGGTCAAAATTTCAGAACTGGATGATCCGAAATTACAGAGATACATCAAATTCAATATCAGGCTTCTACAAAGTGAAAAAAGGTGTGTAGTTTTTTTTTAAATTTTTGCATAAGCTTGGTTTGAAGGAATTCAAAGGGCATAGTAAAGCATTATTATCGGTAACTGATGCCCCGAGGAAAGAAAATGCAAACACCTAGTAAGGAACCTGAAAGCTCTAGCATGACTCATGAAGAAGAGGAAGAAATGCTACATGATATATCAAAATTACAAGAATAAGTGCAACAAATGTCATGCTCACAAAAGCTAACAGACGCTAAGATAAATGGAGTGGAATCTAAGATAAAGGGCATGGAAGCTAAGATGGATGATTTGAAGACAGAATTGAGGACAGGTTTGAAGACAGACATGGCAGATTTGAAGACAGATTTGACAAATTTTCTACAAGAAATACTTACTAATGGTGAAAAGGTTGTAAATGAAACTCATGATGTGAACAAAAGAAATGTTAATCATGATTCCATAGACTCTAATGTTGGATCGAAGACCCACCATATTCAAAAAATATATATGAGGAATTTTGATGGCAAGGATTCCGCCACATATATATTACAGATGGAGCAGTTCTTCGATCTCAATAATGTTCAAAACACACAAAAGGTACGTATGACAACTTTATATTTGGAACCAAATCAGTTTGTATGGTATCAATGGCTTTGCTCTCGTAAACAATTTATCACTTGGGAAATTTTTACAGAAGAATTGATAGCACATTATGAGGATACAAAAAGCAACACTTTTTTTATCCAATTGATAAGTCTCAAACAAAAGGGTTCAATAATGGAGCACATTGAGGAGTTCCAAAAATTGAACATAAGGGTAAAAGATATTCCAGAGGAGCATAGGATTGATGTGTTCATAGGGTCTTTAAAGGATAATATCCAACATGATGTTTGCCTTTGGGAACTTGATTCATTAGAGAAGGCATTCAGGTTAGCAAGAAAAATGGAAAGCAAAATTATGGCAACCAGGAAGCATACCACTCACAACTATAAAGACGTAAGTGCAGTTGCCCCTAGTATTCCACAAACTATAAGGTTGACACCACAACAATTGGAAGAAAAAAGAGCAAAAGGGCTTCGTTATAGTTGTGATAGCAAATACACTAAAGGTCATAAGTGTGCTGAGAAGAAATTATTCTACATAGATTGTGAAGAGGAAGAAGAAAAGGAGCAAGAAAGGTCAAAAGAAGAGGATATGCTCCAGGAACAAAGCCTAGACGAAGAACAAAGAAATCCGACCATATCTTGTAATGCATTGGCGGGAATTACCACTCCTCAAACCATCAAGATAGAAGGACAAATCAAGAAGAAAAAGGTAATAGTGTTGATTGATTCAAGAAGCACCCACAATTTTATTCATTGTAGGGTAGCAAAAGAATTGAATTGCTTCCTATACCCAGCACCAGAGTGTCAAGTGATGATTGCAAATGGAAGAACAATAAATTGCTCTGGAAAGTTCCATAATATCAAGCTATCCATGGGAGAATATGTATTGACTAGCCCAATGCTTTCCATTCCAATGGGAGGTGTTGATGTTGTACTAGGAGTCCAATGGCTACAATCCTTGGGTACAATAGCTTTTAATTTTCAAGAACTTTTCGTCATATTTTCTACGGAAGGAAAGGAAGTTGAATTAAGGGGTATTGCAGGGAAACCAAGAAAGATAATCAGCTCTAATGGTATGACAAAGCTTCTAAAAAAGGAGCAAAGGCGTGTAATTGCACAATTATGTTCGCTAGATGTTTCCACATTAGAATCATCTATTTCTCCAGATCTCCAAAAGGTCCTGGACAATCATTCCAAGGTATTTGAGACTCCCAAAGGTCTCCCACCTATGCGTGATCATGATCATGCTATTCATCTGATTCCAGGAAGTGTTCCTCCAAACATCAGGCCGTACAGATATCCCTATGTCCAAAAAAGTGAAATTGAACGTATGGTTGCAGAAATGCTAGAGGCTGGTATAATTCAACCGAGTCAAAGTTCTTTCTCTACTCCAGTAGTATTGGTGCACAAGAAGGATGGATCATGGCGCATGTGTCCGGATTATAGGGAGCTCAACAAGCTCACTATTAAAGATAAGTTCCCCATTCCTGTCATTGATGAATTACTGGATGAATTGCATGGATCAATTTACTTCACCAAGTTGGATCTTCGTTCAGGATATCATCAAATTAGAATGAAGATTGAAGACATTCCGAAAACGGAATTTAGAACTCATGAGGGTCATTATGAATTTTTGGTCATGCCTTTTAGCCTTACCAATGCACCTTCAACATTTCAAGGTTTGATGAACTCAATTTTCAAACCATTCCTTAGAAAATTTGTGTTAGTATTTTTTGATGATATACTAATCTACAACAAGTCTTGGAAGGATCATGTTGAACATGTTGACAGGGTGCTACAACTAGTGGAGGAGAAACAATTATATGCAAAAAGATCCAAATGTTTCTTTGGAGTCCAGGAGGTGGAATATTTGGGTCATATTGTATCTCATGAAGGAGTTAAGGTAGACCCTACCAAAATTAAAGCCATTAAGGAATGGAAAATCCCCACATCCATAAAGCATTTGCGCGGATTTCTTGGGTTGACAGGGTATTATCGCAAGCTTGTTAAGAATTATGGGAGAATAACAGCACCTCTAACGACATTATTGAAGAAAGATGCATTTTCATGGACTCCAGAAGCAACAAAGGTCTTTGAACATCTTAAAGAGGCAATGTGCCAAGCACCGGTCTTAGCTACACCGGACTTCATAAAAAAATTTATTGTGGAATGTGATGCTTCAGGAAATGGAATTGGTGTTGTTCTAATGCAAGATGAAAGACCCATTGCTTTTGAAAGTCATCCAATCAAGGGAAAGTTTTTAAGCAAAGCTATTTGTGAGAAGGAAATGTTGGCAATACTCCATGCACTTAAGAAATGGAGACCCTACCTAATGGGAAGACACTTCAAGGTAAAAATGGATCATGATAGCCTTAAATGCTTTTTAGAACAAAGATTATCCTCTGAAGAGAAACAAAAGTGGGTCACAAAGATGTTGGGTTATGCCTTTGAAATCATCTACAAAAAAGGGAAGCAAAATGTGATGGCAGATGCACTCTCAAGAAAGGATGAGGATGTGGAAGCATTGTTGTGCTCTATTTCTATTATCCAACCAGATTGGATAAATGAAGCAAGGGAGGAATGGAAGGATGACGAAGAAGTGTGGGCACTTATTCAAAAGCTACAACAAGATTCCAGTACGTCTGATACATTTAGCTGGCAAAATGATTCGTTATGGTACAAAGATCGCTTATACTTCTGTAAGAATTCCCAATTAAAACAAAAGATTCTTATGGAATTGCACACTTCTCCCTTAGGAGGGCACTCAGGATTTTTAAAAACTTACCAAAGGGTTAAGAAGGAATTTTTTTTGGATGGCCTTAAATCAGATATTCAAAAGTTTGTGGCAGAATGTTTGGTTTGCCAACAAAATAAAGTTGAAACAATTAAGACACCAGGTCTATTACAACCTTTATCCATTCCAAGCCAACGTTGGGAGGAGGTTTCAATGGATTTTATCACAGGTTTACCCAAGTCTGAGGGAAAGAGTGTCATCATGGTGGTAGTTGACAGACTTACCAAGTATGCACACTTTTGTGCATTATCACATCCATTTAAAGCCAGTACAGTTTCTACTGCATTTATGGAAACAATTCAAAAGCTACATGGAAACCCAAAGATTATTGTAAGTGACAGAGATCCCATTTTCACTAGAAATTTTTGGACAGAATTATTTTATTGTCTTGGTACTCAGTTAGCTCATAGCTCATCTTATCATCCTCAATCTGATGGGAAAACTGAGATAGTAAACAAATGTTTGGAAGGATATCTTCGTTGCTTTGTATCTGATAATCAGACACAATGGGTCAAATGGTTGCCTCTGGCTGAATGGTGGTATAACACTTCCTTTCATACAGCAACAAAAATGACCCCATTTATGGCACTTTATGGGTATCAACCACCATCCATCACATCATATTTAAGAGAAAATTCTAAGGTTCAGGCAGTGGAACATCACATCGAACATCAACAACAAGTCCTCCAACTCTTAAAGGATAACCTCGTGTTGGCACAAAATAGAATGAAACAACAGGCAGATCAACATCGCAGTGAAAGAAGTTTTGATATAGGTGATTGGGTATTCCTACAGCTACAACCATATAAGCAAATGTCCCTCAAGCAAGCTAATAAGGATAATAAATTATCACCAAAGTATTATGGTCCGCACAAGGTGTTGCAAAATATTGGTACTATGGCATACAAATTGGAGCTTCCTGCAGCTTCTCGATTGCACCCAGTTTTCCATGTTTCATGTTTAAAGAAGGTTATAGGCGACAAGCTCCCAGTTCAAACAATATTGCCAGAACTTGATGAGGAAGGAAAAATTATATTGGAACCAGAAGCAGTTATAGAAACAAGAACTCGACAGCTACGAAATCGATCAATTTCAAAGTATCTTATCAAGTGGAAGAACTTATCCGCTGAAGATTCCACATGGGAGGATGAGAATTTTATGCAGAAGTATCCAGAACTACTCAAGCGTTGAGGACAACACTTTTTTGAAGGCGAGGGGCATGTTGGGTCCCTATAATACTAGTGATTACCCCATTAATATTGTAGTTATACCCCTTATTTATATTGTTGTGCCCCTATTGCCCCCATATTGTTATTAATGTGCCCCATAGAATCCCTCTATTGTTATTTTTGTGGCTTTATATTATTATTGTTAGGTCAACTGGATTATATTGTGACTCCTTAGACTCCTATATATAGAAAGGAGGTTTTGTCATTTGAATCATCAAAGAATTGTTCATTTATGTAATGTAAAGGAGGTTGCCCCCTCGAAGAGGCTAAATTCTAAGGCGTTGATCTATCTTTTCCATCTTTTCTTGAGCTGGTTTCATAACAAATTTCCTCATCTAAGTCTCCATGTAAAAATGCAGTCTTAACATCTAGTTGCTGCAATTCTAAATCAAGCAAAGCAACTAATGCTAACACAATTCTAATTGAAACTATTTTAACAACTGGTGAAAAAATCTCATGAAAGTCAATGCCTGCTTTCTGAGAAAAACCTTTTGCGACCAGCCTTGCTTTGTACCTGTCCTTTGAACCATCAACACCCTTTTTCAATTTGTACACCCATTTACATCCCAGAGTTTTTCTGTCTTTAGGAAGTTCTACCAGATCCCATGTGTCATTCTTGTGTAATGCCATCATCTCGTCCTTCATAGCTTCTTTTCACTTTTCACTTTTTAAACCTTCTACAGCTTCCTGATAACACAAAGGTTCATCATTGTTAGCGGTTAAAGCAACTGAAGTAACATAATCATCATACCTTTTAGGAGGGCGTTTGATTCTTGTAGACCTCCTTAAGGATGTTTCTGGTGCTTCCACAATTGGCTGACTACCATCTGTAGGAACTTCTTCATGATCAGCATCTGAGACCTGTTCATGATCTACATCTGAACCCTGTTCATGATCTGATTCTGAAACTTGTTCATGACTAGTATCTGAACTATGGTCATCATGACTATCATTAGAAGTGCTTTCAAACTAAATGTGCTGAAAATCAGATACATCATCCTATTTCAATCTATTATCTACATTTAACTGTACAAGAGAGGATTCATTAAACTTTACATCTCTGTTGATCATGATCTTGCGGGTAGTAGGATCCCATAATCTATATCCCTTTGTTCCATCACCATATCCAACAAAGATATACCTTTTTGACTTTGGATCTAATTTAGTTCGCTAATGTTTAGGCACTAGAGCATATGCATCACAACCAAACACTCTGAGTTTAGAATAATCACAAGGGTGACCTTTCCATACCTCTTGAGGAATCTTGCAACCTATCGCCGTGGATGGTGATCGATTTATCACATAACAAGCTGTAGCCACCGCTTCTGTCCACAATTCCTTCTGCAAACCGGCGTTACTCAGCATACTCCTTGCTCTCTCTAAAAGAGTCCTATTCATGCGTTCAGCAACTCCATTTTGCTGAGGAGTATAAACAATGGTCTTATGTCTCTCGATCCCTGCATCCTTGCAATAGTTTTCAAACTCCTTGGAAGTAAACTCACCACCATTGTCAGTTCTTAAACATTTTATAGTTCTACCAGTGATGTTTTCTACCAATGCTCTAAACTGCTTGAAAATTGTAAAAACATCAGACTTCCTTTTCAACATGTAGACCCACACTTTCCTAGAAAAATCATCAATAAATGATACAAAATATGATGAGCCACCATATGAAGTTGTAGGGGCTGGACCCAAAACATCTGAATGGATATAATCAAGTATTCCTTTACTAGTATGTTTGCCTGTTTTAAAATTTTGCTTACTTTGTTTTCCAAACAGACAATGTTTGCAGAAATATAACTTAACAGACTTTAGACTAGGAAGTAACTTTCGATCAAATAAAATCTTTAAACCTCTTTCGCTCATATGGCCCAACCTTTGATGCCATAAACGAATAGAATTACTGTCATTTTCAGAGACTATAGAAACATAATCTGACTTTGTTCTTCCTTCTAACTGAAAAAGATTTCCTACCTTCTTAGCTTTCATTACTAGTAAAATACCTTTGTAAATTTTCATTACTCCACCTTGAATTATAGTTTTATATCCATTTGTGTCAAGTGCTCCTAGTGAAATTAGATTTTTCCTTAAATCTGGTACATGTCTTACATCAGTTAAAATTTTATTTGTCCCATCAAACATTTTAAGCTGAACAGTTCCAATTCCCACAATGTTGCATGTGACATCATTTCCCATGTAAACTACTCCATCATTGATTGGTTTATAAGTTTTAAACCATTCCCTATGAATACACATGTGATTTGATGCACCAGAATCTAACAGCCAATGTTGATCATGACTAGACAAATCAACTGATAACACTTCATCACTCATACCTGTCTTGGATGCCGAACCTCTATTTGTCGTGTTTGCTTCTTGTTTTGCTGTCGAAGAGTCTTCTTTGGATGCTTGCTATCTCTTCCAACAGTCCTTCTTCAAATGTCCCGATTTTCCACAAAACCAACACTTTACCTTACTCTTCTTCCCTTTCGATTTTGATCGTGAGTCGCTGTGCTTACCAGAGCGTCTTTCTCTCGAACGACCTCTAGCCATCATTGCTTCTGATGTAGAGGTGTCGGCATTTGACCTCTTCCTTGTCTCTTCGGACAACAAAGCTCCAACAATATCATCAAATTCAAGGGTTTCTGATATACTTAGACTGATAGAAGTAACAAAATGATCCCATGACTCGGGCAACGAGCACAATAAAGTTATAGCTTTATCTTCTGATTCAAATTTTACTTCTATACTTTCTAATTGCACCATGAGAGTATTAAAGACATTCAAATGATCAGTAATAGCTGTACCTTCCTTCATACACAGACTGTACAATTGTCGCTTCAGAAGAATCCTATTGGTCAATGATTTTGTCATGTATAGCTTCTCCAGCTTTGTCCACAAACTAGTAGTAGTTTTCTCTGACACGATGTTAACAAAACATCATCTGCCAAACATAGTCAAATACCGCTCATAGCTCTTCCATCCAATTCATTCCATTCATCATCTGTCATGGGGTAAGGCTGTTTGGATCTTCCCAATAGCACCTTCGCCACGCCTTGTTGCACAAGCAGATCGTGCATCTTCACTTTCCAGACCTCGAAGTTATTTTTGCCATTGAACTTCTCGATCTCAAAACGAGCGCTTTGAGTTTTTGCCATGTTGAACAAAAAATTCTCCAATTCCAAATAAAAAATGCCTCTATCGTACCGTGTAAACGCAATTTGAAAAGAAAAACAAAAAATTGCAGGTTTACCAGAGGGAAAATCTGCCAGGCGCTCTTTGATAGCGGAAAACCCGCGCCTAAAACACAATCCACTTCCTGGTGCTCCGCTGACAGCAGATCAACCGCACCAGAGCAAAATCGGTGTAAGTGTCGCAAATTGGCGCGCTTAATGCATTCGTTTCCACGCCAATTGGAATATTGGAGCTCTGGCGTGAGTATCAGACTCGGATCCGCGCCAATTGGCGCGTCTGTTCCAAAATAAAACGCGCCAACCCGTTCACTGCCAGAAATTGGTGCGACTGTCTCTACTGATCGCCGAAACTCCACCTTCAGCCGATCTGTCACATGCACCAGCTCCACAACCAGAGACTTGTAGGTTATGGGCCCTCCACGCTCCGCTGCGCCGCTCTGATACCACTTGTTAGACTAAACAAAGCGCAGCTGAAATAAATATAAACATACACAACACATACAAAAAAACCACACAAAACCATAACACAGAGATTTAACGTGGTTCACCCAACCAATCTGGGCTACATCCACCAGAACAGAGGCATCGGAAATCTTATTATTCAAAGGAGATTACAACAAATCTAATAATTCACACATACTCTCAGCTCTCCCCTATTTTCTCTACTTTCTCTACACACTCTTACAATCCTCTACGGGATTACATTTCTATATAGCTGGAGCATAAAACTGAATCATAAATTCCCTCACAACAAATATAGGATGCATTAACTCCTCCTCAAAAAATACTGGAGCTAATATAGCAACTAATCCTATTATTGTCACATACATGAGATTTTTCCCAAATTTAATAAAACAGAAAATCTCAACATATAATCTAAAATTTTTAAAGTCTAAAAGCTTTAAAAAATGCAATCAAGCTTGATTTTATTTTCCTAATTTATCTACTTGAAAGATTTTATTTTATTTTTATTTTTTAATTTTTAAGTATATGAATGTTTCCAATGGAGCCATTTACGGATTAAATTTTCTAAAATGTTCATATTCAAATTTGCGAAATGTACCTGATGGTGTATGAGGACATTAGAAATTGTTTTAACCTTTAGATTTGCTGCAAATCTTTTGAAGAACGGATGAATGTCGTGACACAATTACGTTTCGATACCATTCTTCAATGTAGTCCTTATGCTCCAAAGAATGTTTAATTTGAATTCTAGATCTTTCATCCACAAATGGTTAGTATCGATTTATTTATTTATTTATTTATTTTATTTTTTTATAAAAATGATATGCAGCTAAATGATGGATGCATCTACGTGCCTTAATCATGTATCTAGAAAAAAACTAAAAAATATGAACTTTAGACTAAAATCTATTTCCTATGCACACTTCCCCGGCAACAACACCAAAATGTTGAGGCAAATTAATTACCTACCATTTAATTGTCAACACGGGGATTGCGTAAAACTTTCGAAGCCTGCGTGCACTGTATATGCTAGAAATTAACTTCCAATTTATATCAATCAAACTATGAAACCAAATAACGACAAACCAAATTCACCTATTCTAATTCAACACTCAATTCAAAATAAATTATAGTACAATTATATTACATCGCACAGAATTGAAACCTTAATCGATCACACTTGCAGGAATTGAAATTGCATGAAATGAAATCTACTCTAAGGGATCATGTGTGCATTATCAAATCAGGATCCTATGAAATGAATAATCAAAACCACATGACATGAAATGAAAGCAAAGACAATCATTCTTAACCTCTCACACAGGAAAAAATATGAAAGCAAGTAAAAACAATTTCTCTTAACTTCTAGATAGGAAAGCAAAGAAAACAATCGCTCTTAACCTATAGGTAGGAAAGAAAATAAAAACAATTACTCTTAACCTCTCACACAGTAAAAGATATGAAAGAAATAAATCTAAAAAACAATAAATCTCACACATTGTAGGTAGTCAATCCAAAAGTATGAGAATAGCAAGTTGAGAGGCTCCCAGTACAAGCATTACCAATCAAGGTGAACATCACTCATGAGCATGGTGATAAATATAAATTCCATTCATAAGTAATCTTAACTTTCCACCTGAGTATTTCCAACTTTACACATGCCTTTGAAAGGAGAAGGATCTCCTATTTATACAAAAACATAAGAAGCTACCTCATTAATGGAGGTCCATTATTCTCTCCATAGATATCTAGAAAATCTCATAGAGTTACAACTTAAATAGGTAATGATGAGACACATATCCTCTTTGACCTTTATCCAAATCTTCTTCCATATCTTGAAGGGAATTCGAATTTGAGCATTAGTGGCCACCTAAGGTTGCCTTGGAAGCTTCCAAATGACTTACACATGTCATGAAACTCGAGCCACTTTTAAGTATTAGCAAGTATATGTCTTTTTTATAAGTTTTAACCATTTAATTCACTTATAATACTAGAAATCATTAAATTTTGGAAAACACAAAGGTAACCCCATGTAATCATGAAAATAGAGGCTAATGAAAGATAATATGGCTATGGAGCTGCGACATGTGAGTGAAATGGTGGAAATAAAGGTGAAAGTGGATGATCTTTTGAAGACATTTTGGAGGCTCTACACTCCTTCCTTCCTCTTGCCTTCTTTTCCTTTCTTGATCCCATGCATAACCAATCAAAATATTGAGCCAAGAGCTTACACTGATCAAGATATTAACATTGACTAGGATCTTTCCAACTAATCGTCAAAACCCTTTTTATTAATGAGGCCTCTATTTTATTCATTTTCTATTATTTTCCTTCATTTTCTTCCTCACATGCAACCTGTGACCCTTCACCTTCCTTTTCTCCTAATTTCCATTATTTTCATAAATAAATGTGCCAAAAATGTCTTTTTTCCTTTCCAAAACTTTTGCCAATTTCTTTATCCAAAATAAACGGAATCAACACCCACTGTGATGTTTCCCCTATCATTCGTCTTGGAATATGTGTCCCATCATCCGTGGCCTTATATATTTTTACATGAATTTTTAACAAGGGTTGTTACACTTTTTGAGCCCAAGAAGAGCCTAGGTAGGGGTTTTTGGACATTCTGAATCCATTGGAAGCCTTAGTTTATTGATTGAAGCACTTCTTGAAGGAATTTTTGTAGGATTGAGTCTTTTAGTGCTAGAGAAAATTAGTGGTTTGAAGTAGTTTTAAAGGCCTTTTGAGCATGGAGAGAACCTTGTAGGGGTTTTTGAGCCTTCATAATTTATCTGCAATAGTTGTGACTTCTATGGTGCAACTCTTCTTTTTATTTTCTCATTATGTCTTTTTGAGGAAATGTCTTTTCAATACTTCAATGTGGAGTTGTTGTACATTTTATGCTTAATTTTCATGTGGAGTATAGGGAATTGATGTGAGATCCATTTTCATGTTGACTGTTTTATGACTAATTGTAGGTGGTCATTCTTTTTAGAGTGAGAATTATTTGCAGGAGAATGTTTCCTTGAAGGGGAAAGAATCCACTCATTTTTCAACCAATTTCATGTACTCTTTTATCACTAAAATCTATGGAACAATCTAGCTATGTTAGTAGGCTCGGTGATGTAGCCCAGGAGGGGTGAACTCTATCATCAAATTTTGTTTTGCCTCTTTTCATATTTTTCTTTTTTAGTTACATGTGTATATGTTTCTTGTTGAATGTTCATATGAAAAGTAACTTATCATCATTGAAGAGATCATAAAACTTGTTTACAAGACCCATTTTGTTTAGTTGCAAAGTGTCAGAGGACGACCAATTTTTAGGAAGAAGAAGTTCTCCTCCAATTTCAGATCATTTGGTATCAGAGTTCATTTTGACAAAGTTACAAGTATGTGCAAGAAGCTAAGGCTTGAACAAATCCAAGTGCTAGAGGAGATTAACTTGTCTCTTCGAATGGAGAACACTGATCTAAGGAGATTGCTCGAAGTTGTTGAGAAGGAGAAGAGGCATATGCGCCTTCAGTTGCAACATCTGCTAGAGGAACAAATTGGTGAGAGTTCCAATCCAAAAGCAACAAAGAACTCCTCCAAGATGAAGTGGGCATGGTCCAAACACAGGATATGGACCCTATGTGAAGAATGATGCTTGTGAGTTTTGTCAGCATCTAAAAGATTATTCTTTTGTGCCTGTTGGTAAAAGTTGGTGGCTTGATTCATCTTCAACTTCGTCATCATCACCTAAAATAGAAAATGTGGGTGGAAAATCCAAGGAGGTAATCAACATCTCTAGTTCCACTCCTTTAATTTATGTTGATAACACATCTTTGGCAGCCTTTGTAAAGAATAATAAAGGCATCTGTATGAAGTTGTTAACTTGGATAGGTTATGAAGGAGGAGGCCTCAATATCAATGGACAAGGTATCACTAATCCTATAGAGGTGAAGGAATGACCAATATATGAAGGAATGGGTTATGGTCATCGAGAGTTTGGAGAGTGTACTAAACTTTTTGAGGAAAATAAATCATCAAATGATGATATGTCACACCAAAATGGTACTGATAATGGCAATTTGTCTCCCAAGAGAGATGAATGTTTCAAAGGACCTTTCATGTCATCTTCTAGTCTTCATCGTCAAAGTTACATCCCAAGGGGTAGGTATAAGTTTCATGGGAATTTTTAAAATGTTGGTAATTTTGATTATTTCCGGGACATGTATCCTTGCACATTTTGTGATGCATTTTACCATTGTGTGGCTGATTGTGAGAAACGAAAAGTGATGGTCAAGAGAATGGACCAAATTCTTGGAATAAAGCATGACAAACCTCCCTTAAGTTTGAATACTTCCTTGTTAATGGGCAAGCAAAATTATTTTTGTATCCATTGTAACATGAATTGGTACAATGGGCATGTGAATGAAAGGTGTTGAAAACTTCTTCTAGAACTTCGTCCCAAGAAGGACAAAGAGATCATGAAATCCATTGCAAGGAAAGCGATGGGTAGAAAAGAGGATACTAGTGTAGTTCCTAAGCCAACCTTCAAAGAAGAGAAGATGCAAAAAGAGAACCCATAAGCCTAAGAGAGGCAAAGATTGGGTAGAACGTTTTGTATAGTTTTCTTGCTTTGTAAAATTTTCAATACTTGTTGTACATTCCCATTTTGGGTACTTTGTAAAGTGAGGATAAGAATAATCACTTATTTGAAAAAATTATGTTTTTCTTTAACATGTCATGTTGTGTTGGCTAAGCTAATGAGTCCAATTGTTTGAGGACTTTTTGGGATGAACATTTGTATGTTTTCTAATATGTCTACAGTTACGTCATGTACTCATTGAAACAAGTGTTTCAAGATGAATCTTGTTGTGAATGAAATATTTAATAAAGATTGTACAGAAAATGACTATGTTTATGTGGACAAAGCCAAATTTGCCATTGAATCATTGTAGCCAAAGTACCTTAGAGTACAAGTGCAATTTGAGGACAGTAAAGCAAAGTTTGAATCAGTGCATGGAAAGCATTGAGTTGCTTCTGATTTCCAAGATGGAAAGTCAAGTTTGTCTTCAGCAAAGAGGAACTTCAAGATGAAGTTTGTTTGAGCCAAGAAATATGGTTTTGGAGAGAATGTTCAGATTCCATCCATCAAAGTTTTTGTTCCTGCATGGTTATAAGAATTATGGCTCAATTCTTGACAGGAAGGTAAGGACTTCACGCAGAGGATAGGTGGAGTACCTTGATTAGAGCTTGAAGGCACCAATTGAAACATAACATGAAGGATTGAGATTGGGAAATTTTATGAGATTTTTCCTCATTTTGTTCATTGGGAGAAAAAAAAACTTTTGGGGACCAAAAGTTCTTAGTGGGGAGGTATGATCCAGAGATCAAAATTTCGCTAAAAAATGAAAGTGTCTAGAATCTTTTGAAACTGGTTTTAAGTCATAGTGTTTTTCATTTTGATTCTAACGAGGCTTGAATCCCCTCAATCCAATGTCATGTGAAAAAGTTATGATGTTTGAAGGTTTTGGCCAACAACAAAAAAAAATTTTGGTATGCTGACCGGGCTGCTGACTGGGCAATCCGTACTATTGATGTCGGCATGCCAACTGGGTGTACGGTGGACCAACCAAAACTCTCCAAGTGTCAAGTTTTTACATGTGTGAGTTGGTTGCATTTGATTGGTTGAAGTGTTGATTTGGTGGCTCAACCAAAGGCCACCATGTGGCACCTCGTTATTGGTCAAAAAATTGTTATTGAGCCTAAAGGCCTCAATGAGGATTGACCGCGTGACTTGCCACATAAAAAATATAGCCTCCACCATCTCGCCTATGATTTTGTTCTTAACCTATAGTGGTTGCGACATATATTGGAATACATATGTTTTTCACATCGGGGGAGGAGGGTTGAGGCATTAGCCATGGCTCTTGGTCGTGTCACAACCCACAATACCATGGCAAAAAGTAATGGAGTGCCGATAGGAAGCCAGCTGTGGCCCGAGGTATCACGACCAACGGAGATGACCATAAGCGAATGAGGATAGGGCTAGGCACTTATCCCTAACAATGGTCACAACCACCACCACAGGACCCTCGCGGAGGTGCAATAAAGGAATGGGCTGAGGACCAGCCCTAACCACTGGTCACAAGTTAGTCCATAGGACCACTATCGAGGAATTAAGTGTTTGATGGAGAGGGTGGGGTTGTAAGCCCTAGTCTCGAGTTCTATGTGTAGCCTATATGACCATGCAGTGGAGGCCTAGGTGGGATAAGCCCCAACCCTTGGTCTCTTTATTGCCATATGATCGTTATTGGGAGCTCCGGTGGTAAGGGAGGGCGGTTAGCCCCGACCCCTAACCACATTGACTACACATGACCACTTGCCCGATGGAAACGGTGCCAAAGCCGACAGGGATAGGCTGTTGGCTCCAACGCCTGGTCGCATGTGCCTACATGACCCTATTTTTGCGCACATGGGTTATTGGGAAAATTAAATCAGCGGCAAAATGCACCATTTGTAGGAAAAATGGTCACCTCCCAAACTATTTAAAGGGAGAAAATGTCACACATTTAGCAAGTTCTGTTAAATTGAGGGACGAATAACAGAAGAAACTTGGGAGAGCCATAACTTGATCAGTTTTTGGTCTTTTTGAGCCCAAGAAGAGCCCAAATAGGGGTTTTTGGACATTCTAAATCCATTGGTAGCCTCATTTTACTAGTTGGATCAGTTCTCGAAGGAACTTTTTTAGGTTTGAGTCTTTTAATTCCATAATCAATGGTTTGAAGCAATTTTAACGACCTTTTGAGCATAGAGATAACCTTGCAGGGGTTTTCTAACCTTCATTATTTATCTGCAGTAGTTGTTACTTCTATGGTGCATCTATTCTTTGTATTTTCTCATTATGTCTGTTTGAGGAAAACTCTTTTCAGTACTTCAATGTGGAGTTGTTGTACATTTTATGCTCAATTTCCATGTGGAGTATAGGGACTAGATGTGAGATCCCTTTTCATGTTGACTGTTTTATGACTAATTGTAGAAGGTCATACTTTTTAGAGTGAGAATTATTTACATGAGAATGTTTCCTTGAATGGGAATTAACAAGCCACTCATTTTTCAACCAATTTCATGTACTCTTTTATCACTAAAATCTATGAAGTGGTCTAACTGTGTTAGCAGGCCCAAAGATGTAGCCCAGGAGGGGTGAAATCTGTCATCAAATTCTTTTTTACCTCTTTTCATGTTTGCATTTTTTGAGTTACATGTGTATATGTTGCTTGTTTAATGTTCATATGAAAACTAACTCATCATCCTTGAAGAGATCATAAAATTTTCTTACAAGCCTCATTCTATTTACTTGCAAAGCATTAGAGGATGATCAATTTTAGGAAGTGGAAGTTCCGCTCCAATTTCATATCAATAGCACACCAATTTTCTCAATAGTGTTGATATGGATTCAATTCCCATATGTGACAGATCTACATCCTAGTATGGGGGAGATGTTGTAGCATCCATAAATGAGTGTAAACATTTCAGTGTTGGCTCAATACGGGGGAGATGTTGTAGTGTTTGTAAATGAGTGTAAACATTTAAATGTTGGATCAATATGGGAGAGATTTTGTAGCGTCTATAAACTGAAGCATTAAATAGGAAAATAATAATATTAAAACATAATGTCACCTAAATTAAAAAAGTGATAAAAATACTAAATTAATTTAATTCAATTTGTTATATTGTAATTTTGTTTTTATTAATAAATTTACAAACATTTTTTTAGCAGAAAAATTACAATATGTATGTTACATTAAACTAAATTTAAATAATAATCATTCATATTTGTAACCATGATGTTTGAAAACATATAATTAATAGACATATAAAACTTAATAAATTTAAGTAATAAATGTATAATTAAAAATAAAAATATAACAATGTGAAATATATATAATATAAATAATAGCTATAAATTATTGACCATATACTTTTTCTTTTGTAAGTTGATTTTGGATTACCTCCAAAAGGCATTTTACATCACTAATTTGTCATGATAATCATGATGACCATATTACAAAAATTTTCTTGGTTAGTCCCAAGAGGGTACTCACTAGATCCAAAATTAAGAAACAAAATACCATAAGATTACATATAAAGTAATGGATTTCAAAAAACCATAAAAAATAATATAGCCCATACATTTACTCCAATCATGGCTGATGAATCTTGGAATAATCATATATCTTTATGAAGATCCTTTTTTCTTGCAAACATCTATCCACTCTGAGGATATGTCAGGAACAAATGAAGATGATACAATGACTGTGTTGCTTTGAGTAAATTACAATTATGAGGGGCACTATATTATTGTGCTCTTTGTTATATTTTTGTGTGTGCTCCATTTCCCTTCCTTTCTTTCATTTTGTTCCTTGTACAACCCATAATAGTGGTATCAGAGCAATTTTATCCTTGCTACTTTTTGTTGCATGTTCTTAACAGAGAAAGAGACCATATCAAGTTGTTGCTCAAGGAAGCACTCATTTGATAGAAGAATGAGTTGATGGAAAACTTTACGTGGATCCTTTGATGAGGCCAACAATAGCCAAGGCACCTTCAACAAGCAAAAATTTCGAAGGTGCAACTCTCTTCAAGGAAAAATTTAACTTCAATATAATTTTATTTTAAAGCTGGATAGATGTAGATGCTTTGGAGAAATTGTTAAGCCTATTAGAGGGATATTACTTTGTTCAAAAAAATTCTGAAAACAAAATGATCACCTTCAGGCTCCTAAAATTCCTTCCCCATGTCAAATATTGGTGGAAATGTTACGAGGGAAGACACAAAAAAGATGAAGCTATAATATTTAGGGAAAGACCTACTTGGGTGGCATTTTTTTACATCCTCAAACCAGAATTCTACGTTACTGAGAACTTTGATGACCCATAACTAGATGGACAACTCTGTGATTGGAGAGAGACAAAAAAATGTTAGATTACACTAATATTTTCCACACCTTGCACTCAAAGCTAGGTATAACAAATTCCCAGTGACACCTAGTTCTGAAGTACCACAATGGACAACACATGGACATCTAAATAGAGATGGATTTCTTGTACATCTCCTAAATTGGATCTGCTTATTGATATGATGTCAAAATCGAGCCTAGATTTAAGTAGAGGAATACATGGGAGTTTGGGTCTACAAATACATTATAACAATATCGTGGAAAAATGTGTCCATTACTCATAAAATAAAGGACATAGCAAGGAGATCTAACCTTAAGGAAACTAGTCCAAGTTGTAGGAAAATAAAAGTAATGAGAAGCTGGGAAAGGACATTAGAAAGTGGTTTGAGTTCCACAAAATTCGCTAGCACAACACTAATGAATTTCCCTAGAAACAACCATTATTGGCCAAGATTAAAGAAAAAGAGTTGGACCTTGGCTAAGACTCTAATTTGGACTAGGATAAGGGAAATTGGGTCATCGATGTAGAACCCATTGCTACCATTGCAACTACAAAGATCCAACTAGAAGAGTTGTAGGATCTTGAGGGGAAGTGACTCTTCCTTTCATATATGTGGATGAAGGGGGGACAACTACATTTCATGTTTGATAGTGGGAGCCAAAACATCCTAATCTCAACTAAATTCATCATGAGATTGAAGCTGCCAATGATGCCACACCCTAAACTGTACATAATTTGTTTGTTGATCTAGGGATGTGACATTTGTGTCACACCTAGTAATACCACCTATCCTACAACATCAATTCATTAAAATAAGATGTACTATGAGATGTTTCCTAACTTGAAGTCTGTGATGTTCCCTTAGGAAAATAATGTATGTGGAAACAACATGTTTTTTATGAGTTTTGACCCAGTAATGACATTATTACTTTAGGAGATCATCTCTATAGGGTACCACAAGTAGTTCCAACTACCAAAATTTCTCTGGTCTCATCAAAGCGCAGGGAAAATTTTAGGGGCTAATATTCGCAGGTGGGCTAATTTTATATACTTTTTCCAAAAAAAAGATTCGCTAATTTCCATTTTTTTCTAAAATTGATTCGCCCAAATTTTATAGTATGAAATTATTTTACCCTAGAAATCACCAAAAAATTATATAGAGACTATACAAAATTATTAGAAATTTCAATATTTTTACAAAAATATTTCCAAACATTTTACATATTGTATATTATGCACTAGTGGGATTCACCTAGGTTTCTAAACATTAAGAAAATTTTCCATCCTTAAAATTTTCCCTGTCAAAGAGGTGCCAAAAGGTAATCTCTTAGACTACAAATTTTTTCCTCTTCATTGTTTAGTTACAAGGTTAAAGAAAGGTCATGATGGCCACCACAACCTCAGGGTGGGGTCTTTATACATAAGAGAGGCAGGTGGAAAATATTGTATAACACTGCAAATATATATTTGATTCCATTACTAAGGTACCTTTGCACTACTAGGTCAAACATTTCATTGATATGATATTTGGTACTCCCTTAACCATTAGTCTCATATATAGACTCTTACTTTTAGAGAATGTGAAAATAGAGTGTCAAATTCATGAGCTCATCTAAAAGAGGTACATTTAATTGAGATCCTCACCTTATGGGAGTCCTATTATGCTGGTACAAAAGGAGAATGGACCATGGTGACTCAATATTGATTATAGAGCTTTGAACAAGATCACTGTCAAGAACCAATAATAAATCCCTTGAATTGATAAAATTCTTGATCAGTTTAAGGATGTTAGGTTCCTTAATAATATTTATCTAAAATTAGGCTACCACTAGGTTTTGATCAAACTAACTAATCCATGTAAGATAGACTTCAAGTCTAAAGAAGGATTTTTTAGCGGTTGGTCATGCCTTTCAACTTGATTAATCCTCCAACAACATTCATAAGGATGATGGATGATATCGTGAGACCATTCATAAACTTTTTGTGGTTGTATATTTGGATGATATCCTAAAATATAGTTGAATTTGGGTGGAACATTTGCAACACATCCAATAGGTCTTAGAACCCAGTGGAAACAAAAGCTATATGCCAATGTGGAGAAGTTATCATTTGGCATGTAGTACATGCAATATCTTGGATATAATATGGATGAATATGGGGTGCAAGTGGACCCAACCAAGATCTAATTCATTTGTTATTGGCCAACTCTGACAACTCTAACTGAGCTCTACAACTTCTTGTGACTTATCAAGTTCTACCATAGGTTCATGTTGGAGTTCTCCCATGTCGCTTGGTCATTAAGTCAAGTGACCAAGGTTGGATCTGAAGCTAGTTTTCATTTTTTTTTAGTTCATAAATGAAAGGATTGTATGATCTAAAACACATCCTTCGCTTTGTACCCATCCTCATGCTACCAAATTTGCAATAGATATTCCGGATCAAGAGAGATGCCTCTGAGTATGTTATAAATGCATTCCTCACTTAGCAGGACATCTAATGGGCTATCACAGTGAAACACTAATGGATGTTATTCAAAGATACCCCACTAATTCCAAGGAGATGTAATCCATTATGTAGGCATGTTAATCGTGGGGACATTATACTACTGGAAAGGAAATAATCATTAACATTTATTACAAGCTTCTAAAATTTATGTAGAAACAATGAAAGTTATAGAATGGATGCCATCAAAAGTATTCCACATACTTTCAACAATTCCATTTCAAGATTAAATATAGGAAGGGTGGCACCAACCATGTTGTTGAATACTTTAGTTGGCCCTTGGTTGTGGTTCTAACCACAATTCTTACCACGTATGGACATGATCCTCTAGGTGACCACAATTATACCATAGTGACTCTAACATTGTTTCTATTTATTATACACTAAGTGCAACGAAACAAGTTCAAGACTTCCACCTCTAGGACACACTTTTGTGCTATCTAGGCCATCTTTGTGTTCCTTTAATCCAAGCATGTAAAGGTTATTTGGGACACACATTATAGTTAGGTGGTAGGGAAATTTAGTGTGGAGAAGACAACAACCATGCCTCATAATTATTTTTACTAGCCAAAGTTTCAACAGGGCATTGAGCATAGTCGTGTACTAGTTGTGCCATTACTAAATCAACCATCAAGAAGCAAGGGTTGTACACTCCTCTACCAACCCCAAACATGTAGGTTTTAAACATGTATAGTTAATTTTTACAAACATATTCTTAATAAAAAATAGAAAAGATGTAATGAACACATACATATTAACACATATTTTGTATCTTGGAAACCAAAACTATGAAAACTAGAAATATTTTTAGTATTTTCTATCTTTACAAAGTTACAATACAATATGTATATCTTATGGCATACATAAATTTCCAATCCATTTACCCTAGATTAGAATATGACTATAGTTCCTTAACCAAAATTGAAAAAACATGGGTCGAACCACCAAGTGCCACAAAACCACTAAAAGGAAAACCATGTATTGAAAACTACTAAAAATAAATGCATAAATCACCCCAAAAAGTGTTTTAAGGGATCTATAACTAAACTCCTATACAGGGGGGCTTCCATCCCCTTATGAACTCCTCACTATGCCTAGTGTAACAAATCATCCATGGGGATAGTCGTACAAGGAATATAACACATACCCGACAAAACAAGCCCATGGAATATGTCCCGATGGATTACAAGTTAGGCTTTCCCCCCAATAAACATGGTCATGATTGTGTCTTTATGGTTGTCAATTCGTTTTCTAAGATGGCCTTTTTCGCAATGTGTAAAAAGAGTATCATAGCTGAGGCCAATGCTAATCTTTTCTTTGAGAATGTTTGGAATCATTTTGGGCTACCAAAAACCATCATTTTAAATAGGGATAACAAGTTCCTTAGTACCTTTTGGTCCAACCTATGGTCTCTAATGGACACCAAGTTGAATAAATCGACTTCCTTTCACCCAAAAATATATGCATAAAAAAGTCGTCAATATGATGTTGTGCATATCCTACACATGTGAAAATCCAAGCATCCTGATAAATGGGATGGGAACCTTCCATATGTTCGAAATAGCTTAAAAAATCTCTCCACATCTCTTTTAAGTGTGCTTGGGGTTCTAGCCATTACCCCCCATCAATGTAGCTATTCCCATTGCATCTTCGCCAACAAAGTCCTCCCACACTAAGATGAAGGGAGATAGAGTATCAATTTCTTTTAATGGTTCTAACATCTCCAACAATAGGTGCATGATATCTTGCAAAAGGTTGATTCCAAGTACAAGTAGCCACATTAATAACATTGAGTTCCACATAAGTTTTGGGATAGTGAGAAAATTTGGTTGCATTTGTAGAAAGTGTGCCACACAGGTCCCCATAGGAAACTCAAACCAGTCCAATATGGGTCTGTTGATGGCCAAAAATGACCATAATCAACACTGGGGAGATCACCTAGTGAGTGCCCCAATTAGGCCCTTATCAATTTGGGATGGTGATTCTGATAGGTTAAATGGGTCTAATTACCCTTTTCCTAAAATTGATCTAAAATAATTGTTAATCTAATCTAACTAATCTATATATACAAATCTAAGTCTAACACTTCCCTTTGCCTTCTAAAATATTATATTGCTTGTTTTCATTAGTAGGAAAAGGGAAAAGACTTTCTTTCTCACAACATGCTTGCAAGAGGTAGCCTTTTGTGGTAGTTGAAATGAGGGCTAAACTAAGCCGCATGGAAATTTTCTCCTACAAAAGGAGACTTTCCACAATGCATTCCTAAATGCAAATGTAATTCTAATCTACCATGCAAACAAAAAATGAAGTATATTCTATCTTGATAAGGAAAAGGAATATTCCTTGTCCTTTTCAAAAGAAAGATATAAAGGGGAGAGGGGGACTATAATTGAGTTTAAGGGTGAGATGTGCTAACACATGATAGAAATAGTTCATATATTTTGCAACAATTAGAAAATATACACATTAATGATAATCTCAATAAATAATTACTAATACCTCTCATGCATATACTTAAATTCAATTGTTAATAAATGGATTTAATATTAGATGAATTAAAACATTAAAGAAATAGTTCATTTAACTCAATAACAATTGATACATGAAAAGTTTCACAGATAAATAGTTATAAGAAACTACAAACAAGTCTCCTCGAATTTGATATTGTATCCTGATTCAAAATATGTTTGGTCTTGCAAAGATAGGTTTACATGATTTCGAATAGTATAAAACAAATGAAATTAACAATAACAATAACACCAATTATTAATAAACTATTCCAAAACATAATTAAATCAAATTTGAATTAACATAAGGGAAACAACAACAAGCTTGCAAGTTCATACAATAATGCAACAAAAAATGAAAACTTGTCATTAGCTCCAAAATGTTTACTCTTGTACAACCCTTTGAGTCTCAAACTTTTTTAAGAAGGAACTCTACAATAATTCAAAATCCTCTCATTTCGGAGATCAAAGCTCTACCTATTCTACATAAAATATCTTTCTTTTCTAATAATGTAATTAAAGGCATCCTCTTACAGAATTTCTCCCCATAGTCTCAAGATTTAGAATCCCTACAAATCCATATCTAGCATCTTTTATAGTACTTTGAATTTGTTCGGCTTCTTAACCCTTAGGCTCCATCTTCTTAGGTCTAAAAAATATCTGCAAAATATCCACAAAACAATATTACTAAAACCCATATAATAGTATATTTGATAATTAAAATAAAACTATATTAAACTAAAATTATAAAAAACTTTAGATAAAATCTAATTAAAAAACAGAAGGAAAGAAAAACAAACTAAATCTATACTAAAATAAAACTAAAATCTAAATGAAGAAAAACCAAAAATAAATAATAAATTTAATAATATCTAATTATGAGAGAATAAATTCTTTTAAAGTTAAAGTAAAGCAAATAAAATAAAGCTAAAACTATAAGAACGTCGAGTTAAACTAAAATAATTTAATTAACAAAAATTAAAACGATAAAACTAAATTAAATTAAAAGAAACTAAAACTAAAATAATTTAGTTAACAAAAATTAAAACAATAAAATTAAATTAAAATAAAAGAAACTAAAACTATAATAATGCAATGGAACTAAATTATAATAAACCTATAACTAAAATATCACTAAGTTAAAATTAGATGGTAATAAAAACAGAAAGTAAAAACTATGATTAATAATTATACAAAAAAAATGATTGGGGATTATAAATCTTCATGAGTTGGTTTTATTATTTACAAAAACTTAGGTTTTATATATAGTAAGGCCTACGTGAGTTTTATGGTCGTGTATACATATATACAATAACAAAAAATTATATGATTTATATTGTGCATGTTAAAATATGTATAAATATGTATATCATGGTTTATGTGTTATGTGATATATATGAAATGATGAGTTAGTTTTATATATATATAGTTCTCTTTGATTAAATATGATAGAAAGCGTTTGAATTTGGTGGTTTTAGTTTTAGTTTTTTTTAATATATTTTATTTAATATATTTACAAAATTATATATGTAATTGCAATAAAATAAAATTAATAAAATTAAATTCTATTTATATCAATTTAATTAATTAAAATGATTGATATTGATATATTTTGAAAATTTTGAAAATTTATAAAATAAAGAGTAAAATACATATTTACATGATTTAGGTCTAAGCAGACCGATTTCAACCAATCATAAATTTTAAATCAAGCAGCGAAAGCCGTGAAGATTACATTCGTTAGAAAGATGACAAGGAACCAAGACAATGGAGCAAAGAAAATGATAATCAAAATAAGTTGTAAATTCTTGAAATAGAGTTGCAACAAAGAAAATCAAGGGTTACACAAAAAATATATATATAGACGACCTCATAATTTTTTCGAAAAATTATGGGGGATGTTGGCACCATAACAGGGCCTTGCACCTTCACAAAGGCTATAGAGGAAAGTGATTTCCAATTGAGTGTCCCCCTTTTCCTTGAATTGCACCCTCTATTTAATGTGGAGTTATTTTGACTATATTTCACACTTCTATTGGAAACCTTGGAGGTGGATGAGTGTTAGGCACCTATAGAACTTCATCATATTACATTGAACAAAATACATCTAGTGTTAGGATATTCCAACACATAGGAAATAGTTAAGTACAACTTCGTCTAGTGTAGAGTTAGGTAAAGTGTGTTTCTTTACTATGTACTTTTGTAACTTACAATCCGATGGTTCATTCTCTCCTCGGTATTACCGACACTTGATTTGTGGCTTAACACCCGATTCGTCCATGATCTCTATTTAAAGATCATGGAGGGTCATTTGTAGGGTAACCATTCATGAGAGAAGC
This sequence comes from Pinus tabuliformis, assembly GCA_031772625.1. Classification (NCBI taxonomy): domain Eukaryota; kingdom Viridiplantae; phylum Streptophyta; class Pinopsida; order Pinales; family Pinaceae; genus Pinus; species Pinus tabuliformis. The sequence goes on along the minus strand of CM062805.1, from coordinate 1,046,153,024 downwards.
TTATGTAAATTTTCATTCTTTTATTAATAAATTGCCTGAAGTGGCCGCGTTGGCTCAGGCCGTGGACTGTTTCCTTCTTTGAGGGTTTTAACCACGTCAACAACACTGGTGTATTGATCTGTGATCTATTTGTGAGCGATGTCCTTTGGTGTTCTGTCTGAGGAGCTTACCCTGTAAATTCCTACATGGTATTAGAGCCAAGTTAAGGGCCGCATCCGTTGGTGATCGAAATCTGAAGCCGGTAGAATTGCATCCGACTTCCGTTTCCTAGATCTACTGTTTATGACTGCTTTCGGACCAAGATGACTGCTCTATTGTGTTAGGAGCATCTGTTTCAGTGAGGAACCCATTTCGTTTCACGCGAAAAGGTTTCTGGTAGCCCTAGCTACGTCATTTTTAAGATCTGGAGGTATACAATGTTTATTTCCAGTTTTCAGTTATTTTCTCTCTGTTTATTTCGGTTTATTTAGCTCTTTGTTTTTTAATTACCGGATCTATACTTTTTATTTCTGCGTATGCTCTTTGCCCCGCGACTCTGTGCGATCTGGGCAAATCAGAAACATAAGGAAGGATATTTAGTTTCCGGCTAAAACTAACTTCAACCTGCAAGGTTTGTTTTTTGTATGTCCGTGTTGGGTTTTTTGGTTTTTGTTTTGTAGGAAAAAAGGAGCTTTTTCAAGTAAGCACGCACCCCAAAGCTTCAGTAACTAAAAAAAAAAAAAAAAAAAAACAAAAAAAAACCCTTCCTCTTTTCCAAAAATGAGTAACCTTTTAATCTAGCTCACTTGGTCCAAAGCTACTTTATGAGAATAGAAGTCTTGAGTTCAAGTCTTTCTTTTTGTTGAGCTAATTAGATTAAGTTTGGAAAGGGGGCAGATTTTTTTTAAATATAACATTATCATTCATTTCCGCACATTCCCGCACTTCGTTGGCATCTTCAACAACTTTTCTTCAAAAAGCCATAACTTCTTCATCCGGAAGTTGTTTTCAGAGCCGTTTTTTTTTAATCAACCTAATTTTTTGAGATCTTTCCATTGGAACACTTAGTTTCAACATCTATAGCTTCAGTTTCTGTTAAAATGGAAAGTCCATGCCAAGTTATTCTTGACAGCACCAACTACTTCCAATGGTGGTCCTACATTGTAGATTTACTTAGAAGTAAAGGTCTTTACAGAATAGCCTCAGGCCAAGAAACCAAACCGAAAGATGAAGATAAGGCAGCCAAATGGGAAAATAGGAAAGATCAAGCACGTGGGTTGATAGGGATGTCTATTTCTCCAGACCTTAGATTCCATATTGCAGAACTTGATACTCCTAATGAAGCAATGAAACAGATCACTAAAGTTTTTGGAATTAAAAATGAACTTAAATCCCATCAACTCGAAAATGAGTTGCTTACATTGGACCCTAGTAATTTTTCTTCCATTGAAGATTTTTTGTTCAAGTTCAAGACCCTTAGACTTCTCTTGGAAGGTGTTAAGGTTAAGAAAGAAGATGGTAACCTTATCTATTCCATTCTTACTAAGTTGGGACCAGCATACTCTGTGTTTGTTTCCACCTTCCATTCTACAAGAGAAGCCTTCATTTCTCAAGGACAAGACTACAAGTCCCCTTCCTTTGATGCCTTTTGTGATTCTTTAATAAGAGAACAAGAAAAACTCTTACACCTTGGTCTTCTTAATCTTGGAAACTCTTCTAAGAAAGCCTTAGCCGCCCAACAACAACCAAATTCAAAGAATCCTAAGAAGTCGTATCCTAAAAAGAATGGTCCTAAACTAAACAAGGGTCCTAAGCAATTTCAGCCTCAAAATGAAAAATCACTTCAACAAAATGATAAGGCAAATAAAAACAAAGGGAAGAGACTGATAGACATTGCCACTTTTGTAATCGAGACGGCCATTTAGAATCCAAATTCTTTAAGAAGATGGAAGCCTTGGAAGCATCAATGAAGAAGCATAACATCCATTTGGAGCACTCAACAGCTTCAACTTCATCTTCAGGAATAACACTTTCTGCATGTGTTTTTCAAGCATCTCGCTCTGGATATGCACTCAATGTATCTTCTTCTTCTCATTCTCATGAGTGGCTCATTGATTCTGGAGCTTCTTATCACATGGCCAAAAACAAAGCCATGTTTTCTTCTTTAAATGATTGTAACACGAAAAATATATATGTTGGTGATGATAGATCTCTTAGTGTTATAGGGACTGGAACTGTTCATATAGACAATGGTCAATTCAATGATGTATTATGTGTTCCAACCTTATCTTGCAACTTTCTATCTGTATATCAGATAACTCATTCAAGTGAATGTAAAATCGTTGAATTTTCACCTCATGATGTTGTAATTAAGGACCTAAGAGATCCTAGACAGATTTTAGCTACTGACATTGCTGATGATTCTACAAGGTTGTATAAGTTTAACAAATTTGGGTCATCAAATCTTCCCTCGGTATTTGTTGCTCATAATGATGAAATGAACAAAATTTGGCATGAGCGATTTGGTCACTTAAACTATCGCTCCCTTAAGAATCTATGTAAATAAAATATGGTGGCAGGTCTTCCAATGGTATCTTGCAGAGATGGTGTTTGTTCCAGATGTGTACTCGGAAAACATCATCCGAATAGTTTTGAAAAACGTGCCTCTTGGCACGCCTCAACCCCTTTACAGCTTGTGCATAGTGATTTATGTGGTCCACTTCCAGTTGTTTCATTCTCTGGCTACAAGTATTTCTTAACTTTCATTGATGATTTCTCCAGACGCACTCGAGTATACTTCTTAAAACTCAAGAGTGAAGTATTTAACATGTTCTTGGCCTTTAAGGCCTTTGTTGAAAAACAATCTGAACATCAAATTCTTAAGCTAAGATCTGATCATGGCGGAGAATATGTTAACCAAAAATTCATCAACTTTTGCACTGAGAATGGAATTCAAATTCAACATACTATTCCATATACTCCACAACAAAATGGTGTAGCTGAAAGGAAGAATCACACCTTAAAGGAAATGGCTAATTGTATGCTTCAATCTAAAGGACTTAGTCTTAATTTTTGGGTAGAAGCAATTAACTGTGCAAATTACATAATAAATCGCACTCCTACTAAGGTTTTAAAGATTATCACTCCAGAAGAAGCATGGAGCTCAATTAAACCAGACGTAAGTCACTTTTGTGTTTTTGGAAGTGAAGCATGAGCCCATATTCCAGATGAGAAACATAAAGCTTTAGAACCTAAGAGTGAAAAATGTATTTTTGTTGGATATTCTGAAGATGTCAAAGGATACAGACTTATTCCACTTAAGTCCAAAAATGTTATCATTAGAAGAGAATCTCAAGGAAAATTTTAAGGATGGAAAATTTTCTTGAAGTTTCAAACATTGGCGAATCTCACTAATCCCTAATATGCAAATTATAAATGTTTATTGATATATTTGTAAAATTAATCAAATTTATAATTATTTTATATATAGTCTCTCTATAATGTTGGCGATTTTTAAGGTAAAATAATTTTATATTCTAAAATTTGGGCGAATCGTCTTTTATAAAATTGGAAATTGGCGAATCTTTTTTTTGGAAAAATCATGGAAAATTAGCCCACTGGGCGAACATTAGCCCCTAAAATTTTCCATGGAAGAGATGTAAAGTTTGCTGAAAATATATCGACCTACGAGCCTAGTTCGGCGGTTGTGCCACCTTTCTCTATCATTTCTACTTCTGAAAATATTTCTTCTTCAGATGATGACAGCGAGGATGACAATCCTCCCCCACCTTCTCAGGATCCTCCTTCAGCTCCTCAGCTTCCAAAATGGGTCCGTGCTACTTAAGATGCAGCAGGTGCTCTTGCCGGTGATCCTACAGATCAGTGACGTACACGTCCTCAGTTCGATAGAGCCTCTTCTTTACTAGCTTAAGCTTCAGCTAATTATGATCCTAACACCTTTGCAGAAGCTTCAGGCCATCTAGATTGGGACGTAGCTATGAATGAAGAATATCATTCAAATGATACATGGGATCTTGTTCCTCTACCAAAGGGATGAAAACTTGTTAGATGCAAATGGGTTTACAGAACCAAGTATGGACCAGATGGAAAAGTTGATAAACATAAAGCTCATCTTGTTGCTAAGGGTTTTTCACAAGTTGAAGGCATTGACTATACTGAAACCTTCTCCCCTGTTGCCAAAATGAACTCTATCTGCCTTGTTCTTTCCCTTGCTGCCTCTTTCAAATCGGAATTCCATCAGATGGATGTTAAATCTGCCTTCTTGCATGGGGACTTGCAAGCCCCTTGAGCTTGGTATGCCAAAATGGATAGCTTTCTTTTAGAAACTGGCTTTTCTAGGTGTCATTCTGACAATACTGTCTACACCAAGAAAGTAGGCAAGTCTCTTATCATTCTTGTTATTTATGTTGATGATCTTATCCTTATTGGTAGTGATCCCAACCTTATAAACCATGTGAACTCCATCCTTAAAAATAATTTTGTAATGACAGACTTAGGACATTTGCATTATTTTCTTGGTCTTCAAGTCTTGCAATCTAAGGAAGGTATTTCCCTTTCCTAGTCCAAGTATGCCTGTGATCTTCTATGCCATTTTCACATGGAAGACTGTAAGCGAACCCCTTATCCCTTTCAGTCTAGAGCCAAACTTCCAGTCACTTGTACTTCGCCTGAAGTTGATGCTACCTTATACCGTCAACTTGTAGGAAAATTTTTGTATTTGACCCATACTCGTCCTAACCTTTCCTTTGTTGTTGGCCTTATTGCTCGGTTTATGCAAAACCCACATGAAAGTCATTGGAAAGCAGCTAAAAGAATACTTTGTTATGTTCGAGGTACAGTTCAGTTTGGGATTCATTACAATGCAAAAGCATCTCCTCTATTGGTTGGTTTCACTGATTCTGATTGGGTTGGTGACCCTGATGATCAGAAGTCTATTGCAGGTTATGTGTTCACTCTTGGTTCAGGACCTATTACATGGGCTTGCAAGAAACAAAGTGCCATTTCTCTTTCTTCAGCAGAAGTAGAGTATCGTGGTGCCATAGAAGCTAGTAAGGAAGCCCTGTGGCTTCGTCAGATCCTGTCAGAGTTTGGCTTTCAGCAGCAGCATCCGACTACAATTTGGTGTGATAATCAAAGTGCCATTCAACTATGCAAAGATCCAGTCCAACATCAGTGCAGCAAACACATTGAACTACAAATGCACTTCATCAGAAAGCTCATTCATGACCATGTTCTTGAAGTGAAATATTGTTCAACAGATGATCAAGTTGCAGACATCTTTACAAAGGCTTTCACAGAGGCAAAGTTTACTAAACTTCGATTTATGGTTGGAGTTCAGGAAGTTGTCATTAAGGGGGATAGGCTCTAATGCCTCCTTCCTTCTCCTATTGTGTCATATTTTTACATCCTTCAATCCTATCCCAAGTTGTTCTTAAGGGGGGATGTTAGGATATTCCGACACATAGGAAATAGTTAAGTATAACTTGGTCTAGTGTAGAGTTAGGTAAAGTGTGTTTCTTTACTATGTACTTTTGTAACTTACAATCTGACGGTCACGATATGTAGTGATTTGACGGTTCATTCTCTCCTTGGTATTACCGACACTTGATCTGTGGCTTAACACTTAATTGGTCCATGATCTCTATTTAAAGAGCATGGAGGGTCATTTGTAGGGTAACCGTTCATGAGAGAAGCTTATGTAAATTTTCATTCTTTTATTAATAAATTGCCTGAAGTGGCCGCGTTGGCTCAGGCCATGGACTGTTTCCCTCTTTGAGGGTTTTAACCACGTCAACAATATTGGTGTATTGATCTGTGATCTATTTGTGAGTAGTGTCCTTTGGTGTTCTGTCTGAGGAGCTTACCCTGTAAATTCCTACATCTCATTATATCATGGACATCAAAATGAAGGCCACATACCAACAGAGCATACAACTATATCAAGTTGTTAAAGCAAGCCAACTTATTCAACAAGGCAAGTGGCTCACCAAGATTTAAATTTAACAAAAGTTTCCCTACCTTCTTTAAGAACTTGACGCAATGGGGATCATTAATTCCTAAGGGGGGAGGATTTATCCAGGTGGATATCAATGGTTATCCACCTCTTCCATTGAATCAACACAATTCTCCATCTTGGTAGTTTTCTTAAGATTTTTTGGGTTCTAAACTTTTGGGGTCATTTTAAGGCCCTAAACAATGATTTTTCGATGATTCGAGGGCCTAAGGTTGCCATATGCGTAGCCATAAACTGCATTTCTTAATTAGATCTTTCCATTGAGTTGTTATGAGCCCTTGAATGGAGGTTGTATGCAAAAGTTGTGAACCCAATAATTTGAAGTATCAACTAACCATTGTGGGGCCCACAAACCTTTTGGAAGTTCACCTCCTAAGATTAAGGTTTTATACCTTTAGGTTTCTAATGGTATGTTGAAATCCACCCTCTCAGCCTCTTGTGATAGCTTTTGCATATGAATGTAGTTTCCATCTCTCTCTCTTTAGAGATAAGTTGTCACCATTATAGCTAGTTTATATTCTATAATATTCTATTAATTTATTCATTGATACATGTTGATTTTTCATTGTATTACTATGCTCTATGTTATATTTATGTGTGTGTGTGTGTGTGTTCAATTTCCTTTACTTCCTTTCATTTTGCTCCTTGTACAACCTAGATCATGAATTCAACCAATTTTCCCTAAAAATCCTCCCCAAATCTACTAGGATTTTGTTGGAAGTTATAGTTCCACTTAATTGATGGGAATTGTGCATGTGTCATTTTGTCATGAAGGGTTTTAGAACATTTTAAGAAATCTCATATTGCCAAAATTTCAAAATGTTGAGGGATTAGGGTGGAACTTTGCCTTGAAAAAAAAACTCATCAAAAAGATTGAGCTTGTCACCTTTTTATTCACTCAATGATGTAAGGGTTAAAGATAATTAGTGGTTAAATGATTTAACTGTCCTGATTTGTCATGATTCAACTTTCAAATTTAGGTTTGGTTAAGTTCTATTTATAAAATTATTCCTAAATTGAGAAAACATTGTAATATTAATTTATCAGTCTATAGTGTAAGATTGGGGTAAGCTACCACTTGTAGAGAGATGTTTCTCAAAATGAATTCAGTAAATGTTAGTTTTTGTAGCATCGAAGGTGTTCTAGTCTCGAAAATTTGTGGAGAGACTAAAACACAGGAGTTCTCCATAACCCAGAAATAATTATGGAAACTCCACCTAGAAGTGTCTTAATTAGATTATTAACCAAATTTTTAATATTTCCTAAGGCAAAACTTAGGAAAACTAGTAAATTAATTAGTATTAATTGAGAAAGGTGAAAATTATCTAGAAACTCCTATGGATTGATCTAGAAATGATCTCAGCCATTAATTATGTTTCAATCTTGGCCATTGGAGTTCCAACTGGAGATTATAAGAGGAGGTTGATGGGTAGATGGAGAAACACACAAGTGCAGATACTCAGTGATCTAGGCAGTTCGATTTTCCAATGCAAGTGATTCAAGAGGAGAAACTAATTCAATGAACGAGTAGCAAGTGATAGAGAGGGGAAGAGACAATGATTTAGATAAATATTTTCCAGTTCCAAAAGGGCAAGAGAAGAGGCTGAGTTATTTATCCTGGAAGCAACGCAAGGCCTCCGTAGTTGCTTCAATGACCAATTCAATTTTGCTAGAGAGGAGGTCATTTCAATTTCTAGAGGTCAAGAGGATTTTCCAGGAGGCCAGAGAGACATGTTCCTAGTCAAAAGTAAGAAAAATGACTTGATTAGCATCAGTTCCAGGCAGAGCATGTGAGGGTCTATGCAGAGGTTACACTAGGCTTGCGCAGAGGGTTTGGAAAACTTTCTTTTCAGAGGTTAGTTAGAGTCAAGATTGCTTAGAGATGAGGGTAAATTTCCTTGGAAGATTTTGCCAGTATTTCTCTCAGATTGGATAGTCAGTTGGGCATCTAAATTTATTGTACTCAGAATTCACTGTTGCGTAATAATAAAAACCCTCAGCTACTGCACCGATTTTCCCACTTTGGGTTTTTCTAGGGACAATTATCCAAAAATAACAGTGTCATCATTTTTGTGTGTGTGCTATCATTTATCAGTTTCTAGCATTTCTTTTTCTGCATTGTTTATTTTATTTTATGAATAAATTGCAGTGTGATTAATTTGATATTAATAAAAAAATTGATAAACTAAATAATTAGTTAGGAGGATTGATTATGGTTGTTATATTTCAAGAAACTTTCACGTGGTATTAGAGCCAGGTTGATAGAAAGGAGGCTCATAGTTGAAGGAAGAGAAATAGCACTCTGAAGTATACCCAAAATTCACCAGTGTGGCCATGGATCAATTTGATGTTCAGGGGGCTTCAAAGTTGTCTTCTAGATTGGAGGATGAATTTAATTGCTTATCAGGCTTAGCTTCATAGGGTGTCTGGTATATGGACAATGGACCATCATCTCACATGAGAGGCGCTAGAGAATATTTCTCTAGCTATAATGAGGGGCATATAGATTTCTAGATTATGATGGGAAATGAAACGAAGTGTACTCCATTAGGGAGAGGTACCATCAATTTTCAGATGAAGTCTGGAGCAAGTGCTAGTGCTACATATGTACTACATGTGACAGGATTGGGTATGAACCTAATTTCAGTATCCCATCTATAGGATAAGGGATATGATGTCCACTTCATATGGAAGAAGGTGTTTTTCAAACACCCAAGCTAGAAGAGGGTGAAACAAATTGGAGTTCGAAGCAACATGTTATATAGGTTGCAACTTGATTCTCCAATGGCACGGGTGGGTAGTGACAATAGTAGTAGGAAGTAACTGAATGAAATATGACATAGGAGAATGGAAAATTTACATCATTGAGCTCTGAAGATGCTCAGGGAAACAATAACAGGGGTTCCAGAACTTGGCAGAGAACATGATGATGTGTGTAGAGGGTGCATGCTTGGGAAATATGTTAAGACAACATTCAAAAGAAGTGATAGCATAGCATATGACATGTTAGGACTTATACACTCATATATTTGTTGCTCGATGTCGACTAGATCTCTTAGTGGGGCCAAATATTTCGTCACCTTTATTGATGACCATTCAAGGAAAACTTGGATCTACTTCTTGAAGACCAAGGATGAGGTATTCAATCGTTTCAGGGAGTTTAAGGCTCTCGTGAAGAATGTGATAGGGATGGAGATCAAGGTGATTTTCTCAGATAATGGTGGAAAGTATATTGATAAAGAATTGGCAAAAAAAAAATTGGTGAAGGAAGGCATTAAAAGAGCGTGGAAAGCTCCATACAATCCACAACAGAATGGGGTAACAGAGTGGAGAAACAAAACTATATTTGGGGCTTCAAAAGAAATGTTATATGACCAGGATTTTCTAGGTTTCTATGGGAAGAGGCATGTAACACAGTAGTGCATATTCATAACAGGACTCATAGAGAATTAGGGAAGAAAACACCAGAAGGAGTCTTCACAAGGAAGAAACTAGACGTTAGTCAGTTCAGGGTCTTCGATAACATTTCTTATTTCCATGTGCTAGATGAGAAGCGCATCGAATTAAATTAGGATGTAGAGAAGGGGTTCTTCATTAGATATAGCGAAATGTCAAAGGCATACAGGATCTAGATTCCTAGAAATAAGAATATTGTAGTAATATGGGATGTAAAGTTCATGGAGGACCAAGATTTCAAGAGATCCCGTGAGATGCTTGTAGGTGATCAGAATAATCCAGTTGAAGCTCCATTGGTCCAACAGTAGGGGAAACCATAGGGGATGCCAGTGGGATCGCTAGTGGAATAGTCACACTGATCCAATTTAGTGACCAGTATTAGCATTTGCTCAGGTGGAGGGGATCCAATGAAATCATAGCAGATAGAGAAACAAAGGTAGGATGAGGAGGAGTTGATTAAACCTCCCGCTAGTATTCTAACCACTAGAGAAGTTTGTCAGACATTAAGAGATGAAAAGGAGTTCATTGAAGGTCCTAGAATGAACAAGAGAGAGCATAGAGCCTGAAAGGTACCAAGCATTGGTGGCTTAGGTTGTAGAACCTTCCAACTTTCAGGAGGTTGCACAACATTAGGTGTGGTGTTGTTGATGTGACAAAAACCCTCCAAAATCGTGCCTACACTTAAATTTTGGAGCCTATTGAGGATCATGTGATCAGTCATTCCGTAGCCACTTCTTGGTCAGATGATGCCTTATTAAGTTTTTGACCTCCCTCTTGGATTATAAGTGTCAAAGTCATCTGCTCGCACATGCTTAGTATGCAAAAAGTTCATGAGCGAATTCTTTTTACGCAAGCTTTTACAAGCATAACACAGTCCATTAAGACCATTCTTGTGCAATGATCAACCCATCTCGATAATTAGTGCATGCTTTCAATGATAATATCTCACTTTTAGCTGTGATTGTACTTTTGTTTAGGTGATTTTTCCAAACTGTCGCTTATGCGTGCCTTCACTTTCACTAGTGTCACTTTCATGTTCTCAATTGTCGCCTTCACTTGATTTCATCTTAATTAGTGTCATTTTCATGTTATCTTGGCTCTGACATGTGTAATTTTCATTGTAGTTCGCACGTTCACACTTTTCTCTATAAATAGAAAATGTTGTCTTTTGGCATGGGAAGTGTCACTTGTCATTAAGGGGTAAATTTGGTGTTGATGAGTCCTACTAGTCATGTAGACATGTTTTACACTCATTCCCAAAGTTTCATGAACTGACACACAAGTGTTGCAACTTTTGTCACAAAGTATATCTTTTGTGTTGCACTTGGAGAGGTATGTTCCATTGTTCTCGCATTGAGGTCATCATGTTGTTCTTGCTTTTTTGAGTGATCAATGTTGCACCGTTGACTATTTCAAGTGTGTGATCATGATCTAGTTTTGTCTCTGCTCACTTGAGCCTCGCTGATCCCACACTGAGCCTTATTCAGAAAATTTTGTGCCCTGGAAACTTGACTTCACTCAGACTTCCTGAACTAATTATTACGCAATCTCAATCCCCAATCCTTAAGCTTGCCTCTTGGAACTGCGCACTGCGCAATCTCAGTCCTTAGTCCTAGTCCTTGAGCTCCAAAACTGTGCAATCCTTGCTTCCAACCATCCTTCTCTGTGTAGTCTCAAGAATTTGAGCTCTTGAATGGTGTAATTGCGTAATCACTTGGCCTCTCTCCCTCCACGACCGCACATTAGGAAAATTCAATCTTCAAGCCTAAAGCTTGAGGCCTTGAACCCCTTAATTACGCAATCTCCTAGTTTGTTCTCTTGTCTAAACTACGCATTGGGAAACTTCAAGCCTCAAGATTGACCTCTTGTGTTTCTCAACTTCACAGTCACTCAGCTCAAGTCTTCAGAACTACGCACTACATAGTTTCAAGGCTCAAGCCTCCAGCTTGAACCCTTGAGTCTCTCAACTGCGCAGTCCCTCTGCCCATTTAACACCCTCCTCCCACATCTACCTAAGTAACCATCCAACTAGGGTAAACATGCAATGAGAGGCTACTATGATAAGACTCAACCTCCTAGGTAACCTTAAGGAAATGGATTCAACAAAAAAAGACCTTACAGACGTCCCTCGGGTGCTTCGGGACCCCTAGGAGATTATCCACCACTCTAGGTTCCCAACCCCTACATTAACCTAGTATTTCAATGAACTAAACTGAAATTCGATCTCATGACAAGGCATGCATGTGACTCGAACTCTATATTCTCTCCCATAATTCCTGAAAGGAAGAGACTGCAGTCTTTTTCAACCAGTTCTGTGCCAAAGACTATGTGATTTAAGCCACTTTTTCAGGGCTAGTATCAAAACCAATGCCTAGAACTTGATGAGACTTTCCAAGACAATAAATGACACCAAAGAAAAGCCTCTAACACAAAACTTGATTAGGGCCTTGAACTAACCAAGCCTAACCATGAAAAGCATTTTTTCAAACACTTAGTAAATATGCAACCTACAGGAGCAAATACCAGATCTAAGCATAGGGGTCTCATACTTATATGATATTCACTATTAAGCATTGTTTCCTTATCACTTTAACCGCCATTCCATCCATTAGGTCATAGATACATTGTTCATTGATTTACAAGTAAAAGCATGATGAGATCCATACATAGTTGTTGTCATAAAACATATACACAACCAACATAATAAGGATAGAAATATCAAGGAAATCACAGCCATATACACCACATATAATCCATCATAATACTAACAGAAATATCAGGAGAAATAACCTTTCATTGATGATTCAAAATCCAAACCTGAGATGAAACTTCCATGTTCCACCCAACCGTAGAATGGTTGAGCCAAATATCTCTTTAGCCATTCACCCTCGTGCCATATTCCAAGCATGAATGTGGGATCTCATAGAACAAATCAATCAAAACTCATCCAAGGATTCTAGAGGCCATCCACCTTAACCCATCAAATAATGATTCCACCTCATGGCCAGACATCATAAAACCATCATTAGATTGGTCTCCATCCATGCCTTCTAGGGATTCCAGAGCGTTTGTTCCAACCAAGGTGTCCAGGACTAGTAACTCAACCCACATCTTAAACAGGGCTTCCAAAGCGTTTGTCGAACCAGGGCTTCCAAGACTAGTAACTCAACCCACCAAGGGCTTCCAGAGTGTTTATCCAAAAAAGTTTTCCAGGTCTTGTATCTCAACCCACCGAGGTCTTCTAGAGCGTTTTTCCAACACGAACTTCCAGGAACTAATAAATCAACCCAAGCTAGGGAAACATGAGAACTAACAAAAAACAAACAATGAAAGTAAACCCAATATAACCATGGCTATCCAAGAAATGGAAAGACTAGACAATCCACTGTCAATCTCAACCATCCTCCATGCCAATGACAGATCACAACCAAAAATCCACATGCATATGCCATGCATGCCAAAACTAGTGAAGGAAACATACATGCAACTCGGTACCTACAAGAAAATATGATGTAGTTGCTGATCTCGATGCCCTCTTGCGCTTTCCTACTCTTCCCTTTCCTTCTTACTCCAAGAATCCAAGTATGCCACACCCACCAAGAATGCTCCAAGAAAAGTCTAAGTCTCCAAGAGTATGAGAGAGAGAGAATAGAAGATAGCTCCACCAAAACTCGTTAAAAGCTTGAGCCAAGAGCTTACACTGGCTAAGAGCTTACCAATTGATCCTCAGAAGTCTTTTTATTAATGAGGCCTCTATTTTATTCATTTAAGTTATTTTCCTTCATTTTCCTCCTCACATGCAACTTGCAACCTTTCACTTTCCTTTTCACCTAATTTCCTTTATTTTCATAAAGAAATGTGTAAAAAGGGTCATTTTTCCTTTCCAAAGCCTTATCCAATGCCTTTGCCAATTTCCTTAGCCATAATAAACTGAATCAACACCCACTAGGATGTCCCCCCCTACCATTCAACTTGAAATATATGTCCCATTGACTGTGGCCTTATATATTTTTTACATGGAATTTTCACTAGGGCTATTATAGAACCCTCCCCCTCGGGTGAACACCATCCTTGATGTTCAATGACACTTATAACCAACAAGACTGTTGAAAACAAAACATTCTGGCCATGGAGATTTATAACATAGTTCATTGCAGTATTTACAATGACCATTGCTGAAACACAACTTATTACGATATTTACAATAACCACATAGACACATACACATTTTATTCAACCATCAAATAACCATACTGTCTATGGAGCTTTATAAATCCAACTTGATACAATATTGACAATAATACACACATATGCACATTTTCTCAACCAGCAAATAAAAAGGATACGATGCTTGCATCTGCAACAAGGGAATCTAGAGGCTCACACCTCCACCCTCAAAGTAATACTAGGATTCACCTCCTTTCCAGGAAGTCTAGAATCCATGGCAAAATCAAATCTGCATCCAATGTCCAACACTGTAATCCCGCGTCACTTGTCCTCTCAGTGAACAATTACCGAATCATTGTTCCAGGGCGCACTCCCAATGTGCATCTGATTCCATCTAGAAATGTTAAGGACCAAAAGAAATCCATCCTTGGTCTTCCCTTCTCTGCTCTACAGTCCCTCTAGCAATCTAGGTAGCCCCTTCTGTGCAGTCACACACCTTCCAAGTTCCCCTGGAGCCGCCATCCTAGGTAGTGCATCTCTTGGAAGATACAAAAACCAAGGCATATCCCTGCCTTAAAACCAACATACCGGTCACAACATGCTCATGGAAAACAATGGACACTATTGGGTACTAGTGTCCCACAATGGCCCTGCTCCTGAATACTTTACCAGCATACTGTTGCATGTTCCAATTTCTTTTGTTGTTGCAAATTCTTGCAGTCGATTTCAACCACTGAACCAGTCATTTCCATGCTTCTTGTACCAAGAACATAACTTCCATTAGATTAAAAATAAATTGAAATAAATTCACATCATACTTCATTGGTAGCTCGTCAATAAGGTACACTTGCAATTATGTTCGCTTCTTGTCGCAACAAGTCAAACTAGCATCTTTGACCAAATCATCATGTATAAACATATCACATCTCGTTAGCTCAAAACTCAACCATCGTAAATCAACATCATAAATCACATGTAACCATCATAAACTAGAATCATAGATCACATATAATCATCATAAACCACATGTATAATAAAGTTGAAATAAAATACTGATACTTAACCTTCATCAATCCTTTCTTCTTCCTTTGTTCTTTCTGTAGACACACCGGATCTGTTGCCACACCCGAAAAACACTCAGTGCCTTCTCCTCAACCATGTGCACATACACATAGCATGCATCACACACATACAACAACGCATGACATGCAACACCATGTACCTATACCTGACATACAACACATACAACTATACCCAGTGTACAACGCAACAGAATACATACTCCTACATTCGTCGTACAACATGACATGATACATATACATACACAATGTACATCACAAGACATACATCCACACATAACGTGAGACACCACAAAGTTCATATGCATACACCCGATATACAACACAACACAAATATGTATATAGAGTGCAACACAATGAATGCATATGTCACGATACCATGACTACACAATGCACATACATAGTATCACATGCCCACAACACAACATGTACGACATGCACTCAATCCCACATGTACACCAATACCACATGTACAAAGAACCACTTGCACAACGTGTGCACGACATCACAGATGCAACATGTACAACATATATAACAGATGCACAACAGTAGTACCACACATCCAAACCACACTGTCTTTACCAAGAAACCTTGTTTCCAGTGTATTATCCATGCTTGTCCTAGCATGTCGCATACCACACTGTTTTTATTTCGTTGATGTATCCCTCGGTATAACCTGTCCATAACATAGACATAATATAATCACATAATATCAACTCATAACCACATGATATTGACCTCGTGTATTTGTCACGACCATTCTTCCACTTGATTCCTCATAAACCGGGAACCTCATCATGCAATTCACCTTCATAAGCAATCATTCCTCCGCACGAATGATCCCTGACAACCCGCTCAAACAGTGAAATTGATACATAGATACATAGATACATATACCTAAACATTAGGATAAAACAATCATGATCCTATTAGGAACGATATGCATACATACAAATACATACATATAAACAGTAACATAAAATAATAATGGTCTAGTCAGTCATCGACATACATACATACATATGTACATATAAACATTAGCATACTCATGATCACAACATAATTAAAATATCTCAAGGTCAAGGTTAAGAAAACTCCCTTTATGTGTGCAACACATGCACAACATGTGCAACATCAAGAACAACAATTCACAATATAGCCAAGGCATACAACACCTCCAATCCATTCAACTTACCCTTCTTGATTACCTTTCCCATGATTGTTTTGTCAACGTCCATTTACCACAATGGACCCAACTAGCCCAAGCGACTGTCATAGTCTTACCTTCCGTCACGCTTACTCATGTGCAAAACTTCATTTGAGTCATACATTACCTGTTGGGTACCATACAACTCTCCCCGAGCTCCATTAAATTTTCTCCTTCCCCAACTAATTCCCAAGTCACTCAAAACAATGAAGGAAAGATCGAGAAGAAAACAAGAATAAAACCACAGAAAACCAACAACAATATGACACCACAGACAAAGTGTCATAGCTATGCACCAGACACAATCAAAATCGCCATTCAAGCGAAACAATCGCAAAATACCACAAGGAAGACTAACAACAAACACCATGATGAAATCCCCATTGTTCGCAAGGAAATCTCAACCCGAGCCTTCTTCAGAATTTCATGGCAAGTTCCTTTCCATGTAATCCCCTACATCATATTGCCATAAACACATAATTGTCAATCCATAAATAAACATAATGACATACTAGTTACCTTACCTTGTTGTGCCAAACATGTTGCTTGTAATTGAACACATCCACACCATCTCTTATGGGACTCCAATTCCCTTGACAGATCTACCTGCAACTAGAGACTGGCTAATATACCTATCAAGTATATGTTCATGACTATTTCACAATCCACATGATGTTAGACAAAATCAAGGTTAATAAGACTTCTTGTATGCGAGGCACTCATTCGTTTGGAATTAGGGTTTTCAAACATAGCCAAAGGAATTCTTGCCCAATTCCTTTCTTTTACCCTTTTTACCTAGTTGCAATCGAGGCTTACTATGTATTGCCACATCACCCAACTGTTAGTTATATAAACATATCAACTATTACCTTGTCATACTAATACCAAGCATGTTTCCTACAACTGTTTACCCATGTCAATCACACATTCCAAATATCAAGACAATCATATATATCAATTTGAAATCAACCTTTACAAACAATCATGTCATAATCCATAGTCAACTCATAGTCATTAGACATAATTCTACAACTGTCACCTACTATACTCAAGTACATATCAATTGTCTCAACACATATGTGTTAGTACAATCATCTCAAAACAAGATCATTGGAACACATACTTGTATTATGCAAGTCATCAAACATTCAACCAACTTGCAAACATACAATGTTAAGTAAATCAACTAGATGAAATGATAGACACCAAACACTCAACATAAAATAGACGAAATAATCATGAATGAAGCACCAAGTATACTGCATAAGAAAACTCATACCTTAGTGTACCTCAGGGGAGGCTATCTTGTCTACACAATCAATCTAGTTACCAAGATATAACTTTACAACATGTCATCTCAAACATAAATAAAATCGTGATATCCGTAACACTAACTAACTAACATGTTCACATCATAAACTCATAAGCATTTATCATTCATGCATAACAACCACGTGTGAAAAGTCATCACAAATATGTCAGCTCATACCTAAATATCGTGACCATAACTATCTACACAGTCCAATCCAATTTAGCACGATACATATAACATCAATATATTAATGTTATAACCCTAATCGTCAAGTTAACTAACATATAACAAAAATAATTTAACATATAGCATGCTCATAAAAAACATATGACCTAATCATCAAGCTAACTATCATATAACAACAAGAAGTTAACCTATAACATACTCATCAACAACATATAACATGATCATCAAGTTATCTAACATAAAAAAAAAATAGCAATGCATACAACCACAGGTTACTATCATTCATGACACATGTGCATGTGACTATACTAATCAACTATCATCTATCATGTATGTAACCATAACATCAAAAACATGTACATAAACCTAATGTATATAAACCTAATGCATATGACAATCCTTAACTTACATACCTACATGCCAAACATACAATACATGTATGACTATCTTCTCTTGCCTTGAGGTCCAATGCTACAACTTCACTTTAATGATCTACATCTCATGTTCTATCTCATCCAACACATTAGCATCATAACAACCAATAACACCATGATGACCTAAATTTGCATACAATGACTTCACAAGGCATTTTTGACCTACTATTCATGCATAAATATAACCAAGACTATACATGCATAACAACTACATATAGACATATAACACATGAGTGAAAAACCATATACACACCATTTTAGCTAGAGTCCAGTCATCAATGCATGACCATATCAACTACACAAACCATGACCTCATGCGTGACAACAACAACCACCTCACGTGCATTTGATAACATGCAAACACTGACGTGCATAACAATGCATAGTCAACCATACACACCTGAAGATATACTCCACATCAACACCTTCAACCTTCACATGACGACATCACTACAACCATGATCAGCACCATGAAAATGCAACACGCATATGAACTATAGGAATAAGAAACACATATGAAACCAGCATGAATGCATGACAACACACAACCCATCCAGTCCGAGGGGTGAACCATGCTCTGATTCCACTCTGTAACACCCTCCTCCCACATCTACCCAAGCAACTGGCCATCCAGGGTAAACATGCGATGAGATGCCACTATGGTAAGACTTAACCTCCTATGTAACCTTAAGGAAATGGAGTCATCAAAATAAGGCCTTACAAACCTCCCTCAGGTGCTTCAAGACCCCCGGGAGCTAATCCACCACTCCAGGTGCCCAACCCCTGAGTCAATCAACTAAACCCAAAGTCGATCCCACGAAAAGGCATGCATGTGAATGGAACCATATAATCACTCCCACAATGCTTGCAAAGGAGAGACTGCAGGCTTTTTCAGCCAGTTTTGTGCTAGAGACTGCAAGATTTAAGCCACTTTTTCAGGGCTAGTATCCAAAACAATGCCTAGAACTTGATGACACTTTCCAAGACAATAAGTGACACCAACGCAAAGCCTCTAACACAAAACTTGATTAAGGGATTGAACTAACCAAGCCTAACTATGATAGAAATTTTGTCAAACACTTAGTAAATATGCAACCTATAGGTGTAAATAACATATCTGAGCATAGGGGTCTCATACTTATCTAAGATTCGCCATGAAGCATTGTTTCCTTATCACTTTAACTGCCATTCCATCCATTAGGTCATAGATACATTTTTCATTCATTTACAAGTAAAAACATGATGAGATCCATACATAGTTGTTGTCATAAAACATATACATAACCAGCATAATAGGGACAAAAATATCAATGAAATCACAACAATATACACCACATATAATCCATCATAATACTCATAGAAATACTAGGAGAAATAACCTTTCATTAATGACGCAAAATCCAAACTTAGGATGGGACTTTCATGTTCCACCTGATAGTAGAATGGCTAATCAAAATCTCTCTTCATCCATTCACCCCCGTGCCATATTCCAAGCATGAATGTGGGATCTCGTAGAACACATAATCAAAACGCATCCAAGGCTTCTAGAGGCCATCCACCTTAATCCATCAAACAATGATTCCATCTCACAGTCAGACATCACAAAAACATCATTAGATTGGTCTCCATCCAAGCCTTCCAGGGCTTCCAGAGCATTTTTTCCAACCAAGGCTTCCAGGACTAGTAACTCAACCCACAACTTATACAGGGCTTCTAGAGCGTTGTTCCACCCAGGTCTTATAGGACTAGTAACTCAACCCACCAAGGGATTCCAGATTATTTATCCAACCAAGGCTTCCAGGACTAGTAACTCAACCCACCAAGGGATTCCAAAGCGTTTGTTCAACTAGGGCTTCCAGAAACTAATAACTCAACCCAAGTTAAGGAAACATGAGAACCAACCAAAAGCAAACAATGAAAGTAAACCCATAATCACCATGGCTATCCAGGAAATGGCAAGGCTATAAAATCCACTGTCAATCCTGAGCGTCCTCCATGCCAACAAGGATAATTTTAGGGGCGAATGTTCGCCCTTTGGCGAAATTAAGGGGTTTTAAATTTTTAGTGGGCGAATATTTTGTATCATAGTACATTTTTACAAATCACCTCAAATAGCCCACCTTATTTTAAGGGAGAGGGTAAAAAAGGTAAATTTAGCCCTTGAAATTAGGACTTACAACCTTCCATTCGCCCATTTTCAAGAATAGGTTTTATTTAAGTGAATCCATTCGCCCATTTTCAGGAATAGGTTTTATTTAAGTGAATCCTATGGGCCAAATACCATATTTATAAAAGAGGTATGGTAAATTAATAAAAATATAAATAAATGAGAGGTATGGTAAATAAATAAAACATTTTTTATATTTACTCCATAAGTCACCTTATATACATGTAACGGTGTAAACAAATAAAAATATAAGTAAAGTGGAGGTATGGTAAATAAATAAAACGTCTTTTTATACTTACTCAAACGGTATGGTAAATAAATAAAAATATAAATAAACTAGACGTATCGTAAATAAATAAAACCTCTTTTTATATTTAGTCCATAACCCTCGTTCTATTTATGAAGGCTCAAGAAAGAGGTTTTATTTAAGTGAATCTTATGGGCCAAATACCATATTTGTAAAAGAGGTATGGTAAATTAATAAAAATATAAATAAACGAGAGGTATGGTAAAACAAATAAAACATTTTTTTTTATATTTACTCCATAAGTCACCTTATATTTACGAACACTCAAAAAATGGGTTATATTTAGGTGAAACCTATGGCCAAAATACTATGGGACAAATACCATGGACTAGATTGTTATTAATACCATGCAAAAAACCATTATTAACCCTAATATTAGAATTAATAAAAATAAAAATGGCACATGGTATTGACCCATGGTATTCACCTGGAATGTAGCCTATTTAAATGGGGGAATTAAACCAGCATGTAGCATATGCTAAGATTCACTAGGACTTTACAAAGCTTTATTATTTAGTGAAAGACTCGCCAAGATCTTACAAGATTTTATAATTGAGTAAAATCTTCGCCATGCCTGGTGAGAGATTCGCCAAAAAATTATATATACATATTATATTATTGATAAAATCGCCTTCCATTTTTCCTATATACCATGGAGATTCGCCCATTTATTATATTTATAAATTTAGGGGGGGTTCTTAAAATTTTCCCTGCATGCCAATGATAGATCACAACAAAAAATCCACATGCATATGCCATGCATTCCAAAAATAGTGAAATAAACATACATGCAACTCAGTACCTCCAAGCAAATATGATGTAGTTGATCATATCGATGCCCTCTTGCACTTTCTTGCTCTTCCCTTGCCTTCTTGATCCAAGAATCCAAGTATGCCACACCCACCATTAGTGCTCCAAGAAAACTCTAATTCTCCAAGAGTATGAGAGAGAGAGAATAGAAGAGAGGTCCAACAAAACTTGTCAAAATCTTGAGCCAAGAGATTACACTTACTAAGAGCTTGCCAACTAATCCTCAGAAGCCTTTTTATTAATGGGGCCTCTATTTTCTTCATTTTCCATTATTTTAATTCATTTTCCTCCTCACATGCAACCTATGACCTTTCACCTTCCTTTTCTCCTAATTTCCTTTATTTTCATAAATAAATGTGCTAAAAATGCCATTTTTCTTTCGAAAGCCTTAGCCATTGCCTTTGCCAATTTCCATGGCCATAATAAACTGAATCAATACCCATTAGGATGTTTTCCCCCACCATTCAACTTGGAATACATGTCCCATCGACCGCGGCCTTATATATTTTTTTACATTGAATTTTCACCATCGTTATTATAGCCCAGGCCTCTAGAACTATGCATTGCATAGTCTCAAGGCTCAAGCATCCATCCAGAGTCCTTATGTCCCTCAACTGTGCAATCCCTTTGACCCTGGCCATACTGAACTGCACATTACATAGTATCAAGGCTCAGTCTTGTACCTTGGCCTCTGGAACTGCGCAATCCCTGAATTAGTCACTTAACCCATGACCAGTTCCAACCCTAACAAGTGATTTCATGAAACATCTTAGGCTATGGGTTTATCAGAATGATGTCGTCTTGTCATGGGTGGATTGTAGTAGCAGGTATTCTATTATTTCATGATAGTATGATGATGAATGATATGGGAAAGGATAGCATGCTAGAAGGAACTTAAGGAGTTGAGTAGATAAGATGATCATCAGGCAAGAAGACGAAGGAACTATGGATTACAACAAAAGACCAAAGATCGGGACCACATGAAGACTCCATACTGATTCACAACCCTTTGGAGGGTGGATATGAAGAACAAAGCATATCTCTCATGAAGACAAAGTATTGGATACATCTTTCATTTAAGACAAAGCAACAAGAAGGACAACTTGGCACTGCCACATCATCATGTAGTCCATGTCATCAGTATCATCTCATGTCCGGTCGTGAGTCATTCTTTTCCACGTCACTTGTGGATTATGTAAATTCAATATTGGAGAAATATAATGTAAAGTGGAAATACAAGATTCATCCATGTAATATGAAAAGTCCTGTAGGAAGTTGAAAGGTCATTGAGAAGTCAAACAATCATGAGTTTAGTGCAAGAGTCACAAGGGAGGTGAATGGTCACCCCATTTTTTATATATGCACCCTCATTTCTCATGTAAGGGACTTTTCACCTTGCATCCTCCTACCTAGAATTGGAGAGGAAGATAGGTGTTTTGGAGGAGCAAGTGATTGCTCTAATTTTCCACTATTCGGGCTAGTGATGTTCATTGTCTTGACGTATCTTGGAAATTTTACTTAATTCAGAAGCTCATTGAGCCAACATGCTTTCATGCATATGTTGTGCATATTGTAAGACTATTCTTTAAATGTTTGTGATGTATGTTGTTTTCATTTGTACTAAGGAAATTGAACTATTTCGGTGGATTTGGTACTTATCTTGTTGAAGGTGTGTTTTATTTTCTTTAACAATCATTGCTTCCTTGTGAACTATTTCATTGGTTGATCAATGATTCATTCATATGTATATGCTCGTGTGCATTTTCTAGATTAGTATTATTACTTATCTTTAAAGGGCCCACTTTTCTCTTCACTTTTAGGAGAAGGACCTTGATACTTTTTGCAACTGAACATTTCACAAGGCATACTCACTTGCTAATTCGAAGATACTTGTGTATTACTCTCTTGTGTTGAATTTTGTAGCCAAGGAAAATATACAAGAATACATGGAATTCGTGTCGATACTCTGAATGGGGCTCCTACTCCATATGGTGTGAGGTCTAATTGGGACTTCACATCGAGGAAACCCCCTTGGTTGACAGATTTCCAGCACCGTTAACAAAATGATGCTAGAAGGAGGACCAGATGACAGGCTATGCCCATTGAGTATTATTTGAATCTCTTATCCAAATGGCTCTTTCCCAAATCATAATCCTAGGATGTTTTCCTAAAGAGCTTGATCTTACCATCCCCGTGGAAGTTATTCATAACCTATCCCAGTTTAATTTTAATGGCGAGGCTGAATTTACTCTTTGTGAACATTTGTTTCAAGTTGTCCGTTTTTTCCTTTCTAATGGAATACATTGCAAGGATGTCATGGATATATTTCTCACCTCATATTTGAAGGTCGTTTTAAGATATGGTATCATACATTACCTGTTGCTTCTATCCACTCATTCGACCAAGTTGCGAAGGAGCTCCATAAAGAATTTGATAGGTATGATTATTGGGATGTTACTAAAGTCATTAATCAACTAAGAATGAATCCTAGTGAATCAATTGAGGATTTATCTCATCGATTACTTCACCTTTGTTACGAATTTTCGAGAAAAGACACTGATTGAGATTTCTTTAAACAAAAGTTTAAGCGCTTGGTTCATGTCTTTTTACATGGTGAATCTAAACCACCTAATGTTTTTATTTCCCAAACTCTTGTAAATCATGAAACACCTCTAATTTCATAGGAGTAACCTACTACTCCTTTTGTTCCTTGTTCTCCTCCTTTTCTAGTACCAATGCGAGAACCTCCTTGCGATGAAAATAAAGTTGGGAAATATGTAAATTAAATTCCTAATCCATATTCTCATCCTCCTTTTGCTTTTCATGATTCATATCTAATGGAGGAAACCATAGAATGGATCATGAAGCCTATGGTGAAGACTAATTCTTCCACTCCTCAAGATGATTCTAACATTCTTAACCTCAATCCTGAATCTTGTTCCATTGAAAGTATTACTTCTTTAAGGGACATATGTCACCCTCTATCATCTACATGCCATGACTCTTTGTATCATGATCCACTTGATCAATCTGCTCCACTAACTAGTTCTTCACACTCTCTTGACTTTCGACTTGCTGATTCAAATTGAAATTAGGTACAAGGAAGTCACATTACATAGGTAGAGGGGAAAGAAAGTGAAGAGACCTTTGATCTTTCTTCTCTTTTTCAAAGTTCCCCATGTCAGGATAATGCTCTTCCATCCTTGGTTGATTTTCAATCTGAGAATCTCGGTGATGAATCAAATGGAATTTACTTACCTAATCAATCTGAAGTCTTAGGAAACAATCATTTTGATGATGATGACTTTGTTGATGTATGCGATGATGAATTCTCGAGTTTACCAATTAATCTTTTGGTGTCTCATCCAGAATATGATTCAATCAAAGAAGATGTTCTTATCAAAACTTCCTCTTCATCTCATTATCCCTTGTGCCTTATCGTTTGTCATGCATCAACTTGCAATGAAGATACTCCATGCTCTTCAAGTTCTTCATCTGAAGAGTTATCTTTTTAATTGACACAAGGTGGTTATTTTAATCCATGGTGAAAATGAAAACAATAAAATCATTGAGTATTCTTTCCATCCCTCATTGTCTCTTGTTTTGCATGAAATACACTGTTTAAGTCAGCTTTCTCATGAACTTTCCTCGATTCATACATATTCGTATTTGTGATCGGAAGAATCTTTCAACTCGAGTAATCTGGTTGTTGAAGTTGTAAAATCCGATCAAATCAATGACAGATTTGGATGCCATTCAGTCATTAGTGACCTAAGTTATTGAAATCAGTGGTGGTAGTTATCCTTACACTATGCATAATCTGGTTCAATCTTCAAAATGTGATTTTTCAATCCTTGAAAAAATTGGGACTTTCCAGGAAGTTAAGGCACCTCAACTTCCATTGATTGTGTTTTTAGGTTATTGCATCTCTTATGAGGTCCCCGAACTAAATCAGATCTGGTTTCTCTCGCAAAATCCTTTTCCTTGCATGGTTTTATTCGATGTAAATTCCTTCTTGAAAGATGTTTGGTATTTCAGATGTAGTCTTTCGAACTTTCGAGATTCGGTTTCTGATCGGATTCAAGATTCTATTTCAGATGATTTATCTCCATGCAAGGCTCTAGTATCAAACTTGAGTTTGGAATGTGTATCTCTCATAGAGTCATGGAATTGTGAATTTAATCATTTAAAATATCACCTTTGGCCAAAGGAATCATGTCTATCAGATTCATTTCATAATAAGAAACTCCTAGTTTTTCTTGTGAATGTTATATCATGAATCATGTTCTTCATCACACCTGAAATCCTCTTGAGTGCTAATGAATGCATGATTTATTGTGAAAATCAAATTCTTCTTCGTTCACTATATCTTAACTGGTCTCATGTGTTTGTTGTACTGGCATTCCTTTTCACTTCTTTTGATGGTTACGATGCTAGTGCAGTGCGTTACCAGTTGCAAGGAAATTGTTTCTTATATTTATCATGTGAGGAAGATGATTCATCTATTCAAGGCTATAACATCCTCCTCCCACATCTATCCAAGTAACCAGTCAACCGGGGTAAACATGTAATGATAATTTACTATGATATGATTCAACCTCCTAAGTCACCTTAAGGAAGTGGAACCGACGCAAACACACCATACAAACCTTCCACATGAGCAACAAGAATCCCAGGAACCATCCCAACCTCTCAGGTAACCAGCCCTTGGGTTCCACTGAAATTTTAGACCATTTAACTCTTGGACGCTCCCTTGATATGGGCATGCATGCGTCTAGGGGCCTCTATATGCTCCCACAACATGGATATGCCAGTGTCCAGGGAATTTTCTACCGAGTGTTGTGCCTGCATCCCGGGGATTTGAGCCACTTTTTCAGGACCAGATCCTAAGTCACTGCCTAGAACTAAATGACACCTTTAGAACAAAAATATAACCATGGAATAATGATACAAATGTAATTACTTGAACAAGGGCTTGGTTGGACCCCTACTAGCCATGCAGGAATTTCATCAAACATATCACAAGTATGCAATCTATAGGTTTAAACAACATATCTGAGCTTGGGGGTTTCATACTTATCTAAGCTTCTCTAAGAAGCATTGATGCCTTAACACATTAGTTGTAGCTTCATCCATTAGACCATAGATACATTGTCCATTCACTTACAAGTAAAAACATGATGATAACCATACATAGCTATTGTCATAATACATGTTCATAACTGGCTTAACACAAATAAAAATAACAAGGAAACAATAGCCATATAACCCACATATAATCTAGTATAATAATCATGATATAACAAGGAGAAATAACCTCATATTAATGATGCAAAATCCAACCCGGTATCAGACTACCACGTTCCAACTGACCGTAGACATGGCTAAGCCAAATCTCTCTTCAGTCAGTCACCCCCGTGCCATATTCCAAGCATGAATGTGGGATCTCATAAAACACATCAATTAAAACCATCCAGGGTTTCCAAAGGCTAAACCACTTCAACCCATCAAACACTGATTCCACCTCACGACTGAACATCACAAAACCATCATCTGATTGGTCTCCACCAAATCCTTCCAAAGCTCCAGAGAGTTTTTTCCAACCAGCTTCCAAGAATAGTAACTCAACGCACGATTGTTGTCGGGATCCAGAGCATTTGTCCAACCAAGGCTCCAAGACTAGTAACTCAACCCATAAATTTTTCCAGGCTTCCAGAGCTTTTGTCTAACCAAGGCTTCTAGGACTCGTAACTCAACCCACCAAGGTCTTCCAGGACTAGTAACTCAACCCACCAAGGTCCTCTAGAGTGTTTTTCCAACCAAGGCTTCTAGGAATAATAACTCAACTCAAGTTGTTACAGGGCTTCCAAAGTGTTTTTCGAACCAAGGCTCTAGGACTAATAACTCAACCCAAGCCATTATAGGGCTTCAAGAGCATTTGTCCAACCAAGGCTCCAGGAACTAATAACTCAATCCAAGCTAAAGGAAACATGAGAACCAACCAGAAAAACAAAGAAATGAATCCACAACACTATGGTTATCCAATAAATGGAAAGGCTAGGCAAAACAACTGTCAATCCAGATAATCCTCCATGTCAATGACATATCATGACCAATAAACCACATGTATATGCCATGCATGCCAAAACTAGTGAGGAAAACGTACATGCAATTTGGTACCTACAAGAAAAATACATTGTAGTTGCTGATCCCGACGTCCTTTTGAATTTTTGTGATTTTCCTTTGCCTTCTTGTTCCAAAACTCCAAGTATGTCACACTCTCCAAGAGTTCTCCAAGAAAACTCTAACTATCCAAGGGTATGAGAGAGAGAATAGAAGAGATCTCTACCAAAACCTATCAAAAGCTTGAGTTGAAGCTTGCCAATTGATCCTCAAAAGCCTTTTTATTAATGAGGCCTCTTTTTTCTTCATTTTCCATTATTTTCCTTCAATTTCCTCCTCACATGCAACCTGTGACCTTTCACCTTCCTTTTTTCCTAATTTCCATTATTTTCATAAATAAATGTGCCAAAATGCCATTATGTCTTTCCAAAGCCTTTGCGATTGCCTTTGTCAATTTCCTTAGCCATAATAAACTAAAGTGAACACCCACTAGGATGTTTTTCCCAACATTCAGCTTGGAATACCTGTCCCATGACCGTGGTCTTATATTTTATAATCTACATGGATTTTTAACCAGGGCTATTACAGAACCCTCCCCGTTGGCGGAACACCATCCTCGGTGTTCAATGACACATATAACCATCAAAACCATTGAAAACAAAACATATTACCTATGGATATTTATAACATAGCTCATTATAGTATTTACAATGACAACCGTTGAAACATGCCAAACATATCGTTTACTAGAGATTTATAACAAAGATAATTACGGTATTTACAATAATAACCACATATACACACATAAACATTTGCCTCAACCAAAAAATAACCGTATTGTCTATGGAGCTTTATAAATTCAACTCGATACATTATTTACAATGATATACACATATACAGATATGCACATTTTCTCATCCAACAAATAAAAGGATATGATGTAGGCATCCACAAAAAGGTTATCTAGAGGCCCACACCTCCACCATCAAGGTAATACCGGGATTCATTTCCTTCCCAGGAAGTACAAAATCCACTACAAGGTCAAATCTGCATCCAATGTCTATCGCTATAATCCTATGCCACTTGTCCTCTCAGTGAATAGTTATTGGCTCATTGTTCCAGGGCACACTCCCAATGTGCATTTGATTCCATCTGGAAATGCTAATGATGAAAAAAATTATATCCTCGGCCTTCCCTTCTCTGCTACACAGCCCCTCGGGAAATTTGGTCACCCCCTTCCGTGCAGTCACACACCTGCCAAGTTTTGCAGGCACCCCCATCCTAGGCAGGCCATTCCTTGGCAAGGTTTCCTTGCATCGGAAGGTCCAAAAGCCAAGGTATATCCCTTCATTAAAACCATCATATTGTTCATAGCGTGCTCATGGCAATCAATGGACACTACTGGGTACAAGTGTCCCACAATGGCCCTGCTCCTGAAGTGATTTACCAACATACTGCTACATGTTCCAAATCCTTTTGTAGTTGCTTCTAATCCTTGTAGTCAGTTTCAACCACCCAACTGGGCATTTATGTGCTTCCTATACCAAGCACATAACTTCCATTAGATTTAAAATAAATTTAAATAAATTCACATCATACCTCATTTATAGCTCGTCAATAAGGTACACTTGCAATCTTGTTCATTTCCTATCACAACAAGTTAAACTAGCATCATTGACCAATTCATCATGTTAAACATATCAAATCAAGTTAGCTCAAAGCACAACCATCATAGATCAAAATCATGAATCACATGTAACCATCATAAACTAGAATCATAGATCACATGCCATCATCATAGACCAGAATCATAAATCACAGGAATAATAAAGGTGAAATAAAATACTAATACTTATCCTTTAATCAATCCTTAACTTTTACCTTTGTTCTTATTCTGTATGCACATTGGATCAGTTTCCACACCCGAAAAACATCTAGTGCCTTCTCCTCAACCATGTGCACATACACATAGTGCCAATCACAAACATACAACACCATGCAATACATGCACCTACACCTGACATACCACACATACATCTACACCAAGTGTACAACACAACACAATACATACTCCTACATTTGATGTACAACACAATACATATACATACACAAAGTACAACACAACGAGTACACATGCCATGATACCACAACTACAAAATGCACATACATAGTACCACATGTACACAACACAACATGTACGACATGCACATAATACCACATGTACACCATGTACATAGTACCACCTATACACACCAACACCTACGCAATGTGTACATAAAATCGCATGTACACATCACCACCTACACAATGTGTACACAATGCCACATGTACATTGTACCACCTGTACAATGTGTACACAATGCTAGATAGACACAACACCATATGAAAGACATGTACATGAAACCACATTTACACAGAACCATCTACACACAACACCATATGTACAACATGTACAAAACACCACATGCTAACAGCACCACTTGTACAATCATGCACACAACACCATATGTACAACATGTACACGACACCACATGCTCACAGCACCATTTGTACAATCATGCACACAACACCATATGTACATAGCACTACATATACAACATGTACATACCACCCTATGTACACAACACCTTATGCACACAACACCGCATATCCATCATGCGCACAGTACAATATGTACACAACACCACATATCCGACATGTACATAGCACCATTTATACCCAACACTGCATATGCAATATTCACACAACACTATTTGTACCACCCTATATATAATATTGCATAAAAAACATGTACACACACTATATATACACAAAACGGCATGTGCATAACATCATAGGTGCAACATGTACAACATATACAACAAATTCACAATAGTAGTACCACACATCCAAAACCACACTGTCTCTGCCAACCAACCTTACTTGTAGTGTCTTATCCATGCTTGTCCAACATGATGCAGACCACAATGCTTTCATTCAGCTAATGTATCCCTCAGAGTTATATGTCATAATATAAGCATAGGCATAATACAAGCATACAATATCAATTCATAACCACATGATAATGACCTCGTATATTTGTCATGACTACTATCCCCACTTGATTCCCCATAAGACCAGGAACCTTTTCATGCCACTCACCTGCATGAGTAATCATTCCTCCACAAGAATGATCTCTGACAGCCTTGTCAGACAGTGAAATAGATACATAGATACATAGATACATATACATAAACATTAGCATAAAACAATCATGATCTTGTCAGACAACGACATACATACACACATATATACATATAAACATTAGTATTAAACAACTATGATCCATGGCAACCCTGTCAAACATGACATACATACATACTTACATACATGTATACATATATAAATATCAGCATAATCATGATCATAACATAATTACCAGATATCATAAGGTCAAGGTTAAGAGAAATCCCTTTATCTGTGCACACCATGCATAACATTGGGAACAATCATTCCCAACATAGCCAAGGCATCTGCCACCTCAGATCCATTTACTTCACCTTTCCTGTTACCTTTCTCATGACTGTAGTGCCATTTTCTATTTACACCAATGGACCGAACCAACCCAGCTGATTGTCATATTCTGACCTTCAACTTCCCTTACTCATGCACCGAGCTTCATTCGGGTCTTACATTACTTGCTAGGATTCATTCAACTCTCCTTGAGCTCCATTAAATTTACTCTTTCCCACCCAATTCCCAATACCCTCAAAACATAAAAGGCAAGAACAAACGCAAACAAGGAAAAACCCATGCAAACCAATGAAAATACAACACCGCAAAAAAAGTGGTATCGCCATACACTAGACATAAACAAAGCCGCAAATCAAGCACAACAAATCACAAAATACGAAAACCACAAGACTAGAAACAAACACCATGACTCAATACCCATGGTACCCAGTGCTTCCAAAGGAAAGCTCAACCTGATCCTTCTTCATAATTTCATGGCAGTTTCTTTTCCATGCAATCCCCTGCATCATATTGCCATAAACACATAACTGCCAGTTCATAAATAAACATAAAAACATACCAGTTACCTTACCTTGTTGTGCCAAGCACATTGCCTTGTAACTAAACAGGTCCATGCCATCTCTCAAGGGAATCCAATTCCCTTGACGAATCCATCCATAATAGGAAACTAGCTAATATACCTGTTGAATACATGTTCATGACTATATCACATATCCACATAGTGTCAGACAAAATCAAGGTTAAGAAGACTTCCTGTATGCAAAGAACTCATTCGTTTGGAATTGCGGTTTCTAAACATTACCAAAGGAACACATATGCAATTGACATGAATGCATGACCAACACACCGCCCATCCAGTCCGAGGGGTGAACCATGCTATGATATCACTCTGTAAAACCCTTCTCCCACATCTACCCAAGTAACCATCCAATCGAAGTAAACATGTGATGAGAAGTTACTATGATATGATTCGATCTCCTAAGTCACCTTAAGAAAGTGGAACCGACAGAAACACACCATACAGATGTTCCACATCAGTAACATGACTCCTAGGAACCATCCCAACCTTTCAGATAACTAGCCCCTGGGTCCCACTAAAATTTTAGACCATTTAACTCCCGGAAGCTCCCTTGATGTGGGAATGCATGCGTGGAGGGGGCTTTGGATGCTCCCACAACATGAGCATACCAGTGTCCAAGGAATTTTCAGCCGAGTGTTGTGCCTACATCCCTAGGATTTAAGCCACTTTTTCAGGCCCAAAGCCTAGGTCACTGCCCAGAACTAAATGACACCTTCAGAAAATAAAGATAACCATGGAATAATGATACAAATGTAATCACTTGAACAAGGGCTTGACTGGATCCCTACTAGTCATGAAGGCATTTCATCAAACATATCACAGGTATGTAATCTACATGTTTAAACAACATATCTGAGCTTAGGGGTTTCATACTTATTTGAGATTCGTTAAGAAGCATTGATGCCTCAACACATTAGTTGCAGTTTCATCCATTAGGCCATAGATACATTTTCCATTCGTTTACAAGTAAAAACATGATGAGATCCATACATAGCTACTATCATAATACATGTTCATAACCAACATAATAACAACATAAATACCAAGGAAACAACAACCATATAATCCACATATAAACCAATATAATACTCATGAGATAACAAGGAGAAATAACCTCATATTAATGATG
This sequence comes from Pinus tabuliformis, assembly GCA_031772625.1. Classification (NCBI taxonomy): domain Eukaryota; kingdom Viridiplantae; phylum Streptophyta; class Pinopsida; order Pinales; family Pinaceae; genus Pinus; species Pinus tabuliformis. The sequence continues at coordinate 1,046,120,541 of CM062805.1, read as the reverse complement.
AAAAATCCAACCCAGTATGGGACTACCATGTTCCACTTGACCATAGACATGGCTGAGCCAAATCTCTCTTCAGTCAGTCATCCCCATGCCATATTCCAAGCATGAATGTGGGATCTCATAAAACACATCAATCAAAACCATCCAGGGCTTCTAGAGGCCAAACCACCTCAACCCATCAAACAGTGATTCCACCTCACGGTTGGACATCACAAAACCATCATCAGATTGGTCTCTACCCAAGCCTTCCAGGGCTCTAGAGAATTTGTTCCAACCCAACTTCCAAGAGTAGTAACTCAACCCATGGCTGATACCGGGCTCCAAAGTGTTTGTCCAACCAAGCCTCCAAGACTAGTAAGTCAACCCACAACTTTTTCTAGGCTTCCAAAGAGTTTGTCTAATGAGGGCTTCCAGGACTAGTAATTGAACCCACAAAGGGCTTCCAGAGTGTTTTTCAAACCAAGGCTTCCAGGACTAATAATGCAACCCAAGATGTTACAGGGTTTCCAGAGCGTTTGACCAACCAAGGCTCCAGGAATAATAACTCAATCCTAGTCATTACAGGGCTTCCACAATGTTTGTCCAACCAAGGCTCCAAAAACTAATAACTCAACCCAAGTTAAAGGAAACATGAGAACCAACCACAAAAATAAAGAAATGAACCCACAACACCATGGATATCTAGGAAATGGTAAGGCTAGGAAAATCCAATGTCAATCGAGACAATCTTCCATGCCAATAACAAATCATGAGAAATAAACGACATGTATATTCCATGCATGCCAAAACTAGTGGGGAAAACATACATGCAACTCGGTACCTACAAGAAAAACCCACTATAGATGTTGATCCCAATGTCCTCTTGCACTTTACTGCTTTTCCTTTTCCTTCTTGTTCCAAAACCTCAAGTATGCCACACTCTCCAAGAGTGCTCCAAGAAAACTCTAAGTGTCCAAGTGTTGTGTGTGGAGCATGATTGTTCAGAGGTCTTTGTTTCAGCTAGATGTATACCCCAGGAAGTTTGTACACCCCTCCACACGGGGGGGTGCGGGGGGGACTTGTCCCCCCCGGCTGGGGGGTCTGGGGGCCAGGGGTCCCCCGGCGGGGGCTTGGGGGCAGCGCCCCCGAAGCTAAAAACAAATGTAAAATTGCCTTGTAAAAGTATAGTAATTTCTAGTCAATCTGGGCCGTTCATTAGACGAATGATCTGACGGTAGAACTTATGTTTAGTTTAGGGTTTTTTGCCCTAGAAGGCAACCCCCTCTCTTTGTATGAGGGCATTGTATTTGAGGCTGAGATATAGATGTGTATTCTGTGAGTGAGAAACAGAGAGGTGAGACTGTGAGAGAAAACAGAGGATATTACAGCGGATTTGCTGTAGGTTGTGTTTCTTCATTTTGCTGGATAATAGAAAGGAAGGACTGGCTGTTCGGGGTGGACGTAGCCCAAACTGGGTGAACCACGTATATCTGTGTCTCTCTTGTTTTGTGTGTTTTCTGTGTTTATATTTCTGCAATATTTTATGTGTTCCATTGCTCCGTAATATATAATTTTCTAACATCTGGTATCAGAGCTGAAGGTCTATTTGGATGATAAACTCGCAGGAAAGAAGGGTTCCTGTTTCGAGTGGGAGCAATGGCGGAAGATGGTAAGTTTAGGGTTGAGAAATTTAACGGCCAAAACTTCTCGCTGTGGAAGATGCAGATGGAAGATTATCTGTATCAAAAAGATCTATACCTACCATTGGGCGGAAAAACAAAGATGCCGACGGGTATGAAAGACGAAGAATGGAACCTTCTCGATAGAAAGGCACTCGGAACAATACGGTTGTGCCTTGCTGCGTCAGTCGCCTTCAACATTTCGAAGGAAACCACGACAGAGGGTTTGATGCAGACGTTGTCGAAACTATATGAAAAACCCTCGGCCTCAAACAAGGTATTTCTTATGAAACCGTTATTTAATATGAATATGTCGGAAGGTGGATCTGTTGCAAACCATTTAAATGATTTTAATACAGTTACAAGTCAGTTAAGTTCTGTAGGGGTAAAATTTGATGATGAAGTTAGAGCTCTGTTATTCTTGTGCTCATTACCAGAAAGTTGGAATGGTTTGGTAATGGCCATTAGTAACTCCGTTTCTGGATCTAGTACTTTAAAGTTTGATGATGTTGTCGGTGCTATCCTTAGCGAGGAAATGCGACGAAAAAGCTCCGGTGAGACATCGGGAAATGCTTTGAGTGCAGAGTCTAGAGGAAGAAAAATGGAAAGAGGAAAGAGCTCAGGATATTGCAGTAAATCAAGGAAAGGCAGATCCAAGTCCAGATCGGGGATAGTGTGCTAGAAATGTGGAAAGAAAGGACACCTAAAGAAAGACTGTAGATCTCGGAAGGGAAAAGAAGGAGATGCACAGCAAGAAAACAATCATGAAGCAAATGTGACAGGTGAGGTGTTACAAGATGCTTTGATTCTTTCTTTCGAAAATATTACTGATTCCTGGGTGGTAGATTCAGGGGCTTCATTCCATGCCACACCTGATAAGGAATACTTTCATGACTATGTTCAAGGAGATTTTGGACAAGTTCGTCTGGGTGATGATAAACCCTGTAAATCATTGGAATGGGTAAAGTCCTTGTAAAACAGCAGAATGGAAACCAATGGCTATTAAAGGAGGTAAGGCATGTTCCAGATCTAAAGAAAAATCTGATTTCAACAGGGCAGTTAGGCGGTGAAGGTTGTGTGACAACTTTCACAGATAAAGCTTGGAAGGTCACCAAAGGAGCCCTGGTAATAGCAAAAGGCGAAAAGGTTGGTACATTGTATTTATGCAATGGTATTTCTAACTCTGCTAATGCTTTAACTTCCAAAGGAGCAGATGCAGCATTATGGCATCATAGGCTCGGACACATGAGTGAAAAGGGGATGAAGATTCTTCACTCAAGGAATTTGTTGCCAGGTTTGAAGAATGTTGATTTGGACTTCTGTGAGAATTGCATTTATGGAAAACAGAAGAGAGTCAAATTTCTCAGAGTTGGGAAAGAAAAGAAGAATGAAAAATTAGAGCTTGTGCATATAGATGTATGGGGACCTACTCAGGTATCATCTCTCGGTGGCTCTCGTTATTATGTTACTTTTATTGATGATGCAACTAGAAAAACTTGGATTTATTGTATTAAGAATAAATCTGATGTATTCGATACTTTCAAGAAATGGAAAGCTTTGGTTGAGATTGAGACAGGAAAGAAATTGAAGTGTCTTAGATCAGACAATGGAGGTGAATATTGCAGCAAAGAGTTTGATAGGTACTGTTCAGAGCATGGAATTCGCAGAGAGAAAACAGTTCCAAGAACACCACAAGAAAATGGTGTGTCAGAAAGGATGAACAGAACAATCATGGAGCGTGCAAGGTGCATGAGATTGCATGCAGGATTGCCTTTACAGTTTTGGGTAGATGCTGTAGATACTGTTGTTTATCTAATAAACAGAGGGCCTTCAAGTTCCTTGGATGGTGGTGTTCCGGAGGAAGCATGGACAGGTAAAAAGGTAAACTACTCTTTTTTAAAGCCTTTTGGTTGTGAGGCCTTTGTCCATATTGATAAAGAAAATAGAACAAAGCTTGAGGCAAAGTCAAAGAAATGTACCTTTATTGGATATGGTGTTGATGATTTTGGTTATCGCTTATATGATTATGAAAATCACAAAATCATTAGGAGAAGAGATGTAATATTCAATGAAAAGGTCTTGTATAAGAATCAGTTGCAGGAAAAGAAGAAAGAAAACGAAAACAAGGAATACGCAGTTCTTGATGAAATCACTGAAAAAGGAAAGGTGCCTGAAAATAATAATAATCAACAACCACAACAACAGCAACCACCACAACAACAACAGGCACCCCAAACACCTGAAAGTGGTGTTAGAAGATCTACCAGGATAAGTAGACCCCCTGAACGATACTCTCCTTCATTATATTATTTATTGTTGACTGATTCCGGTGAACCCGAATGTTATGAAGAAGCAATGCAGGTTGAAAGAAGGAAGAAGTGGGAGGTATCCATGGAAGAAGAGATGGACTCCTTAATGCATAACCAGACTTGGGATTTAGTCAGGTTGCCTGTAGGAAAAACTACATTGAAGAATAAATGGGTTTACAGGCTGAAGGAAGAAGATGGAGGAAAACAAAGGTATAAAGCCAGACTTGTGGTGAAGGGGTTTGCACAGAAGAAAGGCATTGATTTTGATGAAATATTTTCTCCTGTTGTTAAAATGACTTCAATTAGAACCATTTTAAGTCTTGTAGCAGCTGAAGATTTGCATCTTGAGCAGTTAGATGTAAAGACAACCTTTCTCCATGGGGATTTGGAGGAAGAGATATATATGCAGCAGCCACAAGGATATGAGGTGAAAGGGAAGGAGAAACTAGTGTGCAGGTTGAAGAAGAGCTTGTATGGCTTAAAACAGGCTCCAAGGCAGTGGTATCTAAAATTTGACAAGTTTATGTCTGAACAAGGTTATACTAGATGTCACTCTGATCATTGTGTTTATTTGAAAAAGCAAAATGATGGCAGCTATATTATATTGTTATTGTATGTAGATGACATGCTTGTTACAGGATCTAACATGCAGGAAATAAATGTGCTCAAAAGAAAATTGGCAAATTCATTTGCAATGAAGGATTTGGGAGCTGCAAAACAAATCCTTGGTATGAGAATAACTAGAGACAGGAAAAATCGTAAATTAACATTGTCTCGGAATGAGTACATACAAAGGTGTTGAAAGGATTTAACATGCACAATGCAAAACTAGTTAGTACACCTTTTGCTAGCCATTTCAAACTTAGCAAGGAAATGTGCCCAAAGACCCAAGAAGACATGGATTATATGTCTAAAGTTCCATATGCATCAGCAGTTGGAAGCTTAATGTATGCAATGGTCTGCACAAGGCCTGATATTGCACATGCAGTGGGAGTTGTAAGCGGGTACATGAACAATCCAGGAAAGGAACATTGGATGGTAGTGAAATGGATTCTCAGATATTTGAAAGGTACCACAAATCAAGCATTATGCTTTGGTGGTTCAAACATTTCTCTACAGGGATATGTTGATGCAGATATGGCAGGTGACAGAGATAACAGGAGGAGCACTACAGGATATGTATTTACTGCTGGAGGAACAGCTGTCAGTTGGGTTTCAAAAATCCAAAGTGTTGTTGCACTTTCAACAACAGAAGCAGAGTATGTTGCTGCTACAGAGGCTAGTAAAGAAATGATTTGGTTACAAAGGTTTATGGGTGAATTGGGTAAGGAGCATGATATGGGCACGTTATACAGTGATAGCCAAAGTGCCATTCATCTTGCAAAGAACTCAGCATTTCATTCTAGGACTAAACACATACACCTCAAGTACCATTTCATACGATCGGTGTTGGAAGATGGAGAGTTGAAGCTGGAAAAGATACACACTAGCCAGAATCCTGCAGATATGCTAACAAAAGTTGTAACCAGGGAGAAACTGAGAATATGCTCAGTTTCAATTGGTCTTCAAGGATGACGATGAAGATGAGAAACAACCAGGTCCAAAGAGGAGTCATTGTCCAGCAAATGAGGCAGCGGTGGAGTTTCTACAATCATTCTCCAAGTGGGAGATTGTTGTGTGTGGAGCATGATTGTTCAGAGGTCTTTGTTTCAGCCGGATGTATACCCCAGGAAGTTTGTACACCCCTCCACGCGGGGGGGGTGCAGGGGGGACTTGTCCCCCCGGCTGGGGGGTCCGGGGGCCAGCGGTCCCCCGGCGGGGGCTCGGGGGCAGCGCCCCCAAAGCTAAAAACAAATGTAAAATTGCCTTGTAAAAGTATAGTAATTTCTAGTCAATCTAGGCCGTTCATTAGGCGGATGATCTGATGGTAGAACTTATGTTTAGTTTAGGGTTTTTTGCCCTAGAAGGCAACCCCCTCTCTTTGTATGAGGGCATTGTATTTGAGGCTGAGATATAGATGTGTATTCTGTGAGCGAGAAACAGAGAGGTGAGACTGTGAGAGAAAACAGAGGATATTACAGCGGATTTGTTGTAGGTTGTGTCTCTTCATTTTGCTGGATAATAGAAAGGAAGGACTGGCTGTTCAGGGTGGACGTAGCCCAAACTGGGTGAACCACGTATATCTGTGTCTCTCTTGTTTTGTGCGTTTTCTGTGTTTATATTTCTGCAATATTTTATGTGTTCCATTGCTCCGTAATATATAATTTTCTAACATCAAGAGTATGAGAGAGAGAGAATAGAAGAGAGCTCCACCAAAACCTGTCAAAAGCTTGAGCTAAAGCTTGCCAATTGATCCTCAGAAGCATTTTTATTAATGAGGCCTCTTTTTTCTTCATTTTCCATTATTTTCCTTCAATTTACTCACATGAAACCTATGACCTTTCACCTTCCTTTTCTCTTAATTTCTATTATTTTCATAAATAAATGTGCCAAAATGCCATTTTTCCTTTCCAAAGCCTTTTCCATTACCTTTGCCAATTTCCTTAGCCATAATAAATCAAAGTGAACACCCACTAGGATTTTTTTCCCACCATTCATGTTGGAATACGTGTCCCATGACCGTGGTCTTATATTTTTATATTTACATGGATTTTTAACCAGGGTTGTTACAAAGGCATTGGTAAAGATGTTCAAACTGATCTCTCTTTGTTATCTTCTAATCGAGATTATCTTGCCATAAATGGTCCATCTGATTTTCCCACCAATATATCTGATGACAGTCGTTTTGCGTTAATTAATATTTATGGTTTTCATCACTATTTAGATACTTGTCAAGTAGCCGAGGGACTTTAGCCTTCGTTGATGGTTATGTCAAACCTTCACTATCTTGGCATGCCTACCGAATATGATCAGATCCATTTTCCCTCACAAGATTCTCATCTTGGCCCTATCATTTCTAATTGAAAATTCATCTTCTCGAAGATTGTGGGGTTTTCAGGAGGATTTATTTGAATTTCATGATCCAATCTATGATTGCTTGGAAGCATCCTACTTAGCAAGCCCTTTTTCTAATAACAAGTTTCAATATTTTCTCATGCTTGCTAAGAAGGATGACACAGATGAAGGTGCATTCACAAGGAGATTTCAAGATTTGTTTGTTTATAATTTTCATCAAGAAGGTAAGATCGCAAGTTGGATAGAAGTAGTGACTATGACACATTTTTCTACTGACAAACAAGACCTTCAATTTTTTATGCAATTTATTCAAGCTCTTATCTTTTCCTTTGCACATTATCTTATATTTTTTTTCGTTGCGCATATATTTTTGGATGTAGGTCAGGAGCAGCTACGATGGTTACATTGGAAACTTCATTATACGTAACCTTAGCCTTCTATTTGGCTAGTTTAGGAGTAGGTATAGCTGAATATTAGTTTACCTGCACTTCCATCCTGCACTCGTGTTCTAAAGTCTGTTATGTTTTTTCTACCATTTGTCTCACAATATGTTTTCGGTCTAGCTTCCTTTTGATTTGTCCTTTTTGTTTTGTTTTCTTGTTATGTCTTGTCTTTTCTTTCGTGTTTTTTAAAATAATACTTCGGATGAAAGTTGTTCCTTTTGGATCAAAAGACAATGTGGAAAATAGAAAAGGGCTTTGCGACACTATAACATTTGGCTAATTCTCATACCTCCTTCTCCGTCCTGGTTATCCCTTTGGTCAATGACATTCTGACAGAAAATACGATCCTTGTGTATGGAAATATCTGCGTCGAACCATGATATATGGGTTTATTCTGGAAACCTCATGCCTACACTCGATTCTTTATGTTTCAGTGTTCTCCATGTTGATTCGATTGAGTAAGGAAGGTTAAGGAGAAAATCTAAACAAGCAAATCAATATCAGAGGTCTTATGCATACTTCTCTGAAGGGACAACCTTTTCTACTCTCAATAAGTCGAGATCCCTCTTCCGCCCATGAAATTAATAAGTGCCAATGCATAATTCTATAAAAAATAAATAAATAAAGGGTGAAATAAGAGAAAGCCTTCCTGCACAGGGGGGTGAAGCAAGCAACTCCATCGGGGTACTATCCAGGCTCGTTGGAAGCAAATCAATGTTTGTGTTCCTAAAGTGACTCCATCAGGGTACTGTCTAGACCTGCTGGCAATGGGGCAACACCAAAGATGAAAAACTATACTCTAGATATATAAAACTTGCATGCTACATTACCCTTGCCATATCTTGAAACGTTGCGATATTACTAGTTTCATGTTTGTGTTTAACAAAGAAGGAGTGAAGGTGACTATGTTTATCAGAGGGTAAGTGGGGAAGTTGGGGTAATCTAAACAATGAATTAATACTTCCTGAAGAATTAGACCCTACACAAATATTTTACCAAGGGAGAGAAGCTAGAGTTCTATCAATGTGTCGCCAAGTGTTGTCATTGTGACAAACAACCTCCAAAATATTTCCTACACTTGAATTTTGGAGCCTACTGAGGATCTTGCAATCGGTCGTTCCGTTGTCACTTATTGGTCGGTTGATGCCTTGTTAAGTCTTTGAGGTCCCTCTTGGATTATAAGTGTCGAAATGACTCACTCAAACATGCTCCATCTACAACAAGTTCATGAGCGCATTCCTTTCACGCAAGCTTTTACATGCATAACACAGTCCACCAAGAATGTTCCTATGCGATGATCAACCCATGTCAACAGTTGGTGCATGCTTTCATCGACAATATCTCACCTTTGGTTGTGATTGTACTTTTTTTTCGGTGAGTTTTCCAAACTGTCGCTTTTGCTCACCTTCACTTTCACTAATGTCGCTTTCATGTTTTTTATTGTTTCTTGCAGTTGCTTTCATCTTAATTAGTTTCATTTTCATGCTATCTTGGCTTTGGAATGTGTTGTTTTCACCGTTGTTCACATATCGCAAGTGTCATTCGCACTTTTCTCTGTATATGGCAAATGTTGTCTTTTGGCATGGGAAATGTCACTTATCATGTGAAGCAGAGTTTTGGCTTGTCTCAAGGGGTAAATTTGGTGTTGATGAGTCCTACTAGTCATGTAGACAAGTTTTAGACTCATTCCCAAAGTTTCATGCATTATCACACAAGTGTCATCACTTTCGTCACAAAGTGTATCTTTTGTGTCACACTTGGAGAGGTATGTTCCATTGTTGTTGCATTGAAAACACCGTGTTATTCCTGTTTTTTAAGTGATCAATATTGTGTCATCAACTGTTCCAAGTGTGTGATCGTGATCTAGTTTTGTCTCTTCTCACGTGAGCCTCGTTGATCCCACACTTGGCCTTATTTAGAATATTTTGTTCTCGGGCAACTTGACTTTGCTCAACCTTCCTAAACTATGCATTATGCAGTCTCAACCCCCAAGCCCCGAGCTTGCCTCTTTGAACTATGCACTTTTCAGTCTCAATGCTCAACCCTAGTCCTTGAGCTCCAAAACTGTGCAATCCTTGCCTCCAACCAACCTTCTTTGCACAGTCTCAAGCATCAAGCCTCATCCTTGATTTCTTGAATCGCACAACCGCGCAATCACTTTGCCTCTCTCCCTCCACAACTGTGTATTGGGAAACTTCAATCTTCAAGCCTCAAGCTTGAGGCCTCGAACCCCTCAAATGCACAATATCCTAGTCTCTTCTCTTGTATGAACTACACATTGGGAGAATTCAAGCTTCAAGCTTTACCTCTTGAGTTCCTCAACTACCTAGTCACTCAGCCCAGGCTTTCAAAACTACGCACTGCACAGTCTCAAGCCTCAAGCCTCTAGATTGAGCCCTTGAGTCCCTCAATTATGCAGTCCCTCTACCCAGGCCTCCAGAACTCCACAGTCTCAAGGCTCAAGCCTCCAGCCTGAGTCCTTGAGTCCCTCAACTACACAATCCCTTTGAACCTGACCATCCTGAATTGCACATTTCATAGTCTCAAACCTCATTCCCAGACCCTGGCCTTTGGAAGCGCATAATCCCTGAATTAGTAACTCAAACAGTCACCAATTCCAACCCTACAAGTGATTTCATGAAACATCTTAGGTTAGGGGTTTATCAAAATGATGTCATCTTTTCCTAGGTGGATTGCAGTAGCAAGTATTCTATTATGTCATGACAGGATGATGAAGAAGGAAATGGACAAGGAGACCATGCTAGAAGGCACCTAAGGAGTTGAGGAGATAAGATGATCATCAAGAAAGAAGATGAAGGAAAATTGGATTACAACAAAAGACTAAAGATCATGACCACATGAAAACTCCACACTAATTCATAACCCTTTGGAGGGTGGATATGAATAACAACGCATATCTCTCATGAAGTCAAAGTTTTAGATACATATTTTATAGATAAATTAGAAAGAAGGGCATCTTGGCACTACCACATTGTCATGCATTCCATGTCATCAGTGTCATGTCATGTCCGATCATAAGTCATTATTTTTCACATCATTTTTGGATTATGTAAATTCAATATTGGAGAAATGTAATGTAAAGTGGAAGTCCAGAGTCATCCATATAATATGAAAAGTCACGTAGGAATTTTAAAGGTCGTTGAGAAGTAAAATAGTCATGAGGGTAGTGCAAGAGTCACAAGGGAGGTGAATGGTCACCGCATTTGTTATATATACACCCTCATTGCTCATGTAAGGGACTTTCACCTTCGCTCCTCCTACCAGGAATTGGAGAGGAAGATGGTTGTTTCAAAGGAGAAAGTGATTGCTCTAATGCTCCACTATTGGGGCTAGTGATGTTCACTATCTTGATGTATCTTGGAACTTTTACTTAATTCAGAAGCTCGTTGAGCCAACACGGTTTCATGCATATGTTGTGAATATTGTAAGACTATTATTTGAATATTTTCAATGTATGTTATTTTCATCCATAATAAGGAAATTGAACTATTTCGGTGGCTTTGGTACTTATCTTGTTGAATGTGTGTTGTATTTTCTTTAACAATCGTTGCTTCCTTATGAACTATTTTGTTGGTTGATAAACGATTCATTCATATGTATATGCTCATGTGTCTTTTCTAGATTAATACTATTACTTGTCTTTAAAGGGCCCACTTTTCTCTTCCCTTTCAATAGAAGGACCTTGATACTTTCCACAGTTGAACATTTCACAAGGCATACTCACTTTCTGATCTGAAGATACCTGTGTATTACTCTCTTGTGCTAAACTTTGTAGCCAAGGAAAATCTACAAGAATACATGGCAGTTGAGCCGATACTCCAGATCATTAGGGAATTTTGAGGTCTAAAATTGGACTCCTAAGAAAAATGTACAACTAAAATAAAATTTATAAGAGCCAATAGGATTCAAGATGATGATGTCAACCATGGGGGAGGATTCACCATTTTTGGAGTAAAAAAGTAAAAAGATTAAAAAATAATAAAATAATAAAACTACTTTTTCAACTCGTATTTTCAATTTATATCTCTAAGGTTTTACTCAAATTTTGAGTGGGAGTACTCGTTGAATGCAAAATTTAATTCCTCATCCAAGGAGTACCAATGTTGCATACTTTTGATGGACCCTACTACACAAAAAAAGAGAAATATGTGAAAAAATATGATTGCAATCACGTTTTTCATGTATTTCTCATTTTTCGTGTAGAAGGGTCCATCAAAAGTATGCAACATGTGTACTTCTTGGATGAGGAATCAAATTCTGCATCCAACGAGTTTGTCCGCTCGAAATTTGAGTAAACCCATAGGGAGATAAGTTGAAAAAATAGTTTTTTCTTTCTTCTTTCTAAAATTTGATGATGTAGTCTAATCTTATTTTATTATTTCCACTATTATTTTATAATTTCCTAAGTAGGCCCATTTTAGACCTCCAAATCTCCCGCATGGGGGCTCCTACTCCAAATAGTGTGAGGTCTAATTGGGACTTCACATCGAGGATAACCCCTTGGTTGATGCATTTCAAGAACCGTCAACATGTGCATAGATTCCATGGTGGAGGAATACAACTCTATCATGACAAATGATGTTTGGGTGGTGGTTCCAAGGCCTAAGGATTATCAATTGTAGGTTCTTGTTGGATCTACAAGATCAAGTATGCTACAAATAGTAGCGTGGAGAAGTACAAGGATATATGTGTGGCAAAGGGGTATGCACAGAAAGAAGGGATATATTGTGAAGAGAAATTCGCCCCAGTTTCCAGATACACTTCTATCTGATTAGCTATATCCCTAGAAACTCAGATGGGGTGGAAAATTCATAAAATGGACGTCAAGATAACATTCTTGAATAGGGTGATAGAGGAAGAGGTGTACGTAGAAAAACCAAAGGGCTTCGAGACTCATGAGAGGCACACTCATGTAGATAGATTGAGGAAATCTCTATACGGGCTTAAACAGGCTCCCAGGGCATGGTATGGTCAGATAGACAACTACTTGTAGCAGATGGGATTCATCAAGGGTGATGCATATCCAAACCTTTACTATTTGATGGTAGAGGATGAGCCACTCATCCTAGTATTGTATGTGCATTATCTCTTCCTGAAAGGGTCATCAGGGATCATAAAGGACTACAAGAGGAACCAAAAAACAGATTTTGATACAAAGGATTTAGGGTTGATGCACTATTTCCTAGAATTGGAAATTTGGAAGAAGGGCATATAGATCTTCCTTAGGAAAGGAAGATATGCTACAGATATTATGAAGAGATTTGGAACGCATGATTGTAGACCCATGTCTACTCCCATGATCACCAACTGGAAGAAAATAGATGCATTAGATGACAAGGATGTTGTCCCCACCTTGCATATACAACTCGTCGGTTCTCTCATGTATATGGTCAACACTAGGCCAGACATCCGCTTCACGATCAATACCCTCAGTTAATTTATGGTGGAACCGAAGAGGGTACATTGGACAATAGTGAGGCACATTTTGAGGTATGTACATGGAACAACTGAGTATGGTTTGAGATATACCCGAGGGGATGATGTCAGACTATGTGGGTTCATATATGCAGATTGGGCAGGCAGTTCATTGGATAGGAAAATGACCTTCGGGTACTACTTCAGAGTTGGATCAAGGATGGTTTATTAGTGTAGCAAGAAGCAAAATTCAATGGCATTGAGATCTGTAGAAGTAGATTATATGGAAGTGACTACATCTACATGTGAAGTTATATGGCTTCAGAAGTCGTTGGTAAGCTTGTTTAGGAAGAGGATGAAGGCGAACAATATCTACTGTGATAATCAGAGTTGCATCAAGCTCTCTGAGAATCCAATGTTTCATGATTGGTCAAAACACATAGATATTTCGTTTCATTTCATCAGATATTGTGTGCAGCGTGGAGCAGTCTAGCTACAGTATTTTTCCAGAAATGAGCAGGTTGCAGATATACTCACAAAATCTCTAGGGAGAGCTAAGTCATCCATTTCAGAGAATATATGGGTATGGTGGAGAACACATTTTAGTAACGGGGATAAAATATTTTGGATGCTTCTCAGTTGCAATAGTTGCAATAGCAGAAGTAATAGATGAGATGGAGTAGTAGTGCATATGCATAGTTGGCAGTAATATAACAGTGTCTCCAGCAATAGAGATACAGCATCAGAGTTGTGTTGTAGTTGGTGGGCAGTGGTAAGAAGTCACATTGGCCAGACATAAATAGCACATATAGAGGGTGATGCGGAGATAGAGTGTTGTAGTAGTATTTCAACACTATAAGAACACCTTCCTCGCTAAGAGGGAGTGTTATTTTTTGTAGAATCAGAGGTATTCTAGTATTGAAACTTTGTGGAAAAGATAAAACATAGGATTTCTCCATAGCCCATAAACCGTATCTGGAAATTCCACCTAGAAGTGTCTCAATAAGATTATTAACCAATTTTTTAATATTTCCTGAGTCTAAACTTAGGAAATCTGGTTAATTAATCAGTATTAATTGAGAAATGTGAGAATTATCTAGGAACTCACACAGATCAATCTAGAAATTATCTCAGCCATCGATTATGTTTTAATATTGGTCATTGGAGTCCCAACTAGAGATTATAAGAGGAGGTCGATGGTAGATGGAGAAATACACTAGTGTAGATACTTAGTGATCTAGGAAGTTTGATTTTCCAGTGCAAGTGACTCAGTAGGATAAATCGAGTTAGTGATTGAGTAGCAGGTGACAGAGAGGGGAAGATACAATGATCCAAAGGAAGATTTTCCCGTTCTGAAGAGACAAGAGAGGAGGCCGAGTTATTTTTCCTGGAAGCAGTGCAAGGCATGCATAATTTCTTCAGTAAGCAGTTCAATTTTGCTGGAGAGGGGGTCATTTTAGTTTCCAGAGTCCATGAGGATTTTCTACGAGGCCATAGAGGAACATTCTTGGTCAGGAGCATGAATAACAAATTGATTTGCATCAGTTTTGGGCTGAGCATGTGAGGGTTTGCACAGAGGTGATGTAGGGCCTGTGCAAATGGTTTGGACGACTTGCTTTCCGGAGGTCATTCAAAGCTAGGATTGCTTGGAGATGAGGGTAAATTCCCTCAAGTATTTTTTCCGGTATTTCTCTCAGTTTGGATAGTCAATTGGGCATCCAAATTTATTGTACTCAAAATTCACTACTGCATAATAATAAAAACCCTCAGCTGTTGCACCAATTTTCCAACATTTGGTTTTTCTAGGGACAATTGTCCAAAAACAACGGTGTCATAATTTTTATGTGCATGTAACGTTCCCCATTTTCTAACATTTTTTTTTCTGAAGCGTTTATTTTATTTTATGAAGAAATTGCAGTGTGATTAATTTGATATTAATAAGAAAATTAATAAACTAAATAATCAGTTAGGAGAATTGATTCCAGTTGCTGCATTTCAAGGATTTTTCACACTAAAATCATAATCATGAACATGTAAAACATGGAGTTATCTAATCTTGTCGTAATCTTATTTCCATCGTTAAAAGTTAACCATAACGAAAGCCATTCCATTGATTTGAACTTTCACTAAATTTTTATAATAAAAAATATTTAGAAATTGAAAAATCCATCAATAAACACTAATTAATTTTTTATAATTTAGAATGATTTATAATTGAATAAAAGAAAGAAAGAAAAAAACAACCCATCCTAAATTAATCTTGAATCATAATAAAATTCATCTCATGCCACAAAATTGTCGAATTCTTTTTAAACATGTTTAAACATAAATACTTTCACTACAAAATAACACCAAAAAAAGCCATAAATATTTAAAAAACAAAATTAAAATGAATTTATAAATAATAATAAATAATGAAGAAAAGGTTTTTAAATTGAATTTAGATACCATAATAAAACAAGATTAATACTTGAAAAACAACATAGTCCCTTCCTCTATCACTAATAATTGATTAAGGTTTTGCGGATTGTAGAAGAAGCATAATGAAAGCTTCCTCCACACTTCCACACTCTTCACAATGAAATCATTCGCCCAAAGAAAGATTAATAAATGACAGATTAGGATTGTTTCTTCGTCCTCCTTCCTCAATGGGTCAACCTTGCATTTAAAGTTTCTACTAAGAAAATAAAAACCTCGCTTCATTTCAGCATTTCACATGTGCAAATCATATTGAATCACATTGAACTATTTGCATTTCAAATAGAATTATTGAATTTATGTTTTTTTAGGCCTCATTTAGAATACTTTGGTACTATGTTTTTTATCTATCACATGGTGCCTGTGGTGTCACAAGAGACAATCATGTAGATGCAACAATTCAGTTATGTGGGTGATGCTTATTGTCAAGAGATTTTAACAACTGATCTACCTCATAGAATGAAATTGATCACATAATTGTGGGTAATATGATGAACTCTCTAGTGTCAAGCATAGGTTCATTTCCAAATATACCTGTAAGCGATAGTCATATCCTCGAGCTCTTGCGTGGTGAAGTTTTCATGAATAATGAAGGAAAACAAAGTTGTCTCACTAATATTGTCTTTCAGGTTCTATATTGGTTTTGTAATAACTATTTGTTTTTCTCATATATCTACAAGAAAAGCATTATCTCCCATGCAAAGGCAAACATGTCATTCAAGGAGATTGGCTATTATTTCTAGACAATCTTAAATTTGGTGTTTGTAAGTGAAAAGTGAAGGCAATGATGCGAGGTGTGATCAAACATAGTATTCATTGCTTTTTCTTCTTGTGCACTGCGTTATGCACATTTTTCACTTGGGCACCATCATTCACCTTGAATTTGACAATGATTAATAAACTTGGTTGTCTTTCTCCTTACGGGGATAATTTTTCGTTCAAAGTCAAAGAATTCTAGGGTCTTTGCGGTTAATGCAGAAGTGTAGAGGTGTGGAGGTGCTTCTCCTCACTCTCGCACCTCCATGATTATCTCATCATGTAAAATGAAGAATCATATATATGTGATGCCTATAGATGTTGAGCCATTAATCAAATCTTCTACCAAAAGTCGATTCCTCTGCAGAGCTCTTGTAAATCCAAAGGTGCATCTATAAAATTTGTAGTGTATCATAAACTAAAGTACGATATCATAATAATATAATGGGATACACAATGTGAAGTGTAGAGGAAGCACAATGAAAACTTCCTTAGCACTATCCTTCATTAGGGGTTCTGTTTCCTTTGGCTCCTTATATATGTTAATATGAAAATATATATTACAAAACCAGAAGATGTCTATTATTACTCGTGTAGTATAATATTGCAAGAGGATCCCAAGAAAATGGTATTAACTATATAGTTATTCTTGTTTAGAACAAAAAAAAATAGGACTTTAACTGTCCATGTATGCTGCATTTTGTGATTCCAAGAATGCCTAATCACATAACTACAGTTAATATTTTATTAAGAGATTTTATCAGTCTCTAATATGAAAATATTTAAAACTATGATGTAGAGAAATGTCCTACAACTGTAAATGTATGAATTCTTAAAAGGATATATAAGTGATTAAAAGTTAAAATAAATTTCTATCAATTTTATTATATAAATTAAAATGAAGCAGTGATATTTTTATATATTTTTATTATGATTTTTTTCATCATGGACTCATTCAACTTAGTCACTTTTCCTATCGATGTGAT
Source organism: Pinus tabuliformis (assembly GCA_031772625.1). Taxonomy (NCBI): domain Eukaryota; kingdom Viridiplantae; phylum Streptophyta; class Pinopsida; order Pinales; family Pinaceae; genus Pinus; species Pinus tabuliformis. The sequence continues at coordinate 1,046,103,523 of CM062805.1, read as the reverse complement.
ATATCTTTTAAGATTATATGTTCCATTAAAATCTATTTTTCGTCAAATAACACATTTATCTAATTTCTCAATGCATTTAGCCACAACGATACTTTTTTTCCCACAAAAAAAAACCGTAAATTTTATGAAGGATATTAAAAAGTACAATTTTGTAAACACACCACAGTGTGATATATATATATCTATATATCTATATATATATATATATATATATATATATATATATATATATATATATATATATATATATATATATATATATATATATATATATATATATATATATATATATATATAGATATATATAGATATATATATATATATAGAGAGAGAGAGAGAGAGAGAGAGAGAGTAAAACTATAATCGTGCTAGAAAATAAAATAAAATAAATAAAACCACACAAGCTACAAAAAAATCCAAGACAACGATCATGGAGGTTGCCAATCAATCTGAGTGCTAACCTGTCAAGATGTGAAATTAATGGGAGCATCGCCACGAATTTCTGTTACATGCCAAAAATCCTTTGTCATATTTAAAGCCACTTTAGAAAGACCATCAACAGTCTGGCTTAATTCCCTGTAAATGTGTTTACATGAGAAGTGAGTGAGAATGTTTTTTAATCTCAAAGTTTCATTTAGAATGGGACATAAAAGATAATTCTTGCATGAATGAATTACATTCAACCAGTTGGTCACAAGCTTTGAATCTCCATAGATTTGTAATCGAGAGACACCTTGTTCAATGCAAAATGTTAAGAGGAAATGACATGTACGGAGCTCAACAAAATTATTTGAACCAACACCCAATCCAATAGAAACCTGAAAAGATATGTTAGATGGAATATGTAAAATAAATCCACCCCCAAAGGTCCCACCCAAATCAATCGAGGCCCCATCAAAGAAATCCCAAGGATAATATCAATCAGGATGTATGTCCAAAAGTTTACGAGCCCTACGAGCATATTTCTCTTGGGGGAAGTGACTAAGTGCCATTTCCTATGTAACAACCATCCTTGGGGAGGAGGATAAATCTTGGAATATAGCTTTGTTACAAGAAATCCATATACACCAACAAATAATAAGTGGAAGGGCCTGGAAAGTACGAGAGGAAGGGAGAGAAAGCCATTGTTTCCATGTGAAATCAATAGAATGACCCGCCCAAAAGATGATTTGAGTTTCTAAAGATCTGTGATGATCCCAAATATGATGACTAAAAGAGTTGTTCAAGAAAAGATGATCAATAGTTTGATCACCAAATTTTCATAAAGCATACTAGCTGGGGCCAATGGAAAACCTCCTTTTTGACACCTCCAAGGTAGGAACCTTCCCCTTCATAATGCACCACATAAATAACTTAACCTTTGGGGGCACTTTTCCTTCCAAACAAATGACCACCACCACTAAGTGGAAACAAGATGTTTATTAGCAACAATATAGTTGTAACCATATTTTGGTGAGTAGAACCCACATTTTGCACCAAACCAGATTAGTTCATCATCATGATCCAGTAGACAGATGTGACCCTGATGCATAGCACTAATGTAATTATCCCAATGATTGGAAGAAACCCTTGGGATTATCAGGTCATTAGTCGATTTCCACCCTTGATTCAATATTGTTGAAGCATTTGGGTCGAATATATGAGTAAGTTTCTAAATCCCACGATCCTTAAGGAAGTCAATTAAAGGCATTGTAAGAATACGATCTTGTTTGGATCCTGGCCAATTGTCCATACCCAATTGAAGCTAAACACTTAAACCAGTTCTCCAAGCCAAACCACTACGGATGGTTTTAAATATATTCATAACAACATGCCAGAGGATGGAGATGTTGAGACAAGGTTTGTCTATATGACAAGCCCAATATTCCACTGACAAAGGGGATATATATTTGTCTATGAAAATAGAGTTCCACAAGCTCTAAATAGTGAAATGATGCCACCCACATTTGGAAGCAAGAGCATGAGAAAAGAGAAATATATTCTTTAATCCCCATACCCCCATAGCCTTGGGAAAAGTGCTTTTGTTCCATCCCACCCATAGGAGAGTGACATCTTAGTTTGACCTAGAACATAAAAATTTGAATCATATCCATCTAATGTGTTGCATAATTCCTTTAAGAATCTAGGAAAGTGAGGACAAATATATAGGGATTGCTTCGAGCACAAATTTTATGAGGACCAGGCGACCTGCACGAGATAGCCATATATTTCACAAAATATTAATGTGATTCTCAATTTTGGAAATCAACCATCTCAAGCCCATAATTTTGAAAGTGTTGGGTTTTAGATGCGAGCTCAGATATTTAAGCCCATCATCAATATTAGAGTAGGCCATCGTGATAAGTTGTATTATGAGTTGGATATTTGCTTCACCCAAATTTAAAACTAACAAAATGATTTTTTTAAATTGATCATCATACCTAAAGCTTTCCAAATATGGAAAGAATACCTTTTAAACAAGACAGCTCACGAGGATCTCCATTCTAGAATATTAAAATATCGTCAACAAAGAGAATATGGGAAATATAAAGATCTGGAGTCACGAAACATCCCTGGAATTCTCCATTAGACTTTGCCTCCATCATAAACCTACCAAGGCCCGCAATTACTAAAAGAATAAAAGAGGATACAAGGGGCAGCCTTGTCGAATACCCTTTTGAGCATGGAATAAAGGCAAAGAATCTCCATTGATAAGCACATCAAATGAGACCGTTTGGATGCAACTCATGACCCAAGTGATAAGATCAAGACTAGCCCACATGAGTAAGAAGTAGTTGAAGGTAGATGCAACTGAACCGATCATATGCCTTTGACAGATCTATCTTGAAGATGAACCCTTTTAAATTCATGGCCTTTAAACTATGAAGACCGTCTTGTGTCTGTAACACCCCCTCCTCCCAGGTCCACCCAAGCAACATGCCAGCCGGGGTAAACATGCGATGAGAGGCTACTATAAGGGATTAAACTTCCTTGGTGACCTTAAGGAAATGGAACCGATGGAACATATCAAATAAACCCATACACATCAGCAACATCACCCTCATGAGACATGCCAACAACACAGACATCATGTCCCTAAGTCCCACTGATGATTTAATCCTTTTAACCCCTGGTCACTCTCATGCTATAAGCATGAAAATGTCCAGCAACCCAAATTTGCTCTCATAGGCCTGTGTGCTAGCTCCTGTGGACTTTTCTCAGTAGACCTGTGTTAGTGACCCCGAGAATTGAGCCACTTTTCTAGCCCCGAATCCCGACCTCTGCCCAGAACTTTCTACAACCTTCAGAATCCATCAAAGAGATGATAACAATGTTGATAAATCAAAAATCAAGCTCAAGACTAGGCTTGAGAATCCCCAACCGAGACTGACATTCTATAAAACACTTGGCATCAATGCAACCTACAGGTCTACGATACAAGGCAACACATAAATGACTGAAAGAAATTATGGAACATAACCAGAAGGATCACCTCCTTCTCCATTGAACCATTATATCATCAATTAGGCCTTGCATCCATCCATTTAACAATTACAAGTAAATACATGAATAACCATGACATGAACTAGTCATTTAACCATGCTTATAACCAGCATAAAACCATATAAATATCAGAGATGTGACAACCATTAAATCCACATATAAACAAGTGTAAAAGAAAGAGGACTTTGCTTTTATTAATCATAGGAAAATACGACCAGGTTCAGGACTTCCACGTACCACCCGACCATAGACATGGCTGAACCAAATCTCTCTTTCAGCCAGTCACCCCCGTGCCATATTCCAAGCATGAATGTGGGATCTCATAGAACAACCAATACAAGAAAAACCAAGGGAATCTAGAGGTTAAACCACCTCCACCCTCATCAAATCGTGATCACACCAAAATCGTTGCTCCGATCACAACCAAACCGAACTTGGAATGGCATCCAAATTCCATTACTATCCTTGAGGAATTATCCATCTCCTTGTCTCCTGGGCTTTACCGCAATCCAATCCCAGGTCACTAAGCCCTAAATCAAGACCAGTCTCTCAGGTTTTACCCCAATCCAAACCCAGATCACTAGGCCCTAAACTGAGATTTCTCCCTCAAGCTTTGCCACATATCCCACCAAAACTAGTCAAGGGATTCCTAGGCCTTTGGGAATGAAAATTGAGATCACCTCCGCCACTGATTTTGAAATCCATCTAGAAAACTAAAGCTCAAAACCAAGATAAACATCCCAACATACCATGGCATCTGGAAAAAGGCAAGGCTAGGCTAAAAACCACTGTCATAACCCGGCAAAACCATGCCACCGAAAACAAGAGAACCATACACCACCATGCAAAGCCATGCATGTCAAAACTAACTAGGAAATCACACATGCAAAAGGCTACATGCAAGTATTCCCGCTAAAAATGCTTGATCCTGCCTTCCTTTCCTTGATCCCTTCTTTCCTTCCTTTCCCTTTGCTTGCTTTTCCTTCCTTGATCCAAAGCTAGAGTGCTCCAAGAAAACTCTAAGTGACCAAGAGTGAGAGAGAGACAGAGAATAATGAGGGAGCTCCAAATTTGAACTAACAAAATGTTATCAATTAATCCTCAGAAGCCTTTTTATTAATGAGGCCTTTATTTTCTTCATTTTCCATTATTTTCCTTCAATTTCCTCCTCACATGCAACCTGTGACCTTTCACCTTACTTTTCTCCTAATTTCCTTTATTTTCATAAATAAATGTGCCAAAAATGCCTTTTTCCTTTTAATGTCTTTTTCCTTTCAATGCCTTTGTCTTAGCCTTTTCCAATTTTCTTTAGCCAAAATACACATCCAGTGATGCCCACTAGGATATCTTTTCCCAACATTCAACTTGGAATAAGTGTCCCTTAACCGTGGTCTTATTTTTCCTTTATTAACTTTTATTACATGAAATTTTCACCAGGGTTGTTACAGAACCCTCCCCCTTGGGGAACACCGTCCTCGGTGTTAAACCACACCAAGACCTCAGCAAAACCGCTGAAAAAAAAACATACTGCCCATGGATCTTTATAACTTAGCTCGATGCAGTATTTACAATGAAAGACTTGTTCAAAGCAAAACATCATGACAACATGACAATATAACAACCATAATAAAATGACACCAATACCGCTTATTAGAGATTTATAACTTAGCTCATGGCGGTATTTACATCCATATACACATATGTACATATAACAAAATATCATCAAAACATATGCCAAACATATACCAAACATCAAACCAAAACTGCTTTCCCTCAATCGATAAACAATGAAGGATACATGGCTCGCATCTGATCCGCCATCTCCCATTTAGATTCTTCAGGCCCAAAGTGCTTCCATTGCACTTTAACTTTCTTTATGGCTCTGTTCCTGAGCATGAGGTGTTTTTGCTGCCTTTGCATTGAGGCTCCGGCTGGAACTCTCCTTGTTGCTCCACCTGTAATACAGACCAATCAATAACATGATCAACATCCTTTATATACTTCTTAAGCAATGAAATATGGAGAACATCATGGAATTTCACTATTGGAGGAAGTGTAAGTCGATATGCCACTGGTCCAATCCTATCGAGGATCTCAAAAGGCTCACAATACTATGATGCCCACTTGGCACATGAACCAATCCTCAAAGATATTTTCTTGGGTTTGATGCGCAAATACACTTGCTCCCCAACCTGAAAATCCTTGAACACCCTATGATGATCTGCATAACTCTTTTGTTTATCCTATGCTACCTTTAGATTCTTTTTTATAACCTGCATTTCATGCTTCATGTCTGTCAACATGTCTAGTTCAATAAGTACCTTGTTCATTGGATCACTCCAGTTGATGGGAGTGTTACAACTCTGCCCATACAATGCCTCGAAAGGACTCATCCTCAATGACTCCTGATAACCATTGTTGTATGCGAACTCAACCAATGGAAGATACTCCTCCCATTTCCTCTATTGGTGCATCATGTACATCCTCAACATATCCTCCAAGATCCTATTGACCCTCTCTATCTGTTAATCTGTCTATGGATGATAGGTGGTACTGAAGGCCAACTATGTACTCAAGCTTGCAAATAGCTCCTTCTAGAACTTGGAAGTGAAATTTGCATCCCTGTTTGACACAATCTTATTTGGAACACCATGCAGTCTCATTATCTCTCTGATGAACACCTGTGCTACCTCACTGGCTAAATATGTAGTCTTTACTGGAATGAAGTGAGCTACCTTTCTCAACCTATCAACCACGACCATAATAGAATCATGCTGCTTTACTATCCTTGGAAGACCTGTGATAAAATCCATGGAAATGACCTCCCATTTCCATTTCAGAATCGCTATAGGTTGTAGTAAACCACTTGGATGCTTACATTTCGCCTTGACTTGCTGATAATATAAACATCTAGCCATGAACTCTACCACTTCCTTCTTCAGATTCAACCAATAGTAGAACTTCTTCACCACTGTCAACGTCTTCTGATATCCTGGATGACCCGAGTATGGCTTGGCGTGAAACTCCCTCAAGATAAGCTTCTTGAGCTCACTATAATTCAACACATAGATCATGTCTCTAAACCTCACCAAACCATCTATTGTAAGATGATAATCTACATCCCGATCAGTTGTACCTGTACCTACACATGTACTTATACTTGTACTTGTACCTTCCTGCTAAGAGCATCTGCAACCTGTTTCTCCTTCCCTTTGATGTATCTGATCTCGAAGTTGAACTCACTAAGGGTAGAAAAACATCCAGCTTGATTGGCATTTAGATTCAGCTGATAAAAAAAATACCTCAACCCACTATGATCACTCATCAATGTAAACCTCCTGCCAAGAAGATAGTGCCTCCTTATAATCAATGCATGTATAATTGTTGCTAGCTCAAGATCATGCGTTGGATAGTTCTGCTTGTGCTCATTCAGTTTCCATGACTCATAGCACACTATTTGTCCTTCTTGCATGAGAACTCCACCAAGTCCTCTCTTGAAAGCATCTGCACACACTATAAACTCCTTGTCCGGATCTACAATATTTAGCACTGGTGCATGCGTCAACAACTGCTTAAGCTACTCAAAACTATCCTCACATTCTTCTATCCATTCGAACTTCTTACCTTTCCACTGCAATGATGTGATAGGATATGAAATGCGTGAGAAGTTCCTGATGAACCTCCTGTAGTAACCTGCCAATCCCATAAATGATCTCATCTCATCCACATTCTTAGGAGCTTCCCACTCCATGATGGCCCTTATCTTTTCTGGATCCACTACTATGCCATCTTTGGAGATAACATGCCCCAAATAATGTACCTCAATCTAAAAGAAGTTGCACTTGCTAAGTTCAACATACAATTGATGCTCTCTTAGCAATCTCAACACTGTTACTAAATGCTCGACATGTTCTTCCTCATTCTTAGAATATACTAGTATGTCATCAATGAATACAATAACGAACATGTCCAAATAAGGATGCAACACGCTATTCATCAAACACATAAATGTAGTCGAAGCATTGGACAAACTGAATGGAACAACAACAAACTCATAATGCCCATACTTGGTCCTGAACGAAGTCTTGAAGATATAATCTTCCTTGATGCGTACTTGATGGTATTCCGATCTCAAGTCAATCTTAAAGAACATTATTTCTCCCTTCAACTGATCAAAAAAATCATCAATCCTCGAAAATGGGTACCTATTCTTGATCGTTACTTTGTTTAGCTACCTGTAGGCAATGCACAATCTAAGAGTACCATCTTTCTTCTTTACGAACAACATTGGTGCACCCCAAGGCGATACACTTGGCCTAATGTACCCCTTTTCCAACGTTTCCTCCAGCTGCAACTTTAAATCAACCAACTCATGTGTGCTCATCCTATAAAGTGATTTTGATGTTGGAGTTGTCCCTAGTACTAATTCAATAGAAAAGTCTACCTCCTTGTGAGGTGGAACTCTATAATGTCCTCAGGAAATACATCTTGAAACCGCTACAAAACTGGGTACCTGCTCAACACATTTGCATCATCAACCTCCTTACCCTTATCACTAGAAATGTGTACTGCAAATAACACACACTCTTTCCTACAACTACACTTTGCTTGCATAGTTGTCACCATCCTAACCGATGTAGGTTTCTTCTTCCCCTTCAAATTCCTCTTTTCCCCACTATCATCCACACACTCAATGGCCTTGTCGAATAAATCCACTTTGGTTTTGTGAAGGTATACCCAATCCATATCCCAAAGAATATTATACAATCCCAATGGAAATACGTTGAATTGTGTTGTTGTAGGCATACCATTTAACTCAAATGAACAAGCTCTCACCTAATGGTGAACTCTCTTCTTTGTATCTGTAGCCAATTGTACCAACCAAGATTTTGCATGCACTAATTTTCTCAAACCACACTTATCCACTAGGTCAGGATTAATATAACTATAGCTAGATATAGGATCAATCAAAATATAAACAACTTGATCAAAAACATCACCAACTATATGTGCCTCCTAAGCACTATAGATATGGGATCTACCATCACTCTGATACTGCGGACAATCCCTCTTATGATGATCTTTACCACATATCCAACACTGCAATGGTTCCCTACCACCGCCTATAGCTTCCTGCTCTCCACATCCCTTCTCAACTGTATTGAATCTCTTGTAAGGAACATCATTTTCCTTCACGCTTGCATCTTGGGGTCTTCCTCTCTTTGGTGGACATTTTCCTTTATCTTTCTCATTTCTTTTCGAGTCATGGTTAGGCTCAACTTTATGCTTCGACTGCTCATAATAATGCTTTAACTTTCAGATGGCCTCCTCCAATGATATAGGCTCATCGAACTCAATTTGGTCTCTGTATGCAACTGGCAGTCCACTGATGAATATCTAAACCTTGGCCTTCTCCTCCCTGAGGTAAGGCACATATCTCAACAACTCCAAAAATCAGCGAGTATATTCATCATCTGTAATAGAATCCATTCGCAACTCATAAAACTCCTTAGCTCTGTCATCATAGTACCTTTCAGACAAGTACTTCTTCTTGAAGAGCCATTCAAATGCATGCCAAGTCAAATCATCCTCATGTATACCTTTGACATTCTTCATGTATTCCCACCAAATATATGTTTTACCTTTGAGACTGATATTCAACATAGTTATCGATCAAATGGGAACTATTACCTCAAAACGAGTACTCTAGCCGAAAACCCCAAAAAAACATGAAAAAACAACCAAAAAATGAAAATTGTGTATGCTAAAATGATGTTTTTTTAGGGTAAATTTTAAACATTTTTTTAAAAAGGAAGTAAAAACCATTTTTTTTTTGCAAAATGGATGAGAAAAACACCCTCAAAAACATAAGCGTTGATGCAGGAACAAAAAAAAAATCGGGTTACAAATTTGACACTTTTTAGCAATGGAATTAAAGATAAAATATCAGAACTTTGAAAATTTGTAAAATTCCAACAATTCTCAGACATGATGTTAAAGATAAAATATCATGTCTCAAATCCTGATAATTCCAACAATTTCCATCTATGTTGTTAAAGATAAAATATCTTGACTCTAAAAACCCTGAAATTGTAATTGTTTTCAACAATAGCATTAAAGATAAAATATCATGACTTAGAAAAACATTTAAATCCTAACAATTTTTCAACCATGCATTTAAAACCAAAGATTATGATTACAAAAAAATCTTAAGTTTTCAAAAATATTTCAATCATGTCATTATGGAAAAATTTTATGACTAAAAAAACTTAAAAAATGAACACCTGAATGAAAAAGTTTTTATACCAAGAGTAATTTATTTTTTAAATGCTAAATATATAGCGATTTTAAATCTTAGCCTAAGACAACTTAATACATTGCAACAAAAATTTAAAAATCAACCATCAAATTGACACACAATGTAGGTGAACTCAACCCATTGTAATGAAAACTTAAAAACCAACCATGAAATTGACACATTGTGGGGGCAAACTCGATTCATTATAACGAAAAATTTAAAATAACTATCAAATTGTACATAATGGAATTGGGTTGCTAGACGAGCATCGACACAGACCCTACAAAAAAAAACATAATAATAAATACAAAAGAAAACATAAATTCAAGCATTGATAAAAAAACAATAAAAAAACACAAAAAATAATACAAAAGAAAACAAAAATTCAAATTTTAAAAAGAAAAAACAATAAAAAAAAACACAAAAAATAATACAAAAGAAAACAAAAAATCAAATATTGAAAACAAAAGAACACAAAAAATAATACAAAAGAAAATAAAAATTCTAATATTGAAAAAACATAAAAACAGTACAAAAAAATACAAAAGAAACAAAAATTTAAATATTGAAAACACACACACACACACAAAATAATACAAAAGAAAACAAAATTTTAAATATTAAAAAAAAATAAAAACAATAAAAAGAACACAATTTTTTTTTTAAATAATAACAAGTAATAATATATATATATATATATATAGATATATATATATATATATATATATATGACAAAAAAAAACTATAAAAATGTAAAAACAAATCAAAATTAACTCTTAAAAAAAAAAAAAAGAAGAAGAAGGGGGCCAATTTAAAAAAATAGACATAATTTAAGAAGAAAAAAAAAAAAATTAAAAAAAAAAATTAAAACCAATTTTTTTAAATAAAAAAATAAAAATAAATAAAAACTACATTAAAAAAAAACAACAACTACATAATAAAAAAAAAAAAAAAACAAACAAAACAATTTAAATAAAATAACAATTAAAAACTAAAAACTAAAATAAAATTATAAAATTACAAAGTAAAATAAAATTATAAAAACCACCAAGAGTGGTAGCCCTGCCAACCATGGGCAGAGTGGGCCATGGGGTGCGCAGGGAGGCACTGCGTGTAGCGGTCTCCTCGCCCACATCCGCAACCCACCTCGCCCAGGGGTGGCAGGCCGATTCCTGGAATCGGTTTGCCACCCATGGGCGGGGTGGGAATCGGCCTACCACCCTTGGGCAGGGACAGGCGAGCTTTTTTTGTTTTTAATTTTTTTTTTTTTTTAAACTAAAAAAATTGTTATAAATGTTTTTTTTTTTTTGTTAATTTCCAATTTTTTTCTTTAAATTATATGTCTTTTTGAATTTTTTTTGTTTGTTTGTTTGTTTATATATATATATATATATATATAATGTTTTTTTTGTTTAATTTTTTTTTTTTTTTAACAGGTTAATTTTGTTTTTTTTTTTTTACATTTTTATGTTTTTTTTTTAGTTATTTTTTGTCATGTTTTTAATTTTATTTTTATGTTTTATGATCAACATGAAAATCACCAATATTTAAAAAATATCCACACTTAATACATTAGAAAATTTAAAGTATAAAATGTAAGTCCTCTAAACAATAAAGGTTGGTGTTGCGTCAACACTTTTCAAAATCAAGATGAAAATCACCAACATTTAAAAAAAAATGTTCATACTTGATACATAAAAAAATTTGAAGTGTCAAAAATAAGCCCTCTAAAAAAATGTGTTGATGTTGCTTCAATACTATTCAAAATCAGCATGAAAATCACTAACATTTTAAAAAACATGTTCATACTTGATACATAAGAAAATTTAAAGTGCCAAAAGTATGCTCCAAAAAAAAAATGTGTATTCTAACTCACCACGTTTCAAAATCGAGTGATTTTTTGCTACCTCAAAAAAACGGGTTCTAGGTAATTTTTTCATTTGATTGATAACTATGTTTTTCAAGTTTTCTGAATAGTCATGCAAACAGAAGAATTTCTTCATACCCAAAAACCATGCCTCTGCATCTTGTGATTTTTTCATCTCTCCATCAAAGGTAGGTGGTTTTGCCTTCTTAAACTCATCTGACAAGTATCCCCTATTACTCCTCTTGTAAGGATGATAATGATGTCGAGCATGATGCCTATCAGAACCAGAACTGGAATATTACCTACGTCGATCACCTCTCGTATCTGGAGTGTCCATCAGCGTTCCATCTCTGATCATGTCAATTCTATCTGACCTGTGTCTACTAGGAGACCTATTGCTATATGCCTTATTAGTCATGTCCTCATGTCCATGGATGATTTGAAGCGGTCCTTGTCACTACAAATTTGACAAACTCTGAAGTAGTATCGCATTGACCTCTACTTTTTTCTCGTGTCTGCATGATTTTGTCATTGTCTGCTTTGAAACTCCTTATTTCTTCCTTCAAGGTTCTCAATGTGTCTTCCAAATTAGAAGAGTGCCCCACACCATGTTGCGCATTTGATGCATAGGGAGATTCAATGGAGTCTACCACCTTGGTAGCCATCTGATCTCTTATTTGCAAGGCATATTATGTCAGCTAAACCAAATGACAATAAACCAACGTACCTTAGCATAATTCAGGAAGGATACCTTGTCTACAAAATCATCAAATCAACGAGATACATGTATAACATAACCATAATATCATATAGACATATATCAAATAAGTGCATCCACGCATAAACAACATTCTCGTTAGGGACCAGTCATCAATGCAAGGCCATATCAACATGCATGATATGACCTCATGCATGATAACAACCATTACTCCATTGCACACATTTCCACATGCAACTATCAACGTGCATAAGCAATGCCTAATTAACTACAAATACGTATGAACGCATGTAGTCGAGCATAAGTGATCAATTCTTGTAACCAACCTCCAAGACTGATACATGTAATAAAAACATTCAAAAATGCACCTGAAATATAAGGATGTAGTCAAACGACATATAATCAACATGTAAGCGACATATAACCAGTGATATACTTCTGACGATGCATCCCACAAAATCACATCAAGTTCCTCATGACAACCTTACTACAATCATGATCAACATGATGCAATGCAACAAGCACATGAATTGCAAGTGTAAGAGACACACATGCAACTGACATGCATGCATGACCAAGCACCTTCACCCAAGGAGAGCATAACCATGCTATAATACCAATCTGTAACACCCACTCCTCCCAGGTCCACCCAAGCACACTGCTAGTCGGGGTAAACATGCGATGAGAGAGGGTACTATAAGGGATTCAACTTCCTTAGTGACCTTAAGGAAATGAAACTGATGAAACATATCAAGCAAACCCATCCAAATTTTCAACAACACCCTCAGGAGACATGTAAGCCACTCAGACACCCTGTCCCTGAGTCCCACTAATGATTTAAGACTTTTAACCCCTGGTCACTCTCATGCTATAGGCATGACAATGTCTAGCAACCCAAAGTCACTCTCATAGGCCTGTGTGCCAATGACTGTGATATTTTCTTAGCAGACCTATTCCAGTGACCCCAAGAATTAAGCCACTTTTCTAGCCCAGAATCCCGGCATCTATCCAAAACTTGCTACAACCTTCAAAATCCATAAAATACATGACAACAATGTTGATAAATAAAAAATCAACCTCAGGACTAGGCCTGAGCATCCCCAACCGGGACTGACATTCTGTCAAGCACTTGGCATCAACACAACCTACATGTCTAGGATACAAGACAGAGCATAAATGATTGAAAGTAATTATGGAACATAACCAGAAGAATCACCTCCTTCTCCATTGAACTATTATATCATCAATTAGGTCTTCAATCCATCCATTTAACAATTACAAGTAAATACATGAACCAGTCATTTAACCATACTTATAACCAGTATAAAACCATATAAATATTAGAGATGTGACATCCATTAAATCCACATATAAACTAGTGCAAAAGTAAGAGGACTTAGCTTTTATTAATCATAGTCAAATCCAACCAGGTTCGAGACTTCCACGTACCACCCAACCATAGACATGGCTGAACCAAATCTCTCTTTCAGCCAGTCACCCCCGTGCCATATTCCAAGCATGAATGTGGGATCTCATAGAACAACCAAGGGAATCCAGAGGTTAAACCACCTCCACCCTCATTAAACTGTGATCACACCAAAACCGGTGCTCTGATCACAACCGAACCAAACTTAGAATGTCATCCAGAATCCATCACTATCCTTGAGGAATTTTTCATCTCCTTGTCTCTCAGGCTTTACCGTAACCCAATCTTGGATCACTAGGCCCTAAACTGAGACCAGTCTCTCAGGATTTACCACAATCCAAACCCAGATCACTAGGCCCTAAATCGAGACTTCTTTCAGGATTTACCATGTATCCCGCCAAAACCGATCAAGGGATTCCTAGGCCTATGGGAATGAAACTTGAGACCAACTCCGCCCGAGATTCTGAAATCCATCCAACAAACCAAAGCTCAAAACTGATATAAACATCCCAACATACCATGACATCCAGAAAAATTCAAGGATAGGCTAAAAACCATTGTTATAACCCGACAAAACCATGCCATCGATAGCAAGAGAACCATACACTGACATGCAAAGCCATGCATGTCTAAACCATATAGGAAATCACACATGCAAAAGGTTACCTACAAGTATTCCTGCTAAAGCTGCTTGATCCTACTTTCCTTTCCTTGATCCTTGCTTTCCTTCCTTTCCCTTTGCTTTCTTTTCCTTCCTTGATCTAAAGCTAGAGTGCTCCAAGAAAACTCTAAGTGACCAAGAGTGAGAGAGAGAGAGAATAATGAGAGAGTCTAAATTTGAACTGATAAAAGGTTACCAACTGATCCTCAGAAGCCTTTTTATTAGTGAGGCCTCTATTTTCTTCATTTTCCATTATTTTTCTTCAATTTCCTCCTCACATGCAACCTGTGACCTTTCACCTTACTTTTCTCCTAATTTCCTTTATTTTCATAAATGTATGTGCCAAAAATGCCTTTTTCCTTTTAATGTCTTTGCCTTAGCCTTAGCCTTTGCCATTTTTCCCTAGCTAAAACACACATCCAGTAATGCCCACTAAAATATCTTTGCCCAACATTCAGCTTGGAATAAGTGTCCCTTAAACATGGCCTTATTTTTCCTTTATTAACTTTTATTACATGAAATTTTCACCAGGGTTGTTATAGTTCCACTCTAATTTCTTCATGAATTTGCCTCCCTTTCAAGAAACCAAATCGTTCCATAGAAATTGATTTAGGTAGAATAGGTTTGAGGTGAAGGGAAATGATCTTCTTTATGACCTTATATACAACATTACATAAAGATATAGACTGAAATGTTGAAAATAGCAACAAGAAATAATAAAAATAGAATCCAGAAATTCCAATTTTAATTTGTTCTTGAATTAAAATTGTGAATTTAAATCAAATTTAGTCTCACCAACTACTTGGAAATAATTAATTAATTCATTATGGATTAATTAGTTGGAGAAATTCAAGTTAGAAGTCTTTCTGAAGTCATGCAACAGTTATCCCTTAAATTAAGGAGATTATCCCTTAATTAAGGAGATAAGATTGAGTTATATTTGAGTTGTAATTAGTTAGCTAAATTTACGGAGTTAAGTCCAGTTAAATTAGTTCCAAACTGTTTGAGGAACTAATTGTGAGTTATCATTCATTTGATGCATGCATGCACTCAACTAGTGTACTCCAGATAACTGAAGATTCCCTCATCAGTAACTCATGCATGTCTATTCAGAGAAAGACCTAGTTGAGATTAAAGTCAATGACAGTGTACTCTCAGTTGCATGTGTTTTTCTATAAAAGAAACTCATGCATGCAGTCAAGGTAAGGTTCCTTGAGGATTGCGCAGTTCTAAGTGTGTTAGAGCAGTGTGTGAGAGTAGTGTTCCACTGGGTGAAGGAGATCATCCCAGAGGAACTGCAAAATGAAATAGAAGCTTGGAGGGCAGAGGAGAAGGTTTGTGAGAAGCTTTATTTCCCTGTGAGCATCTAGGAGGATTTTACTGAGACTTGGCTAGCTGTGAGAGCTAAGGCTTTGTATAATTTTGATGTATTTCCACCTTGTATGATAATACAGATAGTGGGGTTTTTAGCTAAGGCTTTCCCCTGAGTATTTTGTGTGTTTCATGTGTATTGATTCTTCTTCTTATGGTTATATGTGTTCAGCTCTGATTCAGATTGATCTTTAAGCTTCCACAAATTGATAGTAGAAGTAGATTATAGTATTTTGCTTTGGTATATTGCATTATCGGGTTGATCTACAATTAGATTTTGTACATAGTCTTAGAGGTAGATTTGTAGAGAATTTGCAGAATTTCTACATGGTATCAGAGCTAGCTGATCTATAGAGAAATTTCTACATGGTATCAAAGCCTAGTTTATCGGAGCTGTGAACAGTATATGGAGAAGAGAATTTGAAGTTTGATGTTCGGGGTTGCAGGTGCAAATCGAATTCTTATCACATTTCAAGGTTGGCCAATGGCGTTCTATGGCTTGAGACTCGAGTATGCCTTCGAAGGCAACTTGAATTACATAGCATGGAAAGATCGCATGGAGGCTGTATTAGAAGACAATGGCTTGAAGGATTTCATTGATCAAGAAATCCCAAAGCCAGGTTCAACTAATGCACTAGAGTTGGCTGAGTGGAAGAAGTGTGTGGCAAGGGTGAGACGAATCATCCTTGAGGGAGTTCGAGACCATATTGTCTCGAGTCTCCATGGGAAGGATATTCCATATTCAATGTGGAAGACATTGAAGGACCTCTACTATAACAGTAGCGACCAGAGGAAATTGGCGCTCAAGGATAAGCTTCAAAAAATCAAGATGGAGAATGACGATACTATTTCCACATATCTGAACAATATCACCAATTGCAGAGATGAGCTTGGTAGTGTGGGAATAACTATTGCCGATGATGATATGGTGAGCCTTGCTCTCCTTGGCCTTCTAAAGAGCTGGAATAGCTACTAGGAATTTGTGAATGGAAGGGAGAAACTGTCGGATTAGGAACAACTGTGGTCAAATCTCATGCAGGAGGAGATCAGGAGGAGCACACGAGATGGTTCTTCATCCAAGGATGATGATGAAGAAAATATTTCCTTAGCGAGTAAGGAAAGGAAAGGGAAGGGGAAGGATTCCCATTCCAAATCGAATTCTTCTCATGGAAGGAAGAAGGGTGACAATTCTAAAGTGAGATGCTTTAATTGTCACGAGATGGGACATTATGCAACTAATTGCCCATCAAAGAAGTCCAAGAAAGGATCTTCAGAAGGATCGGAAGGTGAGGCATTAGCCTCTCAGTTCGAAATGGACTTTACCCTCATCGCATGCATGGTGTCATCAATGATGGGTTGTGTTTGGTATCTTGACAGTGGAGCCTCATTTCACATGATCGGCGATAAAAGTTTATTCAATACCTTGGAGGAGAAAGACCTCAAGATGTGCATAAAGATGGGTGACGACGAAAGGTATAGAGTTTCAGGGGTGGGCACAGTTACTTTTTAGAAGGAGCATGGACCTCCTATCACCTTGACACATGTGAAGTATGTGCCTGGACTGAAGAAAAACTTGGTATCGATCGCGATGTTAGAGGACAAAGGCTACGATGTTGTCTTCAGTAAATGAAAGGCGTTCCTTAGACACATCACCACGAGACAGGTGAAACAAATCGATTCACGAGTTCAGAACCTGTATGCTCTTGAGGTTCAAGATGCATGCAAAGCCTTGAGGAGCAAGGAAAATGTTAGAGACTTGGTGGTTGAGAGGGAGAGTAAATTACCTTTCAACATGCAGCCCCAAAATAAGTCTCAGACAATTGTGGAGGAGCCGCAATTGGAGAAGCAGAGAGGAGACCGAGTGAAGAGATCCACTCATGCAGATACCTCCAATAGGGGGCAATTTCGATCCAAGTGGGCAGAGGGATCACATGTAGCCATACATTCAGGTGTGAGGTGGGGCAATGTGAAGTGATAGTCCCAAGAAGGTTGAAATTTGGCAGGGTCCATTGAGAAGTTTTATCTCATGGATCGTACCTTCCTACGGGAGCCCAAAGTATATAGTAGTGGGAGGAATCAGTGGGATGGATGCAGTCAGAGATCAAAGTGACAAAGGCTAGAGCAGTCAGATACTGAAGAGCGCAGAGAAGGATTGACAACAGTGCAGAAAGGTAGAGTCAACAGAAGCACAAAGTTTCCAGTTGACTAGGCAATAACAGTTAGAGACTTTGATGAAAGATGCATCACACTAATTCAGGTTGGATGTTTTTTCGTTTCTAGATTCGTTGGAGAAACAACACTAGAGAGAAGTGTTGCATGCATAACATTCCAAAGGTTCACAATCGAGATTGAGTTGAATTCCTTTCTTGTTGAGAGGGAGTGTTGAAAATAACAACAAGAAATGATAAAAATAGAATCCAGAAATTCCAATTTTAATTTGTCCTTGAATTAAAATCGAATTTAGTCTCACCAGCTGCTTGGAAATAATTAATTAATTCATTATGGATTAATTAGTTGGAGAAATTCAAGTTAGAAGTCTTTCTGAAGTCATGCAACAATTATCCCTTAAATTAAGGAGATTATCCCTTAATTAAGGAGATAAGATTGAGTTATATTTGAGTTGTAATTAGTTAGCTCAGTTTACTGAGTTAAGTTTAGTTAAATTAGTTCCAAACTATTTGAGGAACTAATTGTGAGTTATCAGTCAGTTGATGCATGCATGCACTCAACTAGTGTACTCTAGATAACTGAAGATTCCCTCATCAGTAACTCATGCATGTCTATTCAGAGAAAGACCCAGTTGAGATTAAAGTCAAGGACAATGTACTATCAGTTGCATGTGTTTTCCTATAAAGGAAACTCATGCATGCAGTCAAGGTAAGGTTCCTTGAGGATTGCGCAGTTCTTACAGTGTGTTAGAGCAGTGTTCCACTGGGTGAAGGAGATCATACCAGAGGAACTGCACAAGGAAATAGGAGCTTGGAGGGCAGAGGAGAAGGCTTGTGAGAAGCTTTGTTTGCCTGTGAGCATCCAGGAGGATTGTACTGAGAGCTGGCTAGCTGTGAGAGCTAAGGCTTTGTATAATTTTGATGTATTTCCACCTTGTATGATAATACAGATAGTGGGGTTTTTAGCTGAGGCTTTCCCCTGAGTATTTTTTGTGTTTCATGTGTATTGATTCTTCTTCTTATGGTTATATGTGTTCAGCTCTGATTCAACTCGATCTTTAAGCTTCCACAAATTGATAGTAGAAGTAGATTATAGTATTTTTCTTTGGTATATTGCATTATCGGGTTAATCTATAGTCAGATTTTCTACATGGTCTTAGAGGTATATTTGTAGAGAATTTGCAAAATTTCTACATGGTATCAGAGCTAGCTGATCTATAGAGAAATTTCTACATGAAAACCATCAAATTAAGATGGGGAATCCATTTTAGGGATTAGAGCAACAAAGGTAGAGTTTAATGCAGGGAGCATATGATGATCCCTCTAGGATTCCTAAATGATAGACAATAAATAATTTCCCCATTATTTTGTATAAACCCAAGAAGAATTCAATGCCCCAACCATTTGGCCTTGGGATTTTTTCTTTTTGAAAAAATTGGGGGGCAGTCTTGAGTTCATCCTCAGAAACTTCATGTAGAAATTAACAGAAATTTTCTATTACTGATGAAATAGAACTGAAATCAAGAGATTACAAAATTCCTCTACTATTATGTGGAATGGAAATCATAATTTAGAAACACATGCAATGACATGCAACCATTAAAACACCACAAGAACACAATGATTTGCAGTTGAACCCTATTGGGAAAAAAAAACCCTTCGTTTCTTTTCACTAATCAGGTGAGAAGGAGAAACTATTGTTGGCATTATGACACAGGATTGGCACAGGTTTGGCTCGATGACATCAGTGTTGTCCTTGATGGCAACTCACTCAAATAGCAGATCACAAGTTCAGGCTCTCAAAATAGTAGAAAATAAGATACCCGCAGGTTCCTGTTCATAAAGCCGCGGACATACGCAGGTGCGCTGAACAAAAGTTGCGGACATGTACGCAGGTGCTCCAAAAAAAAGTGCGGACGTAAAGTACACGCACTTTCATGCAGAGAAAAAGCGCGCACGTGGGAAATCTTATGGTTGGTCCATGGTATTTAGTCCGACATTTTTGATCCTATGGTTTTGGTCCATGGTTTTGCATCTAAAGTATTGAACCCAGGTATTGGGTCCCTAGTATTGGATCTCTATGGTTTTGGACCATGGTTTGAGTGAGGCCTAGACTATAAAAAGGAAAGGAGATCATTTGGTTTGGGCACTGATGTGTTGAATATCTTAAGAAGAGCAAGATCTGAAATTCTGTGATCGGTTGGTGAGTTATAGCTGGACCTAAACCAAGGAGAAACCTGAACATTACAAGATGAATCTACTGATGGGGCGAAATCTCTTTGGCGCAAGATCAGATCTGTAAATCTGATAGTCTGGGGTATAATTGAAGTCTGAAAAATTATCTATACCCGCAGGTCCGACACAGCGCAGGCGCGGATACCCGCAGGTCCGACATAGTTCAGGCATGGAGATCCGCAGGATCGTCACAGTGCAGGCGTGGATATCCACAGGTTTTACATAGCGCAGGCGCAAAGTCCGCAGGACCGACAGAGTGAAGGTGCGGATACCCACAGGTTGGCCACAGAGAAGGCGCGGACGTACGCAGGTTTCTATTGGTGAAGTTGCGGACTTTTCCTTGAAATATGTTTTAGCTGCTTATGTCTATTACTGTAGTGTTCAGGGTTCTGAATTGGTGTCTGGTTACTGGTACTGTGTTCTGAAAAGTTATTGATTCAATATTTGCACAAGGAAGTTGGTTGATTGCAGATCTATTTGATGTTTGATTGATATTCATGGATCCAGTTTGAAAATTTATGAAACGTGGTCCCTGGAAGAAAAGAGAAGTCTTCTGTAGGTCAACACCTATGTACTAGTACCTCAGCTAGTACAAGAGCTAAGGGGGTTGTAGCTCCCTTCCAGAAGAGTCTGGAGAACGAGAGAAGGTTGTAGCCTTCTGCAGGTTGAAGCCTGCGTACTAGTATAAGACTGCACCAGTACAGAATCATTGTAAAAAGAAGTTTCTAATTGAAAGAAGATAGAGACATATTGCAGCAGGTGGTTTTCACCCACATTAGGTTTCCACCTTATATCTTGTGTTCCTTTTGTGTGACTGTCTGTTCTACTTTTCTGTTCCTGCTTACTGTTATATGGTTCTGACACACAAATTAATGATCAACATCTAAAGAATAAATTAAATTATAATTCTGGAAGGTATATGCAAGTTTCAATAGTCAGATCTGCAAATCCTTGTATAAATTGAAAAGAATTTGATAATACTGATTCACCCCCCCCCTCTCAGTATTATTTCCAACAACTATTACAATGTCTTGCTTCAATCCTGAAGTACACCCTTCACTTTAAACATGTTCTCCTTCTGACTATCTTGCTCTGGCCAACACTTAGTCAATTCAAGGCCCCAACTACCTCCTATTTCCTTGTGCAATCCTAGAAGAAATTAGCTCCTAAAAAGTAGGAATTTTCTCCTATTTGTTTGTGCAATTCCCAAGGAATGATTCACCTACTTAACTGCCAATCCTGTACACTCAACTAGTATACAATTGTAATTTGTTAAGTTATGGTATGTTCTATGCTTATAATAGTTTACTTCTTTTTCTTATTATATTCCACATATTAGCAATCACATATACATAAAGTAAAGTGCAGATAGAACATTAAACGGTCGACAGAAAACAAGCCAAGACAAGAGACACAAGATGTGGCGGCTAGCCAGGGACAAACCCCACAATGTGTGGGGAAAATCTTTGATCAAATCTTCTTTTATCTTCAATAATTCAACGGAGAGAAATAGTACAATAAATCTTATTCATATCAGCAGTAGCAAACCCTAGATCAACAACATCAGCATTAGCGGCTTCATTATCAAACTAGGGTAGACGATATCTCACAAACCGACCGTCGGATTGACTTCATTCCACCACCAAAAGTTTCGACTTTCAGAGGAGGTTCAGATGAACCTACAGCGCAGTTCCAAAGAGGATATCTTCTAGGCCACGTAAGTTAATCTTTACTTCTGCAGTTGCAACTTCAGTTTCAGCAGTTTCTGGCTTCAAACTAGGGCAGTCGATATCTTGCAAACCGTTCGTCGGATTGACTTCATTCCACCACCAAAAGTTGTAGCTTTCAGAGGAGGTTCAGATGAACCTACAGCGCAAAGAGGATATCTTCTAGGCCACACAAGTCAATCTTTACTTCTGCAGTTGCAGCTTCAGTTTCAGCAGTTTCTGGCTTCAAACTAGGGCAATCGATATCTTGCAAACCGTTCGTCGGATTGACTTCATTCCACCACCAAAAGTTGCAGCTTTCAGAGGAGGTTCAGATGAACCTACAATGTAGTTCCAAAGAGGAGATCTTCTAGGCCACGCAAGTTAATCTTTACTTCTGCAGTTGCAGCTTCAATTTCAGCAATTTCTGGCTTCACATGTGTGAGAGAGAGACCCATTTCTGTGCAGTAGAGAAGAGACTCATTTCTGCGCAGTAGAGAGAGAGAGAGATGTGATGAGAAGAGTGAGTCTAAATGAGGAAAAGTCCTCTTCTATTTATACACAACGTTGGTGGGTGGATAGATGCGACTGTTGGACTTCTGAGCCTACATGAGTTGTAGGTCGGCTTGATAATAATTCCATAATCAAAATAAATTCATATCTCCATGAATACTTATCGGAATCAGATGATATTTATATCAATCCTACACCTCTCAACGAGAGGAATCTAATAAAAATATTATCAGCCATGAATAAGATGACCCACATGAAGTTTTTCCCTGGTTTCCAATTTTAACACTCCCTCTCAACCAGGGAGAACTTCATCTGCAATCTGTCTATCGGTCGTTACTATTCATCCATCAAATGCACTGCCCTGTACAGCCTGACCCTTGCCCTGCTCTGCTCTATTCTGCCTGTTCTGCTTTGTCTTGTTCTGCCCTGTACTAATCGGTATTGTTTTGCTCTGTTCTGCTCTGCTTTTGTCCGAATTATGAAGAAGAAGAAATGATCGAGGATGTATCATACTGACTCAAAGTCAGTCTCAAAGTATGTACCACTGGTCCCAGACAAGTCTCAACCAACCCGAAGTCAGCATCATAGTGAGTACAACTCCACTAGTCCTAGACCAGTATCATCCTCCACTGACTCAAAGTCAGTCTCAGAGTGTGTACCATTGGTCCCAGACCAGTCTCAGCTGACCCGAAGTCAGCTTCATAGTAAGTACCACTCCTACCACTAGTCCCAGACCAGTATCGCAGTCTCAGAGAGTGTACCACTGGTCCCAAACCAGTCTCAACCGACCTGAAGTCAACATCATAGTATGTACTACTCTCACTGGTCCCAGACCAGTACTGCACTGACACGAAGTCAGTCTCGGAGTATGTACCATTGGTCCCAGACCAGTCTCAACGGACCCGAAGTCAACATCATAGTATGGTACAACTCCTACCGCTGGTCCCAAACCAATATCATTGATCCCAGATCAATGGAGGTCATACTAGCGTAGGGAGTACGGTAGATACAATGATGCGTCCATCGGTACTACTATGGTCCCTAACTTCATTTCCCTGCTCATTGATGAGATGAGAGGTACTTCCCATGAGTCCCAGACTGCATGGGTAGGAAGCCTCGACAGGAGAACTAATCAATCCTGTCCTCACAGGAGAACACATCAATCCTTCTACAATCGCCATGGAGAACACATCAATCCAGGCCGCCATGGAGAACACATCAATCTTGCTACAATCGCCATGGAGAACACATCAATCCAGGCCTCACAGGAGAACTAATCATCCTTCTACATAGGAGAGCGAATCATCTTGTTCCAGTGCGCACCACCATGGGAGGGTGAGTCACCCTGTGGTCGTATGTTGTTCCAGTAAGAACCGCAAGCCCTCAGAGCTCCTAGAGCTCAATGTATGCAACATGCAGGACCCTTGTACAAGGGTTTCTTGCCGACTCCAAGTCGTTTGGGAAAATCACAGATTAGATCTTTCCTCGGGGCTTTGACAAGGTGTATCAACCTGTACATCATTTTAATGCGATGTAGCCTCCTTGCTCATAAACTTACCATATCCCAGACGATGTCTATCTGCTGGAGCAATCGATGAATACGGGATTCCTCAATAATCAAATCCCACCTCTGGTTGTTATAGAGAATCACAGTGGCATCCAATGTAAATCCAAACAGCTCACTGAAGAGCTTTCACAACCAGACTGCCTCACACGAGGTCATGCTAGCAACAATATATCCTGGGTGCTCAAAGCCATCGATTTCTGCTTCCTGCTCATCCAGGATATCGAAGCAGATCCCAAGGTGAAACGGCACCCAGAAGTGCTCTTACGGTCCACCACACTGCCTGCCCAATCAACATCAGTGTATCCAAGTAGTCTCACATCTCCAGTAGTTTATCTTAATCCATGAGAGATTGTGTCCTGAAGACATCTCAGAAGATTCCTGGCATCAATGCAGTGAGGCTAAACCAAATATGAGCTCACAGTGCTAACTACAAAACATATGTTCGGACGGAGGTTCACCAAGAACATCAATGCGAATGAGTTTTTGAAACTCAGAGGCATTTCCCAAGTCTGGTCCGACATCACTACCATATAAGTTCTAAAAGTTAAGATCCTCGAGGTAGTCACAGGCTTGCAGTCCATCATACCAAATCTTTCCAATGTCTTTACCACATATTTTCCTTGAGATAGGAAAATTTCCCTTGGCTTCTGCCATACTTCAAGTCCTTGGTCCTTCATTTCAAATTCAGAAGCCATCTCCCTCTTACATTTGTGAACGAGAGGGTCTGCACCTGTTAGAAAGAGGTCATCCACATACAACACCAGTATGAGAAGCTTGTCATCTTCAACCTTAAAGTAAAGGTTAGGATCGGCTTCACTCCTAGTGAATCCCAGCTTCATCAAGTAGTTATCGATCCTCTCATACCATGCTCGGGGTGCTTGCTTCAGCCCATAGAGAGCCTTCTTCAACATGCATACATGAAATTTTCAATCATAAATCTCAAATCCTTCAGGTTGCTCCACATAGACCTCTTCTTTGATAGAACCATGCAAGAAGGCGGTCTTGACATCCATCTGATGTAGGTTCCATCCTTGTGAAGCCACAAGGGCTATGATCAAGCGGATGGTCGCATATCTGGCAACAAGTGCAAATATCATAGTCTATACCTTCCTTCTGGGATAAACCACAAGCAACAAAATGAACCTTATACTTTTCCATACTTCCATTTGCTGCATGCTTTATCTTGTAAAGCCATTTTGAAGTAACAATTGTCTTGTCCAGGGTCTGGGAACTACTTCCCAGACATCATTCTCCATAATAGACTCATATTCTATGGTCATAGCATCCTTCCATAGTTAATGCTTGACGACATCTGAGAATGATGAAGGCTCATTTTGTATGATCGTGCTCATGATGGTCAGGTATCCTTGATACCTGTTAAGTTTCTTACTTTGACGGAAGGTTCCTTAGGGTGCAGCATGTCCTTCAGCATCATCAAGTATCCCCCTAAGCCATGAAGGCCTCTTCCTAGAAGAGGAAGGCTCATGTGGAGGAGGATCAATCGGATCCATGGGTTCTTCTACATTAGGCATTGATTCATCATCCTTTTCTTTCGGTTCCCTAGTGTCAGCTTCTTGAGAGCTCCTCAAAGTCGGAAGATTGTTCACTTTGCTGAGAGCCATATCTTCGTCAAAGGTGACATCATGACTAATTACGACTTCCCATTGACTGGCTACATAGATTCTATAGCCTTTAGTATTTTCACCATAGCCCACGAAAATTCCCTTCTTTCCAGATGCACCCAATTTATTTCTTTTCTCTTTTGGCACATGAAAATATATAGGGCTTCCAAAAATTCTAACATGAGAAACATCAGGTTTCTTACCGGTGAACTTTTCTTCAGGAGTCTTGGAACCCAATGCTTGATGAGGGCATCGATTTTGTACATATACGGCAGTGTTTGTAGTTTCAGCCCATAGAAACTTCGGAAGTCTTTGATCATTCCATAATTGTGCGGTTCTTCCTTCCCGCCACACCATTCTGCTCAGGAGTACGTGGTGTAGTAGTCTCCCTCTTAATGCTAGCCTCAGATGTGCCTAAGTGAACCAACTGTAATATATCGGAGGTCTTGCTTTGGCTTGAGGGGAATGGTCCCCTTTTGAGCTTTCCTTTGGCACATCCCGGACATACACCTTCTTTCTCTACTTGGAATTTGGGCATCCCTGTTACCATCTGTCTTACATCGAGTAGAGCTTTATAATGAAGGTGGGAAAACCTCTGATGCCAAAGTTCGGACTGAAGAGTTGTGTCACAAGACATGACACCTAGCGGAATTCCATCGACCTAATATAATGAATCAACACTAAACCCAAGAGTAAAGGCATCTTTAACATTATTTTTCCATATACATACCTTGCCATTGCTGAAGGTTACCTTGTAGCCTTTGTCTTCCATTGCCGAGATGGACACTAGGTTCTTTTTGAGGTCAGGTGCATTTAATACATCCTGGAATTTCTAGCCTTCTTGAATGCTTGTCCTCTTCCTTGATTCCCAGCTCTCCTCTTACCTTTGCTGTTGAATTTTTCATTCCTTTGATTGCCATCAGAGGGATTTTGATCATCGTCCCGGTGTGAGTCCTTTCTATCAGGGCACTCCCTTGCATAGTGACTTGCTCTATCGCAAATGTAACATCGTCATTTTCTTCTAGCATTAGGTCCAACATTTCCTTTTGATTTAGTCCTGGAATTATTTCTTTTCTTTGCATGAGAAGAAAAGGCAGCAGGAGGACCTTTAGGCATGGGCATTTCCTGCACTTCTTCCCTTGTTTCTTCTTGAATGCATCTAGCCATTAATTCCTCGAAACCAGGAATTACATTATAGTTCAGAAGAGTAGTCCTGAACACATACCATTCAGATGGTAATCCTCCAAGAGTTGTGACTGCCATTTCTCTGTCAGTAATAGTTTCCCCAATAGATAGGAGATCGTTCTTGATCTCGGTGATTCTTAAGAAGTATGCTTGCATACTTTCATCTTTACCCTTCTTGATTTCCCTCAGCTTATTTCTAAGAAACAAAACTTGATTTGCATCATTAACTTTAAATAAACTCACCAGTCTATCGTATATTTCCTTGGAGGTGTCCAGTTTAGAGATGTAGGCCACCAAGTGCTTGACGATAGAGTCCCGGATGATCTTCTATTGTTTTGACTTCTCCATTTTTCCATTTGTTCCAAGCAGCAGCGGATGCATTTGATGGAGGCTCAACAATATTGCCTCTCACATGATCCAACACTCCTTGATTCTCAAGGGTTAGATCGATAGACATCTTCCATCCGTGATAGTCAGCTTTCTCACGGAGCTTGTCTTTGGTAGGAAAGAGTGTTGAGGACCCCATAGTTCTTTTAGGATAGCCTTGCCAATCTTCTCTTCGATGATTTCTCTTGCTCTTGCTCGGGCTTTGTCTTCACCTCAACTCTGATTCCATGTTAAGTTATGGTATGTTCTATGCTTATAATAGTTTACTTCTTTTTCTTATTATATTCCACAGATTAGCAATCACATATACATAAAGTAAAGTGCAGATAGAACATTAAACGATCGACAGAAAACAAGCCAAGACAAGAGACACAAGATGTGGCGGCTAGCTAGGCACAAACCCCACAATGTGTGGGGAAACCCTTTGATCAAATCTTCTTTTATCTTCAATAATTCAGCAGAGAGAAATAGTACAATAAATCTGATTCATATCAGCAATAGCAAACCCTAGATCAGCAGCATCAGCATTAGCGGCTTCATTATCAAACTAGGGCAGACGATATCTCACAAACCGACCGTCGGATTGACTTCATTCCACCACCAAAAGTTTTGGCTTTCAAAGGAGGTTCAGATGAACCTACAACGTAGTTCCAAAGAGGATATCTTCTAGGCCACGCAAGTCAATCTTTACTTCTGTAGTTGCAGCTTCAGTTTCAGCAGTTTCCGGCTTCAAACTAGGGCAGTCAATATCTTGCAAACCATTCGTCGGATTGATTTCATTCCACCACCAAAAGTTGCGGCTTTCAGAGGAGGTTCAGATGAACCTACAACGCAGTTCCAAAGAGGATATATTCTAGGCCACGCAAGTCAATATTTACTTCTGCAGTTGCAACTTCAGTTTCAGTAGTTTCCGGCTTCAAACTAGGGTAGTTGATATCTTGCAAACGTTCGTCGGATTGACTTCATTCCACCACCAAAAGTTGCGGCTTTCAGAGGAGGTTCAGATGAACCTATAGCGCAGTTCCAAAGAGGAGATCTTCTAGGCCACACAAGTCAATCTTTACTTCTGCAGTTGCAGCTTCAATTTCAGCAGTTTCCGGCTTCACATGTGTGAGAGAAAGACCCATTTCTGCGCAGTAGAGAAGAGACTCATTTCTGTGCAGTAGAGAGAGAGAGATGTGATGAGAAGAGTGAGTCTAAATGAGGAAAAGTCCTCTTCTATTTATACACAACGTTGGTGGGTGAATAGATGCGACTGTTGGGCTTCTGAGCCTACATGAGTTGTAGGTTGGCTTGATAATAATTCCATAATCAAAATAAATTCATATTTCCATGAATACTTATCGGAATCGGATGATATTTATACCAATCCTACACCTTTCAACGAGAGGAATCTAATAAAAATATTATCAGCCATGAATAAGATGACCCACATGAAGTTTTTCCGTGGTTGCCAATTTTAACATAATTACAATGTGCTTTTCCTCCACTCCAACTAGGAAATTTGAATTCCATGCATGTCTACGATATTTTTAGTTGATTGACTAGTTTAACAGAGAGATCACTGAGTTAACAACAGTTCTACTACTCAACTGACCTTTAACTAACTCAACTAGTTACATAAGCTTAGTTAACTGAGTGAAACTAAAAATAAATGAACTATATTACTAAATTTTAGCTATCACTACATGCATAACTCTACTTCTAGCGTATAACTCGAATTTACTAAGTAAAATAGTAGACAAAGCCATGTCACATAAGTTAGCTTCCATCTATGTGATCCTACTGATGTGGAAAATTGAATAACTAAATTTGACTAAGGCACAAGTCAAATTTAGCCTTTCTTGCTACAATTTCTAACACTCCCTCTTAGCAAGAAAGGGATTTTGCACCATCCCTATCCTGCACCTGCGGAATTTGAATTTGCCTCTTGGAGATTCCTTTTTCAATATATATGCATCCCGCTTCTCAGTTGGAATGTATTGTAGCATCATAATTCTCCTCTGCACACTATCTCGTAAGTGATGGTACATGATATCAATGTGCTTAGACCTGTCATGAAATACTGGATTCTCATATAGTTTGATACAACTCTGATTATCACAATAAATCATTTTCGGATCCATATACTGACTGAAAAGACCCACAAGTATTTTCTTCATCCATATGGCCTCGCATTCTCCTTGACTTGCAACCATGTATTCAACCTCTGTTGAGTTGAGTACCACAGACTTATGTTTCCTGCTATACTAGGACATAGTTGTAGACCCAACACTGAAGATAGCACCCGAAGTAATTTTCATGTTTGATGGACTTCCTGCCCAATCTACATCAGTGAAGATTTGGAGCTTCACTCCCTTTGCCCTCTTGTACCATAACCCATACTTGGTTGTGCCTCTTAGGTACCTCAATACATGTTTTGATGCCTTCCAATACATCTTGGTAGGCTTCATCATGGCTTATCTCAACTAACTAATTGCATAGCATATGTCCAGCCTTATGTTCACCAGATACATCAAGGATCCCACAATCTCTATTTATATGGTGGCATATACTGCCTCTCTTGAAGAAGCACTCTCCTTCCTCTAGTTTTATTTAGAGGTGTGTCCATAAGATTGTACTTCTGCATGTGAAATCTCTAAAGTATTTCAGAGGCATAATCCTTCTAACTCACAAATAGATCACCATCACCCTGCCATAATTCTAGCCCACGGAATTAATGCATCAAGCCCATGTCTTTCATCTCAAATTCTCTTTCAAGGTCCTCCTTGCAAGAGTAGATCAACTACTCATCCTCCGTAAGTATCAAGTCATTAGCATACAAAACTAAGATAAGCAATTTTCCATCAACCACAATGTGATAGAGGTTGGCATTTGCTTTACTTTTTGTGAAACCCAATCCACTAAGATATGTGTCAATCTGAGTGCACCATGCTTGGGGTGCTTGTTTAAGACCATACAAGGCAGGGAAATTTTTAAGAACCACCCTAAATTTATATGTATAATAAATGGGCTAATCTCCATGATACATAGGAAAAATGGGAGGTGATTTATCAATAATATAATATGTATATATAATTTTTTTGGCGAATCTCTCACTAGATTATATTATCTTGTACAATGATGGAGAATCTTTCACTGAATTATAAAATCTTGTAAGATCTTGGCAAATCTTTGACTGAATAATAAAACATTGTGAAGTCTTGGCAAATGTTTTGTTAAAGTATGAAACCATATATGATAATAAGAAAACATATTCATTAAACTGTAATATACTAACATACATTTTTGGAAAAAAGAAACATAATTTTCTCTTCCTACAAACAATGTTCCAAGTTTTAGTGGCCGTGTTTGTCAATGTTCTTACAATACACTCTTTCATATCCTTCTATTAGTTTTGATAATATTCCACAACAAAGTTCTTGTAGGTGTTGATATTGACAATGAGTTCTGTCAAGGTAGGAGAGATTAATATTTTCTCTACAACTTTTGTCAAGCTACCACTTTTTTCAAGTTACCAAATTTCTTTCTTATTCCATAGACTTCAACTGTGAGATAAAAAAACACACATCAAGTTTGTTTACCCCAACACGCCAACAAGTAGCAAGCCCCAACTATATTATATAAGAAAGTATTAGGTATCCCAAAGGCTTGAAGGGGATCTAATTGAAAGAAGTGACCATTGTGAGAATCCTTCCAATCAATATATGAATATATAAATGTAGATTTATTATTATTTTAATTGGAAATCTTCAATTAAATAATAAAATTTAATTACGTCTCTCCCAATCTAAATTGCTTATTAGCATAATTCACTACCCTCATAGGTCTCGCATTTTTTAACAACATTGTAACATGTAGATTAATTTCCTTTTTGGTGAACAATCTCCACCTTTTAGGAAAATATGGTGCAATGGCTCCAACCCCTACAGATCATTAGGACAAACTAAGAATAGCACAAAAGATGAAAGGTTGTACAAACCAGCTTATTTTTCAAACAACTAATCCAACATCAGTACCTAAACTTTTTCATGAAGATATCATATTGAGAATGTTTGAAAAATGGTGAGAAATCTTCTGCGAGGGTGATGCGGAAAGAGTGATAAGGTTTCATTGTTTTGAATTTTTTTTTGTTAAATCAAAAAAATTTAAAAACCAATATTAATGGAGATATTGGTATTTTTTACTAAATTTTGTGAAGTGACTAAATGTAGATTTAACCATTCACCTTAAGATGTTTTTACAATATAATTTCCTAAGTCTATTTAATATCTTCATTATCATAAAAACCAACCTATATCCATCTTAACTCCACTTCTACCACTCTTATGGGATGAAATCTATTTATCCCTCTGAGCACTTGGTAGACCCAGAATTAAGATGGATCTAAGATGATAGAATTTCCCCTTTAAATAGTTTATGCTCACATGAATACCATGGTATTACCATGGGTCAATACCATGGGTTATCATAAACCTAGAGCTTAAAAATTACTATTAGTAATCTATAAAAATTAGTAAAATTAATAATTGATTTTTATTTTATTTTTTATTTTAACCAAGTGAAAATGTTTAACATACATTAAATTACAACATCCATTTTTACTCTTGATCCACCAAGCCCGGAGAGGGATCAAATATTTTTTCACTCTATGCTAGTTTGCATATCACGATATTTGATCCCTCTCGGGGCTTAGTAGATCCAGAGTAAAGATGGATCTATGCTGGTTTAATTCCCCCATTTAAATAGGCTACATTCCACGTGAATACCATGGGTCAATACCATGTGCCATTTTTATTTTTATTAATACTAATATTAGGGTTAATAATGTTTTTTTGCATGGTATTAATAATAATCTAGCCCATGGTATTTGGCCCATAGGTTTCACCTAAATATAACACATTTTTTGAGTGTTCGTAAATATAAGGTGACTTATGGAGTAAATATAAAAAAATGTTTTATTTGTTTACCATACCTCTCGTTTATTTATATTTTTATTAATTTACCATACCTCTTTTACAAATATGGTATTTGGCCCATAGGATTCACTTAAATAAAACCTCTTTTTTGAGCCTTCATAAATAGAAAGAGGGTTATGGACTAAATATAAAAAGAGGTTTTATTTATTTACCATACATCTAGTTTATTTATATTTTTATTTATTTACCATACCTTTTGAGTAAGTATAAAAAGAGGTTTTATTTATTTACCATACCTCCACTCTATTTATATTTTTATTTGTTTACACCCTTGCATGTACATAAGGTGACTTATGGAGTAAATATAAAAAATGTTTTATTTATTTACCATACCTCTCATTTATTTATATTTTTATTAATTTACCATACCTCTTTTATAAATATGGTATTTGGCCCATAGAATTCACTTAAATAAAACCTATTCTTGAAAATTAGGGCGAATGGAAGGTTGTAACTCCTAATTTCAAGGGTTACCTTTTTTACCCTCTCCCTTAAAATAAAGTGGGCTATTTGAGGCGATTTGTAAAAATGTACTATGATACAAAATATTCACCCACTAAAAATTTAAAACCCCTTAATTTCGCCAAAGGGCGAACATTCGCCCCTAAAATTTTTCATGATACAAGGATCTCTCGAGTCTACACAAATGTGCTTCCATGTAATATGTCTCAAATCCTTCTAGATACTCTATTCAAATTTATTCCTCAACAACACCATTGAGAAATGTGGTCTTCACATCGATCTGATGTATCTTCCATCCCATCTACATAGCCAATGCTAGAATGGATCTGATTGAGGAATATCTTGCCACTGGAGAAAATGTTTCCTCATAGTCCACTCCCTCTACCTAAGAGAAGCCTTTGGCCACAAATATGGCCTTGTACTTATTGATGCTCCCATCAGTTGCATGCTTCATTTTGTAGATCCATATGGAACCAACCACTGACTTGTTCTCTAGCCTCGACACCACCTCCCATACACTGTTCTTCATGATGGAGTCATACTCCTCCACCATGGCATCAACCCACACTAGTTTAGAAATTGATTTCTCAAATGAAGAAGGCTCTAACTCAATTAGTTTTTCCATGAGAACCATATATCCAGTGTGCCTGCCTAGTGACCTTCTTTTCCTACGCTAAGATATAGAAGCTCCCACATGCTCTCGTGCATCCTATACCAATCTGTTAGCTTCTCTAGTCCTCTTCCTTCCCTCTCTAGAAGATTTTGGTTGAGTGGGTGCCTCCATTCGTCCTCCTATATGATCCTCCACATATGGCTGCTCCACAACATCCTCTGCATGAGGCTTCTCTTTAGGAACTAGAATCTCCTCCTCCAGTGGGACACTCAACTCTCCTTTAGAGAGCATCTCATAGCCTTATCCTCATAAAATTTGGAATCTCTCCTCACTACTGTCACCTTGAGTGAGGGAAAATAGACTCGGTAATTATGTGGTGTCCCTTTTTATCCTACAAAGACTTCCATCTCAGTTGTAGGTTCAAGTTTCTTCCTACCATCCTTGGAGACATGACAATACGTAGTAGCTCCAAAAATTTGAAAATGAGATACATCTGGATTCTTCCCATAGAAAGCTTCTTCGGGTATGATCATGCCAAGTATTCTACGAGGGATCTTGTTCTGCAAATAAACTGTGGTGTTGCATACTTCTGCCGTAGATGTAATGGCAACCCTTGAACATGAAACATGGCTCTTTCTTCTCCCACTATTTTTGTTCTTTCTTCCATCCACTCCATTTTGTTGTGGGTCATGGGGTGTTATCAGTGCTCGTCTAATCCCCTCTTTGGCACAAAAATCCTAGAAGGTCTTAGATACATATTCTCCTCCATTAACACTTCTCAGGGATTTTAATTTCTTATCAGTCTCCTTTTCAACCAATGCTTTGAATTCAACAAATTTTGAGAAAACTTCATCCTTCTTCTGCATGAAGAAGATCCAGTATTTTCTTGAAAATTAATCAACAAAAAACACATAATACATGTGTTTTGTTGCATAGGTTGTAGAAAATGGTCCACATACATCAGAGTGTATTTGCTCCAACTCTTCTATATTGGCCCTAGAAGGTGGATTTGACATATTTCCCCAATGTGCATCCCTTGCAGACATCATGCTGGTCAAGGGTACATTTTGGAAGACCTGTATTAATCTATTGCATAATTTTTAAGGGTCCTTGGTGTAAGTAACTCATGCGCCTGTGCCATAGTTCTCCAACGTCTCAACTCTGCACCTTTCCTTCCTTGCTACTCAATGAAGTGCAAGATTCCACCTCAAGTTTGTAGACTTTTTTCACTCTAACTCCAATTTGTTTCACTTTCTCGGTAGCTATATGTCCCAGAAAGCCTTTTCCTTTACTAAAAACAACATCATAGCCACATGGCAAAGGGAATCTCCTTGCCATGTAAATTTGAGGCCATGTGGTCTCTCACACCCTCCAGGATGATCGTCCTAGCTTTGCAGTATCCTTCTTCCACTGGGTTGATTGTTGTGCATCTGATACTACTGGCTTTGGAATGTCATTTTTGGTGTACTCCAACACACCATTATCATCGAGCACTACTTCCATATTGTCCTTCCAAGCTATGAAATTCGAGGTTCCCTCAAGGGCATACTCCAATCTCAATCCGTTTAAAGGCATTTTCCCACATAGAAGAAAATTGCTTCATTAAATTTCTGTATTCAAGCTTTTGTGATCCATAATGAACTAAACAAAGTCTTTCGGTAGAAATCATATGAGAGAATTTTTTGGCCAACGCGTTTCGAACCAACAAATGTGGTTCATCGCCAGGACCAGATGAAGAGGTAAACCATGGCAAAGGCTTAAATAGAGAGATTCATTGAATCTGCAAATCGAAGTCTCTGAAGGAGAGGCTCAATAGATTGGTATCTAGTTTGATTTATGCTCTGATACCATGTAGAAATTAATAGAAATTTGTTACTACTGATGAAATCGAACTGAAATCAAGAGATTACAAATTTCCTCTACTATTCTGCGGAATGGAAATCACAATTTAGAAACACATGCAATGACATAAAATGATTAAAACACCACAACAACACAATGATTTAGAGGGGAACCCAACTGGGAAAAAAGCCCTCTGCTGCTTTTCATTAATCATATGAGAATTAGAAACTATTACAATGTCTTGTTTCAATCCTGAAGCACACCCTGCACTATAAACCTATTCTCCTGTTGATTGTCCCGCTCTGGCCAACACTTAGCTAATTCAAGGCCCCGAATAGCTCCTATTTCCTTGCACAATCGTAGAGGAATAAGAAGTAAACACCCAAAGATGTCAATTTTGAAAAAGAAGTAACCTCCCTCTCATAATGGTCCTTTAGAGACCAAATCATATTGGCCATCTTAAGAACCTTTGCAAAAGCATGAATTTCTTTTGTGTTACTATCCCTACATTCTAGCCAAACAAGCCTGCTCTTCAGCCTCCATTCCTCCTATCGAAGGTTAAGAAGGTAAATTATTTTTTTCTCCAATTGAATGAAGAGGGATCTAGATTCCTCTTAATCATAAGCCTTAGCCTCAGCAGAAGCCATGACATTGATCTTTTCCTCTAAAATTTTGAGTTCATATATGTCCACCTTCTTCTTCGCCACAACCCATTAGTTAGTTTTTGGTTTGATTCTCTTCATATTTCCAACAAAATTTGTGCTAGTAGGAATACCAAAATGTGGTTCATATGGAATCTACGACTCTTCAACCATATCAATAAAAGATTCATATTTTAATAATGAAGAATTCATCTTGAAAAGAGTTGACAAGATTATGAGAGGCCTCTTTGAGATCCAAGAAAATTCGAGAGTGATCAAGAATTCCACCTGAACCAATCCATTGTTTTATAAAGGAGAACTGATCCAAAATGGCCTCTACAACAAGGAAATGATAAAATCATTTAGAAATACGGTCAGGGCCAACCTTCTTATTAAGCCATGTTTGATGAATTTTTCGGGGCTCCACAACAATAAGAGATCTAGCCATCAAACAATCCCGAAAGAAATTAGTAAGAGGATCAATATTTTCCTAATCTACACAAGATTCAAAGGCACCCAAAGATACATTTAGGTCTCCTCTAATGATAAGGTTTTATCAATTGATAAATTATTTGATGAAAAAGGCCTCCTAGAAAGATATACGATTTTGAGAGGGACCATAAACGTTCAGTAATTTAAAGGAACAAGAAAGTTCTTCGAAGTGGAGCTCTTGTTAGAGAAATTTTGAGGTCTAAAATGGGCCTCAATACAAAAATGTACAACAAAAATCAACTTTATAAGAACCAATAGGATTCAATATGATGATGTCAACAATGGGGGATGATTCACCATTTTTGGAGTAAAAAGGTATAAATATTAAAAAAAACTACTTTTTCAACTTATCTCCCTACCGTTTTACTCAAATTTCTATTGAGAGAACTCGTTGGATGTAAAATTTAATTCCTTAATCAAATGAGTACCCATGTTGCATACTTTTAATGGACCCTCCTACAATGAAAAATGAGAAATACATGAAAAACATGATTCCAATAATGTTTTTTCATGTATTTCTCATTTTTCATTTAGCAGTGTCCATCGAAAGTATGAAACATGGGTACTCCTTGGATGATGAATTAAATTCTACATCCAATGAGTTCTCTTGCTCGAAATTTGACTAAAATCGTAGGGAGATAAGTTGAAAATACAAGTTGAAGAAGTATTTTTTTTTCTTTTTTCCCTCTAAAATTTTATGATGTAAGCTAATTTTATTTTATTATCTCCACTATTATTTTATAATACTCCTTAGGAAGCTCATTTTAGACCTCAAATTTTCTCTAATGACTCCAATAAAATCATGCATACTCTAAGAGTTTAAAATATTAAACCCTTGACAAAGCCACTGAACCACTAGACCCTTGACCGAACCTTAGGATCTACGCATTGAAAATTCCAGTCATGTAACAATTTTCCCAGACATTGGACATTTGCAGAACCATGAGCCCAAAGTTTTTTACATAAATATAATACCAGTAGATTCATATTCAATAATTTGTTTTAGAGTGAGTCTTTTGGGAAGACTCTCCAAGTCCCTACAGTTAAAAGAAAGGATTTTCATGAGGTCACACGGGAATATGTTGCAATCACTCTAAGGACTCCATAAATAGAAGCTTGATGACCTACAACCATATCAACTTTGTCTTGTTCTGTATCCTTGGTGATATTTGATTTACGACCTCGACCCCAGGAGTCAAGACACGAGAGATGGAATTGGCCCAACTCGAGTTCCAAAGGTTTCTAAAAATTCCCATTTGAATGCAGACGAAGGTTATTGGACGAGTAATCATCACCCGATAGCCAAGAATAGGAGGGTGAAGGAGAAGTAATGGGAGATGACAAGTCACGGGGAGGAATGGAGAGAGGGCAGAATGCTTGTGAGGGAGAAAATGGAGGAGAAGGGTGGGAGTCAAAAATGGGCCAGATTGAAATGTGGAAGAAAGCTAAACATACCATTCAAATCAATATAAATAGAACTGACATAAGTGAAATTAAAAGAAGAGGGTAAAGGGATACCAGGCATTAGATGTACCATAGGGGCCTACAAGACACCATCCACATTCATTGGCACCACCTGGGGAGCAGCAGCTGTGGACACTAATTACTTTGAGCCTTGAGAAGGGGATCCTTTTTCCTCATTAGAAGAAGGAAATCCATTTGTCATGTGAGTGTCCTCCAAAAAATGATATGCCTCATCCATTTGTGTAGATTGAACCATAGGGAAATTTCTAACAAAATTCCTATAACTGTGGCATCTGTGACATCAGAAGGGAATGCCTTCATAATCAAGTTCTTAAACTTTGTCTTCTCCTTCGCTGAGCTCCATTTCTTTAGTGAGGCCTTCCCTGAGGTCCACCAGAACTAGAATGCAAGCCATATTCAAGATACCATATGTTAAATAAGACGAATCATAGCCCAAATAAGAGTCGATACAATTACCTAGATCTTGAAATATTTCATCTGCCCAATAGTCTAGAGGTAGACTCACCAAGCAGACCCAAATCGGCACAACATCTGATCACTCCTTCTTAGCATTGAACATAGGAGACCAAAATTTAAAAATCGTCGAAGATGAAAAAATGTGACAACCCCTTCCTTCAATGGCACGTGCATCACTAGCAGTAGAAAAATTAAGATGGATCCATCTATTAGATAGAAGTTCAATCACCATTGGAGACTGAAGAAAAGGAGAAATGCCCTGACCAACCCATGTCTTAAGGGTTTGTATGGAAAAATGTTGATCATGAACCCTACCAACCAAAGAGGTATTGGTTAGAATTATTTCCCTTTCCATCTACACATCACCACCTAAGACCAAAGTTGCACGAGGTCGCCTCTTCAAACGAACGCAATGAACTTTCTTGTGGCCAGATTTGATGAAATTTGACCTCTTACCAAATCGAGGGCCCAAATAGGGGTTTGTAGGAAAACCTTTAGAAATGGTCATAGGAGCTTGACAAGCCAAAGGATGGGAGAAATGATTTTGGGCAGAATCTGAAGCAAAGGGTTTTGCAATACTGGGAGGTTTAGCTTGGTCATCGGTAAATTTCCCTGACTAGAGAAGTTTGACCAGAAACCCATCAAAAAACCCAGGTCAAAGCCAAATCTAGTCGATGCCCGAGAACCCTGACCAATGAACATGGGATTGTTAAGGACATCTAGAATTTAAGCCCACTGAGCCAAACCGGGCCTAATGAAGTCAAAATACGACCTTGGGAGGGATGCAGAATGTATTCACCCAAATCATGGGCCGGAAATGGGGTAGACACAGGGACATCCCCAACAGAATAAAGTGGATCCTAAGCCATGACTAAAGGAGATAACACTGAACAAAGACAGGTAGGAAAGGAATGTGAGGACCCCGACAAGTGAGGAGAAGAGTCTAGACGTCTGAGAAATGATATGAAGATGTCGGAATAGTGAGAATCCTCTAACTCAACATCTACTAAGTCCTAGTCTTCCATACATTAAGAGCCCAAAAAAAAAGATATAACACTAGAAATGACCCTAGGAAACATACAACATATGATACGTCTGAATGACCACCAAAAGAAACCTTGAAACCTTAACACGAGGATGAAAACCTAAGGGAGAGCATCTAACAGGAGAGTAGAGGCCACAAGACCACCATAGCTAAGGTTTTCAAAGCCCCTGAAAAACTATTAGCCACAACAATATAGGACAAGAAACCCAATTTATAAATTTATAGTATTGCATTATCCATGAGTAAAATTTCTATACTTTACCTAACTGTCATCACAGGTTTCGTTTCCCATAACACATATTTCTAGTACTATCACTACTACTGCAAAGGCCTTAGTTTACATGTCGCTCAATCGATCACTTGAAGGTGAATACTTCACTGGACTGGGCATTCCTTATCTCATCTCACAGAGTGGTCGGAAAAATGCAAGGGTTATAACCTTGTCGATGTCAGGTCAACTAACTAAATTAGCTTATACATAGCTTGATCACTCCTCGCTCGTCACTCTAAAATCATTAATGACTACAAATGGCATGCATACCCCTACTTTAATCCTCAA
Source organism: Pinus tabuliformis (assembly GCA_031772625.1). NCBI lineage: Eukaryota > Viridiplantae > Streptophyta > Pinopsida > Pinales > Pinaceae > Pinus > Pinus tabuliformis. Next base: position 1,046,063,742 of record CM062805.1, on the reverse strand, counting down.
ATACGATATAGTAAAAATTTATGTCCCTAATAAGTGTCCATGCTTGAATTGAGTCTTTATCGATATCAAGGTGAGTAATACTACCATCCTTCCTATATTCATTTATTTTTTAGGTTGGTGTACTATCGTTGTTGTGCTTCCAAAAACAATGGAATTCCTTCGTAGATGACGAGAAGATAGATAGTTCCAATAAACCAGTATGGAAAAGAGAAAAACGACTACACAAATGCATTTGTACAATAACGATTAGGAGAACTGATTACACAATAGAATCAAATGAGGAGAAAGTATCAGAGAAGAAATCGCTACATGAGCAAAGAGGATATCCATTCTTGATTAGGCTTGTAACCATTTGGTTCCAATAAAGCTTTTTTCTGATTGTTGGTTAAGAGTAGGTTATTGGTTCAAAACAAATTAGCAAAAGCTTGTGAATTGATGTTGCACCAAAATTAATGGCACACCAAAACTAATGTGGAACAATACCTGCTGATACCTCAAACCTCCATATCTGGCGGATGTAGTATTCACAAAACAGTTGGCTTTGTAATATGGATTCATAAGTAGTAATATGTTAAGTTTTATTGTTAATCTCTATAAGGTTGATACATTAGGAGAGGAAACCAGGGAAAAAACTTCCTTTATTGTTAATCTCCGTAAGGTTGATACAAGCAAAGTGCAAAGGAAACTAGGAAAAATACTTCTTCCCCACCTAGCACAATATATCAATATTATAGACATGACTAATATCACCCATAAACAATTAAGCCACTTCTTCAAGGAGACCGGAATAAATTTTTTTCTATGTTATCGTCTTTTTCTTGGGCCATTCACATGATTGTCTTTGGTGGTCTACCAACATAAATCCATTTTAAATAGGGATCTAACATGAACCAAGAAGGATCTAATTTCTTCAGGTGCAAATTTTTTTATGAGCCTATATTATTTAAATATTTTGTATAGTTTTTTTGCTGACATGATTAAAATTTCAACTTTAATGACGGACAAACAGCATTACATAACTGTAGAATAAGCCTCTCGATTCAACCATCTTTTGATAAGATCCAAACTCCAACTACTGATACATAATCCATATAAAAATACATCTCGCGGCCATCAAATTTTTAAAAACCTAGCGGCGGAACAAGCTTTAGGAGTCGGAGGGCTTTCCACCTAAAAGATCACAATCTGGGAAGTTAAACGAGCGAATTCATAATTCCTTTCAGTGTATCATATTTCCAAGTTTCATCATTTCAAAATCCTTTTAATCTTTTGGCTTTTAGGCTCCATTTAATCTGGTTAGATTTCATGTTTTAATAAATGGTGGATATAGATTTGATTATTTATATTTTAGTTTTAATAAATTGTTGATAAAAAATTGAATATTTATATTTTGGTTTTATTAAATATAGATGATTTATTAAATTTTGAAAAGAAAAAAATTTAGATTTTTTTCAACTAAAGAAATCGTATCTGGGCAGCTCAGGATTGAACCACAGGACTCAAGCCCGAACTGATATGATTTCCCTAACTGTCAATGAGGATCTCCTATCTTGTTTCCACAAATTGTTTAGCAATCTGTACAATAGGTATAGGAAAATTCAAAATTAAAGATAAATCATTTAATTGATAAATTCATCATGAATTTCTAATAGGTATAGGAAAATTCAATCAAATACATTGCAATAACAATATAGATCGAGTTTTGAAAAATATCCAGTATCATATCCTAATAAACAGTCAACCTAATTTTGGGTTTTCCAAGATTAGCAGGAATCATGGACTATTTTTGATTTCCCTCATTGGATTTATGAAGGTAGGAATCATTGAATTCATGCTTTTTAATGTTTTAATAGGTAGGTTTTATAAGATTTAGATTTTTTATTATTACATTTTAATATAATAAAATAAGTTTTATTATTATTAGATGTATTATTAAATTTAGATTTAAATTTGCCGTTAAGTTTAAGTTTATTATTGTTATTGTAAATTTAATAATAATTATTAAGTTTTAATTAAAGTTTTGATGATGAACCACACTTGTTGGTTGGAAACATCTCGACCAAAAATTTTTCTTATTTGATTTTTATCAAAAAACTTTGTTTAATTCATCCTAGATCACAAAAACTTGAATACAAAAATATTAAGTTTTATTAGGTTTATAATAATATCATGTTTTTTTATTATGTTTAATAATATTAATAGTAAATTTTATAATTTTTTCTTAGTTTAGTTTTGTACTAAAATAATGTTTAGTAATATTATTATTTATATTAGCAATAATATAATAATATTAAATATTAAATATTTTTATATTAATAATAATGGTAAATTAGTTAGTATAATAAAATGGCTAATAACATTATTAGTAATATTTAATATATTGTGATATTAAAAATAATATAACATAATAATATTCTATTAACATATTAATCTTAATATTATCCACCAAAATAATAATATTATTAATAATATACATATTATTAATAATAATATTTATATAAATAATATTAAAAACACATTGACATTAACAATATTGATATTGATATTGATATTATTATTATAATTCCAATTAATATTAATAATATTATTTAAAAATACTTCATATTAATATTAATATTAATAATGTTATTAAGGTTATTATTAATAATATTTTAATATTAAATATGATATTTAACATTAATAACAATTATATAATAATAATATTAAATTTTACTAATACTTTCCAAAAAAATAATAATAATATTTATATTTATATTAATATTAATAATGTTAATAATATTATTATTAGTAATTATAATAATTTTTGAATTGAGACATAATGAATTATGAAAAGTCTTTTGGTAGAAATCACATAACATAATCTTTTGACCAAAGCCTTTCAAACCAACCAGTATGGTTTATCAGATGCAGATATAGAGACCAATGTAGGGACCAAAATTTCAAATAACCGCTATTTTTGAAAAATGATATTTAAATTAATTTATTAAAGTCAAATATTATTAAAAATTCTGGCAAATAATCGAAAGTCAAAATCAATAATATTTAAATTATGATATTAATTTATTAAAAACAAATTAACTAAATAACAGCTAAAGTATAATTAAAAAAAAAAAAAATTATTAATGAGAAATAATCATTTTTCAAAAACTAGTTGTTTAATATAGTAGTTACTTAATAATATTTGTCAATATCATAAATTAAATATTATTTTTCAAAAATAATTGTTATTTGAAAATTTTGGTCTCTACATTGCTCTCTATCTAAGTAGTGCCCATGGTATGCCTCTTCCTCTGGTACACTAGTTGGTTCAAAATGGGTGGGCTAAAAAAATTCTGTTAATTATAATAATATTAAATTAATACTTCATATTAGTATTAAAAATGATATAACAATATTGATATTGATAATAATAATAATATATTATAAATATACATAAATAATAATATTTATGTAAATAATATTAAAAACCTATTTATTTTAATCATATTCATATTCATATTCATATTCATATTCATATTAATATTAATATTATTATTCATATTCATATTCATATTCATATTCATATTCATATTCATATTCATATTAGTTAGATACGTAATTATCTCATCGATTTTATCACCACCACAACACTTAAGTGTGTCCACTGCTTCTAAAATCACCACCTCAGCGCACCAAAGTCTATATAACCGACTTAGATTTTATATAAATATAAGTGCTCAACAGACTTAATCCTTCCCTAGTATTCAATGAAGATCTCCTATCTTGTTTCCACAAATTATTTAGCAAATCCGTGAATAGCAAATTCAAACTTATGATAAATCATTTAATTGCTAAATTAATCCTGTTAGTTATTCAAACTTATGATAAATCATTTAATTGCTAATTAGACCTGAATTTCTAACAAGTATAAGAAAATTCAATCAAATACACTTCCAGAGCAATATAGATCGAGTTTTGAACAATTTCCAATATCATATCCAAATAAACAGTGAACCTAAATTTTAGTTTTCCAGGGTGAGAAGGATCATTGACTATTCGTGATTTCTCTCCTTGAATTTATTGAGGTGGAATGTAAAACCAGAAACAAAAGTGAGAGGATTATGTAACACAATCTATCAGTGTTCCACAGGGACGCATCCCCTAGGGTCGAGTGCGCTCACCCCTCACACCCCACGCACCTGGGACGAGGCATGTCTGGGGAAACGTTTCCCCACGTCCCCCTTTTGGGGAGATGTGTGGAGACACAAGGGGGGATGTTTCCCCAGTGTGGGGGATGCGACTCCCCAAAAGGGGGATGCCTAGGCATCCCCCCTCAAAATGGGCTATGTGTTCCCCCTTAAATTTGCTTGCAAACAATGTTTTATGATAGGGGGAACCTAGTATTTGACCAAATTGCCCTACTAATGCTATGCAATTAATGGTAATGTTAAATTCTTAAAGTAAAAGTGACATTCTCCTTTATCTTTCATTTTCATCCTTTTACTTAAATTTTTAACATTACCATGAAATGACTCAAGATGTTTGAGAGTGGTTTCGACCTCATTGGGTTTCATATGGAGAAAGTAGAATTTTAGATCTCACTCAAAATCTAGCATACTTAACAGTTTTTCAGGAATTCAGGATTCGATGGATTTCAATGTTTCCATTGCATTTTGTCATGTACAAGGGTATGCAATTAGTATTTAATCAAGAGCACCAAGCCCTCTGTGTACTTTAGAGTGACTTTTAGACTTATCACTCCACTGTTTTTTAGTTTTAGTTATATCAATTTACTATTCCAGTCTTTAGATTTCAGTATCTATTATAGTCTATTTTGCTTAGTATTAATTAGATTCTAGAATGATGAATGATGAATTTTAATTTTAATTCAATTTAGAATCTAGAATGATGAATGATGAATTTAATTTTTAAATCAATGTAGATTATAGAATGGTGACTAATGAATGATGAATATGGATCAAAGTATTTCATTATTTAATTCAATTATGTGTGTATTATTGTATTTATGCTTTCATTATTGAATATGAATTTGAAATATATATATATATATATATATATATATATATATATTAAAAAAGGAAAAAATTCAAGCCAAATGATTAGAGGAATGCAACTATTGAGCTTAGAAAGAAAGAGCATAAAGCCAAATGTTAGATATAGAACTTAGTCGATGACTCTATCTTCAACAAGATAATTGACACATCAACAACAAAAGAAGCTTGGGATATTTTGAAAGTTGTGTATCAAGGTAATGATATAGTGAAGATTGTTAAATTGTAGACATTGAGAGCTCAGTTCAAAACCCTGAAGATGACTAACACAAAGAATGTTGACCAGTTCATGACTAGAGTCATGGGCATCATCAATCAAATCAAACTTATTGGTAAAACCATTACAGATCAGAAGATAGTTGAAAAAATCCTTCGAAGCCTGCCTAATAAATATGACATGGTTGTAACAACCATTCTAGAATCTAAATATTTTACAAATTTCTCAGTAGAACAGTTAACTAGATCACTTCTCTTACATGAAACAAGACTTAACCACCATAGAAGATTCCATGGAACAAGCTTTAAAAACATAAGTTTCTCTTGGCAAAGGCAGAGGTAGAGAATATAGAGGCAACAACAAGTGAGGCAGAGGTCGAAGCAGAGGCATATTATAACATCATCATGTAACGAAGCAGTCCAGACCTTCTAAAAACCAAACACAGAGAAGCAGAGCATGAAATAAATCTAATGTCTAATGTTATTACTGCAAGAAATTTGGGTATTGTGAACATGAATGCAGAAAGAAACAGTCATATCAACAAAGAGGCAGTTTCTATCTCTCCAACAATGAAGGAGAATCCTATGAAACAATGTTTCTTTCTTGCCATCTTTCTGAAGACAATCATAGCGAGGACCTTTGGTTGTTGGACAGTGGCTGCAAAAATCATATGACAGGTAACAAAAATATGCTTTCTTGTCTTGATGCTTCCATAACATCAAAAATTACTCTTGGAGATCGCTCCCATATAAAAGCTGAAGGGAAAGGTATTGTCCATGTTCTTACTAAACAAAATTAGCAGAAATATATACCTGATGTTTATTATGTTCCACATCTAAAGCATAACCTCATTAGTGTAGGTCAATTGATGGAACATGGTTATGATGTAATATTCCAAGGGACCACATGTTATATCTATGAAAAACCTCCCAATAGAAGACTGATAGAAAAGGTTGAAAAAACCAAGAATAGGATGTTTCCCTTGACTCTTAGAAGTCGAAATCTCTCACAATCTTTTGCACACAATGTGTCAAGAACAAATGAGTCACAACTATGGCATTCTAGGTATGGGCATATTCCTTTCAAGAGTCTAAGTCTGCTTCAAAAACATTCAATGGTCATTGGTCTCCCTGTTATGAATGAAAAAAAAAATTAATTGTGAAATTTATATTCTAGCAAAGCATAAAAGAGATAGCTTTCCAATATCTTCCACTAGATCAAATTAAGAGCCTTTAGAACTAGTCCATACATACATATGTGGCCCAATGCAAACATAGTCCATTGGTGGCGGTTTGTATTTTCTAACCTTCATTTACGATTATAGCAGGAAGATATGGGTTTATTTTCTCAAAAATAAATTTGATACTTTCTCAAGATTCAAAGCATTCAAAGAAAAAGCAGAAAAGCAAAGTGGAAAGCCTTTAAAAATTCTCAAGTTTGACAGAGGAGGAGAATACAATTCTAATGAATTCATCTTTTTGTCAACAACAAGGAATCATCTTGCAAAACACAACAAGATACAGTCCATAGTAGAATGGAGTAGCCGAAAGGAAAAATCAATCGATAATGAATATGGCAAGATGTATGCTTCGTGAGAAGAAGTTGTCCAATGACTATTGGCCTAAAGCGGTTTCTATTGCAGTATATGTTCTCAAAAAATCTCCACCAATGTCCAAAATGCAGTACCTCAAGAATCATGGGATGGTAAGAAGGTGAATGTCTCTCACTTTCACATTTTTGGTTATGTAGAATTTGCACATGTTCCTGAGCAACTGTGAAAGAAGCTTGATGATAGAAGTGAAAGATGTATTTTTGTAGGCTATAATGAAAAATCAAAATCCTATAGACATTACAATTTAATCACTAAGAAGTTGTTTTAAGCAGAAATGTTAATTTTTTAAAAACTAAATCTTGGTCTAATCAAATTGATGAAGTTTTAAATCAACTTGTTCATCCACCACAGTTTCCAAGATTATAGGTTCAGGAAGAGTTGTACTACTCTAAAAATGGTACATCTTCTAGAAATGAATCCAACAATGATTCATCATTTTCAAAGGACAATAAAAAAAACTAGAAGCATCAAATAAATATATGAGCGAGAACATGAGTTTGATCAATAGAATTTGTTTGCCTTTATTTCCTGTCAACCAATCCATTTTGAAGAAGCGGTAAAAGAGAAACATCGGGTTGATGCAATAAATCAAGAAAACTTTGCCATAGAGAAGAACCAAAGTTCGGAATTGGTTGATCTCCCAAGAGACAAAACCAAAATTGGTGTAAAGTGGGTATACAAGACCAAGCTGAATGAAAAAGGAGAAATTGAGAAGCATAAGGCAAGGCCAGTTGCCAAAGGATTCTCACAACAGTTTGGTGTCAACTATGGTGAAACCTTTGCTCCAGTAGCAAGGCTAGACATTGCCATAACTATTTTGGCCACAACAGCTCGACACAAATGGAAATTTTATCACCTTGATGTAAAATCTGCTTTCTTAAATGGCATATTGCAGGAAGAGGTTTATGTGGATCAACCTCCTGGTTTTGAAGTTCTAGGACAAGAGCATAAGGTGTACATGTTGAAGAAAGCCTTATATGGCTTGAAATAATCTCCCTGAGCTTGGTACAGTCACATCGACACTCATCTCATTAAATCAGGGTTTTGCAGAAGGAGCCATGAGCCAACTATGTATACCAAAACTCATGAAGGTAAAATTATCATTGTTTTCCTTTATGTTGATGATCTACTTTATACAAGCAATATGATGTTAGAATAATTCAAAGAAACAATGCAAACAGAGTTTGATATGATTGATCTAGGGCTCATGAAATACTTCTTAGGCATTGAAATTCAACAATTTGCTAATGGCATTTTCATTTTTCAACATAAATATGCCATTAGCATCCTTCAAAAGTTCAAAATGATTAATTGCAAAATAGTCAATACTCCAATTTCTCTAGGCACCAAGCTGAGAAAACAAGATGTAGCACCACCAATTGATTCCACATTGTATACAAGTCTAGTTGGTAGTCACTTATACCTCACTGCAACTAGACATGACATCATGTTTGTAGCTAGTTTTTTCTCAGGTTTATGCAATCACCCAAGATTTCCCATTGGAAGGTTGCCAAAAGGATCTTAAGATATGTTGCAAGGACCCTGGGCTATGGCTTGTTCTACACACTTTCTGAAGATTGCTCTGTTTCAGGTTATACAACAACAATTATGCAGGCAGTTTAGATTATCACAAAAGCACCTCAGGGTATGCTTTTCACCTTGGAACCAATCTAATCTCACATGCATATAAGAAACAACCCATCATTTCAATATCTTCTGCAAAGGCAAAGTATGTAGTTGCCACCTCAACATCTTGTCAAGCAATGTGGATGAGAAGACTATTGAAGGATCTTTCAAACATTCAAAAGGAGCCAACTCATATTTAATGTGATAACAGTGCCGCAATTTCTTTATCAAAAAATCACGTCTTTCACAAAAAGAGAAAGCACATTGACACACGTTTTCATTTCATTCGTGAGCTTGTCAATGATGGAGATATCTTACTTGCTTTTTGTGGTTCAAGAGATCAACTTGCAAATATTTTCACAAAGCCATTGGGCAAAAATGTATTTGAATTTCAAAGAGAGCAATTGGGCATTGTAAGTCCCAATACTTGTAACAATTGAGATTAGGAGGGGGTGTTGAGATATTTAATCTCACTATCTGCTAGGTGTCATGATATTTAATCCCATTATTTGCTAGGTTTCATAGTTAATTTAGATTTGGTTGAGTTAGTTGAGTTTTTCTCTAGTTATTTATTGCTATTTGTTTCCTTGTCTCACATGTAGTTTATTTAACTTATTTTGAATGATGAGAAGAGTTGTTCGCTCCATTCCAATTTTGAATCATATCTCTGTGTATTTTCGCCTCTGCATTCATTGTCATTCATTGTGTGGAAGAAGCTAACTCTGCACCTCCACACTCAACATTGCATAAACCAATGGGGCTATAATGAAAGCTTTGCACAATGAAATACACATTCGTTGGGAGAAATGATGCGTCAAGTTGTGGAGGTGCAATTGAGATTTTCATATGGAATTAAAATTTTGCACAATGATGTTACATTGGGCACACAAGGGTAGTTTGTGGTCAAAACATGGTGTAGAGGTGACCTTTATTGTGTGGAGTGTGAAGCCACCTTCGCACTCCGCACAATGAAAACCACCTCCACATTCCGCACAACAATCTCAATCATGAGAATCCACCCAAATATTCCTATTCAACATAAAATTAAAAACTAAAAATTGTACTCCTCTTAAAACCTAATATAAAAACAATGTTTCCATAAAACAATCAGTTCCCAAAACTACTAGCGAATCATCTTATGAGCCATAGCATGAACCGCACTCATAAATGACGAACAAGCTAAAAAAAAATAGATAATGTGATTGCTTAATATAATTATATACCATTTTATGCTTTAAATTAATGCAATCGCTGGTTTTAATTCGGTATTTTATGCTTTCATTTGTGTCAATCCATGGTTTTAATTAGGTATTGTTTTATAATGTTGTTTTGTAACTTAATAAACAATATCAAACTCTTTATCAAGCCCATATTTTTGGACTTATTTTTAAATTTATTAAAATAAAGAATCAAATAACATTCCTACGACAAGACCCAAGTTAATCTATTATAGAATCCAGCACGTAGCTCAAGAAAATTCTTGCGAAAGGATTCATATTTTCTAATGAAATTCGTATGTTAAAGCCTAAACATTTGTCTCCATTACCTCATCATTATATCAATGTCTTTTTCGGAAAGCCCAATGAGTTGGTGCCAAATTTTGGTAAGTGTGTTGATGTGCACGCATTGGGAACATGGAAAAGTATTGAGAAGGTGGTGGTCCATTGTATGGTGCATTATGATTGGTTTGCTGGCCAACGTCGTTCAACCTATGGAGAAATTTTTAAGATGTAAACATCATGCAAATGCAAAAGAAAAGAGTAACCTTGTGCACCATCATGCTAAAGTAAAGGCTGTTGCTACTTGTGAAAAGATGAACTTTTGTCTAAAACCTAATATTTTTGTGGTGAGATGTGCATAGTATATGTTCTTGAAGCTAGCGGATCTCTGGTCAATAGTTCCTGGAAATTGAACTCTCCATTGAAATTTTGAGGCTAAAATCAAACGAACGAATCACTTGACCTTCTTATATGATGGCACTAAATATTGTGTTGTTTATTATTATTGTTTTGTGACAAGACTATTTGTAAAACCGTAGTACGCTTGTGATAGAAGTTTGAGGAGGAAACGTTGGAATCGACCAAGGATACCAGATATCACGCTTGCAATTTCATTGCTCAACCTAAACATGCCTATGTTGGATCAGGTGCACAGCAAAATTAATTAAACACAATAGCAGAATAAATCAACAAGCACATAAGACACAGCTTTTAACGTGGTTCACCCAACCAATCTGGGCTACGTCCACCAAACATAGGCATCAGGAATTTTATTATTCAAATTAGGAGATTACATCAAGGAATCCTCACACTCTCTTAGCAAATCATCCGAATGACTGCCTGTTATATAGCATAGAGAATCTAACAGCCTCATAACTCCCTCACATCAAATATAGAAGGCATTAACTCCCTCCCAACAACCTGGAGCTAATCTAGGAACTGAATCCCTATTGTTGTCATCCTTCAGAGATTTTTGCCTATTTGACTAAAACAGAAAATCTCAACAATCTCCACCTTGACAACAATTCGCCTGATGCCCTGTTATTATTATTTTATCTTTTCTGCAAGCCAAGAGAAGCCAAACACCAGCGTAGCTTCTCCAACAAAACTGGTTTCGTGAACATGTCTGCACAGTTCTCCTTTGTATGCACCTTTTCAAGAGAAACTCCCCTTTCAGTGATAACCTGTCTTACAAAATGATATTTGATTGGAATATGCTTTGACTTACTATGATAGGCCGGATTCTTAGCCAAATGTATTGCACTTTGACTATCACAAAGTAACCTGATGTTGTCCTGTAACCTACCAAACTCACCAAGCAAACCTTTCAACCAAACCGCCTCTTTGCAAGCATGAGAAGCAGCAATGTATTCTGCTTCAGTAGTGGACAAAGCAACAATATTCTGTAGCTTTGACATCCAGCTTATAGCTCCACCTGCAAGAGTAAAGACGTACCCTGAAGTTGATCTTCTCTTATCCAAATCACCTGCAAAATCGGAATCAACATATCCGCAAACAAATTCACTACTCTTAATGTAAGAAATACAATAACTACTTGTGCCTCTCAAGTACCGAAGCACCCATTTTACTGCTGACCAGTGCTCTTTACCCAGATTTGCCATGTACCTACTGACAATCCCAACTGCATGAGAAATATCTGGTCGCGTACACACCATCGCATACATCAAACATCCTACTACATTGGCATAAGGAATTCGAGACATATAATCCTTTTCTACATCTGTATTAGGACATAAACTCGAAGAAAGCTTAAAATGGGAAGCTAAAGGGACTGACACAGGCTTCACATTATTCATACCAAACCTCAAAAGTATTTTCTCAACATACTTCTGTTGTGATAGCCACAGCTTACCATTGCCCCTGTCTCTGAAAATCTCCATGCCCAAAATCTGTCTTGCCGCTCCTAGATCTTTCATATCAAACGTCCTTGCCATCTGAGTCTTCAACCTGTTGATTTCTTCAATGCTTTTGCTTGCTAAAAGCATATCATCAACATATAACACTAAGATAATGAACATGCCATTATTTAACTGCTTAAAATAAACACAATGATCATATTCACTTCTTACATATTTCTGACTCAACATGAAAGAATCAAACTTCTTATACCACTGCCGAGGCGACTGCTTCAGGCCATATAATGACTTCTTGAGCCTGCAGACAAATTTCGCATTGCGATGCTGAACAAACCCTTCCGGTTGTTCCATATATATTTCTTCATCTAAATCACCATGTAGAAATGCAGTCTTAACATCTAACTGCTGCAACTCCAAATCAAACAAAGCCACTAATGCTAACACAATTCTAATTGAAACAATTTTAACCACTGGTGAAAATATCTCATGAAAGTCTATGCCAGCTTTCTGAGAAAACCCTTTTGCAACCAGCCGAGCTTTGTACCTGTCTTCCGTATCATTCACACCCCGTTTCAGCTTGAAGACCCATTTGCATCCCACAGTTTTCCTGCCTTTGGGAAGTTCAACCAGATCCCACGTGCCATTCTTACCTAAGGCCATCATTTCTTCCTTCATGGTTGCTTTCCATTTATCACTATTTGAACCTTTTACAGCTTCCTGATAACACAAAGGTTCATTATCATTAGCGATCAAAGCAACTGAAGTAACATGATCATCATATCTTCTCGGACGGCGTTTGATCCTTGTAGACCTCCTTAAGAATGTTTCTGGTGCTTCCACAGTTGGCTGTCTATCAACTGTAGGAATTTCTTCATGATCGCCATCTGAGACCTGTTCATGTCCTCCATCTGAACCCTGTTCATAATCTGATTCTGAGACCTGTTCATGACTAGAATCTGAACTATGGTCGTTATGACTATCATTAGAAATGCTGTCAAACTGAATATGCTGGAAATCAGATACATCATCCTGTTTCAATCTTCTATCTACATCTAACTGTACAAGAGAGGATTCATTAAACCTTACATCTCTGTTGATGATGATTTTGCGGGTAGTAGGATCCCACAATCTAAATCCCTTCGTTCCATCACCATACCCAACAAAGATATATCTTTTCGATTTCGGATCTAATTTAGTTCGCTGATGTTTAGGCACTAGAGCATATGCATCACAACCAAACACTCTAAGTTTAGAATAGTCACAAGGGTGTCCTGTCCATACCTCTTGCGGAACCTTGCAGTCTATTGCCGTTGATGGAGATCGGTTTATCACATAACAAGCGGTTGCCACTGCTTCCGTCCACAACTCCTTCGGCAACCCGACGTTACTCAGCATACACCTTGCTCTCTCTAGAAGAGTCATGTTCATGCGTTCAGCAACTCCATTCTGCTGAGGAGTATAAATCGTGGTCTTATGTCTTTCGATCCCTGCATCCTTGCAATAGTTGTCAAACTCCTTGGAGGAAAACTCACCACCATTGTCAGTTCTTAAACATTTTATAGTTCTACCAGTGCTGTTTTCTACCAATGCTCTAAACTGCTTGAAAACTGTAAAAACATCAGACTTCTTTTTCAACATGTAGACCCAAACTTTCCGAGAATAGTCATCAATGAATGATACAAAATAAGATGAGCCACCATATGACGCTGTAGGGGCTGGACCCCACACATCTGAATGGATATAATCAAGTATGTCTTTACTAGTATGTTTGCCTGTTTTAAACTTTTGTTTACTTTGTTTACCAAACAGACAATGTTTACAGAAATCCAATTTTCCAGATCTTAGATTAGGAAGTAACTTTCGGTCAGCCAAAATTTTCAATCCTCTTTCACTCATATGCCCCAATCTTTGATGCCATAAGTGAATGGAACTACTGTCATGTTCAGACACAGACACATGATCTGACCCAGTTCTACCTTCTAACTGAAATAGATTTCCTACTTTCTTAGCTTTCATCACTAGTAAGATACCTTTATAGATTTTCATAACTCCACCTTGAATTACAGTTTTATATCCATTTGAATCAAGTGCTCCTAATGAAATCAAATTTTTCCTTAAATCTGGTACATGCCTCACATCAGTTAATATTTTGGTTGTGCCATCAAACATTTGTAGTTGTATGCTTCCAATCCCAACAATATTACATGTTACATCATTACCCATGTACACAACACCATCATCAACTGATCTATATGTTTTAAACCAATCTCTATGTATACACATGTGGTTAGATGCCCCGGAATCTAACAACCAATGTTGATCATGTTTTGAAATATTAACTGACAATACCTCATCATTCATACCTGAACCAGATACTGAACCTGTATCTGTGGTGTTGGCTTCCATCTTTTCTGTCGAAGAGCCTTCTTTAGCGGCCTTCTTTCGCTTCCAGCAATCCTTTTTCAGATGTCCAGCCTTGCCACAATGCCAGCACTTCACCTTGGGCTTCTTTCCTTTGGATTTTGAGCGAGATTCGCTATGCTTTCCGCCGGAGTGTCTCTCTCGTGAGCGACCTCTGGCCATCATTACCTCTGATGTAGAGGTGTCTGCATTCGACCTCTTCCTCGTCTCCTCAGCCAACAAGGCTCCAACAACATCATCAAACTCAAGAATTTCTGATGTACTAAAACTTATGGAAGTAACAAAGTGATCCCAGGATTCAGGCAAAGAACATAATAGAGTTATTGCCTTATCCTCTGAATCAAATTTCACATCTAGACTGTTTAATTGCACCAACAGGGTATTAAAAACATTCAGGTGATCAGCAATTGAGGTACCTTCTTTCATCCACAAACTGTAAAGCTGTCGTTTCAGGAGAATCCGATTTGTCAAAGATTTCGTCATATAGAGCTTCTCAAGCTTCGTCCACAGGCCTGCGGCGGTTTTCTCTGACACAATGTTGAACAGAACATCGTCCGCCAGACATAACCGAATTGCGCTCAGAGCTCTATCGTCCATCTCATCCCAATCATCCTCCGTCATGGAAGGAGGCCTTTTGTTTTTCCCCAACACTGCTTTCGCCACACCTTGTTGAACCAGCAGATCGTGCATCTTCACCTTCCAGATCTCAAAATTATTCTTGCCATTAAATTTCTCAATTTCAAACCGGCACTTTGAGTTTTCGCCATTTGTATCAACAAAAAAACACAATAATCTCCAATATCCAACTAGCAATTTAAAAAAAAATGCCTATGCCTTTGTTTTTACACAACAAAAATCTGCCTTTTTTTTGCACTTCACAAAAAAAAAAAAAAAAAAAAAATATTTTCTTGTTTACACTTGTTGTTTTTTATTTGCACCAATTAACCAATCTTATGAATGTTGTCACTGCCTTTAAAAAACAATTGACTAACTGGCCCTGCGTTTTCATTTGGCTTTCTCTGCCAACGAAACTCACTGGCGTCACTTCGTTTTTTTTTAAATAAAAAAAAAAAACAAAAAATTGACTGCGGGTTGTAGTTTTCAACTGGGCAATAACCTGCAGAAGGTAGGTTGCTTCTTATTCGATCTGACGAGGACATTCAGAACCAATATCCTTATGGCCAGAAGATTTTAACCATTTGTATAATTGAGTTGGTGGAAGTTTTGACTCCCAGACTTACATCTGGAGACACGCTGTGTGTACCATATTTATCATCCCAGAACATGGTACTGATACGATATATTTGTTGTATCAAACCAAAAAATGGACCACGCTGAGTTTTAAATCAGACCCACGCTATTTTTAAAAAAATAAATCCACGCAGTTTTTTAAACAGCGCATCTATCCGCATCTATAGATCCACGCCGGTTTCAAAAAACAATAAAAAATAAATCCCCGCTGTTCATGTTCAAAGCCATCCACGCCGGTTTCAAAACATCATATCCATGCGGTTTTTTTTAAGATATATATTAACGCTGATATATAACCACGCCTTTTGACTGCGCATACCTTTAAAGTGCGTTTGGTATGAGAGTGACCGAGCGTATTATAAGAAAACATTAAGTCTTATACACCATTAATAGCAATTGCTGATTGGCATTTCGTACAGCATAAGCACATACCAGGTTTATAGAAATACGCAGCATCAATCTTTCAAAGGCAGCACCAATCTTTCATACCCAGCGATGAAAGATACGCACCAGCTCTTCAATACGCCCAGCTCTTCAATACGCATCAGCAACAGCAGCTCTTCAATACGCCCAGTTCTTCAATACGCATCAGCAACAGATACGCACCAGCTCTTCAAAACGCATTCACACGCAGGCAAGTTCACGCCCGCACCAGCTCTGGGTATACACAGCAGTCACGCCTCCAATCAGCTCCTCCAGGCAGCGCCTCCAACATGCTCTGATACCAATTGTTGGATCAGGTGCACAGCAAAATTAATTAAACACAATAGCAGAATAAATCAACAAGCACATAAGACACAGCTTTTAACGTGGTTCACCCAACCAATCTGGGCTACGTCCACCAAACATAGGCATCAGGAATTTTATTATTCAAATTAGGAGATTACATCAAGGAATCCTCACACTCTCTTAGCAAATCATCCGAATGACTGCCTGTTATATAACATAGAGAATCTAACAGCCTCATAACTCCCTCACATCAAATATAGGAGGCATTAACTCCCTCCCAACAACCTGGAGCTAATCTAGGAACTGAATCCCTATTGTTGTCATCCTTCAGAGATTTTTGCCTATTTGACTAAAACAGAAAATCTCAACAGCCTAGGGTAGGGAGAGAATAACAATCCCCGAAGGTAAGATAGAACTTCAACAATTGTTCAACCATTGCTTTGTAAAAACTTATGGAACGGTGCTTGGTAGAAACCTAAGATGAAGTGGAGTCATCACTAGGTGGTGACCGAAAATTCTCAATACATTGAATATAATAATTATTTCAATAGGTTTTTCTAGGTCAGAAGTTTTGGGATGTGATTCAATCGTTAAGCGGGGAAGTTTAGACCTTATAAATTTTCTGATTTATTTTTATACTAAATTATGTATTCCCTGAAAGTTGTTTCATACATATTTTACTCTGGTTGAAAAAAAACTTCTTCTAAATTGGAATCCACTATGCATCACACAGAAATAAATACAATTTAAGCTAATTGTAATCCTGAAATTCGACGTTTCAGTTAGCACTTTTCAGTTTTTAAACTATGAAATTGTTGTAAACAATAATGGGTAGTGTTTTCAGAGCCGCCTTGGGTATCCCCTAAAAAAATCTCTGAAAAGAAAGCTTTATGTGAATCAGTAGAAGGTCAAGTTCATTGAAACTCCTAATCCAAACCTAAGTTCTTGGTGTGGTTCTATGAATTGTATCGTCGTTCATGCTGTCTCAAACCGGGGTTCGGGTATTAATACCATTAAATTCAAGTAGATCCATGCAAAATGTAGTTATTTTCTATTTCTTCGGCCACTTACTCATTCTGACAAAACTGACGAAGCCTGAGTCGGAATTATGGATGAGGGAGAGTTCCGTAGTATTCCAGCCAGGGTTGGAATTTGGATTCTTCATTGCCCGTCAGATAAAAAAATTTTGACGTTTTGGGTTTTTGTGTTGGCCGTCAAGGAACGTTATGTTTAAAATTTTGCCCTTCAATCAAAATGTTTCGATAATAAATAGACCTTTCATGTTTAATTAAAAAAATACTTTTCAATCACACAACTGTGTTTATTTTTCTCACATATTTATAATAAGAAAAAAACAATGTGATAATAACTAAATGATTTGTTGAATCATAAAGGTTGTTTTACTCATGGATGGGATCCACAACTCCCAAACCATCCAGATTCAATGCTTCTCCCAAACACATGATACAAAAATTATGAATAAATCTAGAAATCTATTTTACTCACACCCAACTCATTGTTATTGCAATCAATCTACTCCTATTTCAATTTCTTAATTTGGATTTCTATTAAATAATTTAAATGTTGCAATTTCAATAAAAACAAATAGATTTCTTTCACCAATGTAAACAAAAAAAATTCCCAAAAAAAAATGTCCATCTCAAAAACTTTGGAGTTGACCAAAAACTATCCTCCATAATACCCATCCTCTCCACCATCATAATATCATGAAATCGAAGTAAAGTTCAAGTTTTTAGTAAACTCAACAAACTTAATTTATTTAAATATAAACCACATAAATTTAATTTATTTAAATAAAAACAAATATTATAATGTAAATTCCAAATATTAAGCTATTTAATTATTAATCACTCAATGTAATATATTACGACTAAATAGGTGCTATCAAATATACACCTATAACTTTAAATAACATGAAATTAATTTATTTCAATAAAAACTAAATAACATGAAATTAATTTATTTCAATAAAAACAAATATTATAGAACCAATTCCAAATATTACCGCACTTCTTTATTGACCGGTCAATAAAATATATTTATGAGGATCAGATTCGAAGACTTGTTTGAGAGGGTAGTAATGACGTTTTCGTAAAAAAGTGAATATTAAAAAATACGTTTTATAACTCTGAAAACCCATCACAAAAAACGGCTTTTTAAAATTTGTAAACGTAAAATACGGTCAAAATGCCTTGTGACGGGCATTTTTTTTTTTTTTTAACACATGGTGAATCGGTAACTATCAAGTTTAATCCACGGGAGACCCGGGATCAAACCTCATTGCTGCCACTATAACACCAAGAGCACACCCAACCACCCCGTCAAATTCCAAGCCTGATTCCTTTGCCAGCGAGAGTTCCGTAGTATTGCTGACCACTTTCTATTTGCGTAGGAGTCGGAATTATGGATGAGGGAGAGTTCCGTAGTACTCCTGCCCATTTTCTATTTGCGTAGTCGACATGTCCGCCGTGAGTAGAGTGAACAACTGGCAAAAACATATGCATCGTTACGAAGTGCAGGGACCCTCCATATCCATCACAACATTTTGAATGAAGCACATCCATTGCCAATTGACCGAGGTATAATCGATTACATTTTCAATAAAGTACATCCATTACCAATTTCAATAGAGTACGTCCATTACCAATCGCATGGTCTAACGAGACGGAGGAGTTGCCCAGAAAGTTATGGAAATTTTGATTATATATAGAGAAAATTTAGCAAAGATTTTTGTAAATTCAAGTTATAGTTGTTAAACTTCAAAATTTTAGGTGTCTTGGATGTTTTTGATGGTGTTGAATCCATTTCCATCATCAAAAACAAGATTCAAACACTACCTCTACAAGATTTTTTGAAATTTTTTATCCAGATTTCAACCACTTTTAGCAATCCAGGCAATTCCTCGACCTCCTTAACCCATTCCAAATCCAATTCCGACTTTTTCAACATTGAAACTTGCAAGAAAATTCTCACATAAAAAAGGAGTCAATTATGATGAGACATCTGCTCCAGTTGCCAAGTTGCCAATGATACTTTTATCCATACCATTCTTTCATTATTAACATGTTTTGGATGGTTATATCAAATGGTTGTCAAAACAACCTTATTCAATGGTGTGATTTCTAAAGTGTATATAAATAAGCATTGAAGTTTTGAGGTGCATGAGCATGATACCCATGTTTGCAGGTTGAGGAAAGCCCATATAAGGGTTGAAGTAGGCACCACGAGCGTGGTACTCTAGGATTGACGAGTTCTTCCTACTGAACTTGGGGTTTACCAAAACTAGTGCTGATCCAAATCTTTCTTACTTGTATGAGAAAGCTGATCTTGTTGTCTTGGTTCTATATGTAGATGACTTGATCATTATAGGTAGTTCAAAGAAGCTCATTATGTGGCTGCAAGCAGAAATTGAAAAGTGAATTTGATATTCAGGAGATTGGTCTACAACATGATTTTTTAGCGTTGGAGGTTTGGTAGGTTATAGGAGAAGTCTTACTCGGGCAAGGAGAGTACACTTTGGACATCTTGTAGAAATTCGGGACGCAGGGTTGCAAACCTTTACCATATAAATATAAATAGTGAGTGACTCCGTCCCTTGGCTACACCCCACGCTGGCTTACACTCACTTTCGGGCTCGCCCTAACACTCTTGCTCCTCACACAAACACTCGGGGTAGCTTATATTTCTTTTACTTTTAGTCATTTACGCCTGCTAAAGTTGATTAGGCTCCAGGCTATACGGACATCATCGAATGTCAACTAGTATATCTAGTCGCTTCCATGCGGTACACTGCGATCGACCGACCGAGGGGGTAGTGGAAAGGGTTGTTGAGACATACGACAGGCTTGCTATGATATGAATTCTTTTTATTGCCATATAAATGATTAATTCCACTTGGAAGAGATATCTTCTTTCATAGATGATATATTCTTATCTACCAGAGATATATTCTTTTTTTGTGTAAAAGGAGTTGGTTTACAGTTTAGTTATAGGAATGAAGTGTAGTTCAAAGAGTACAGTATGCTTTTATTACTAAGATGGTAAGATATTTCTTTCAATTACCAATTGGTGAAGGTATAATCAATCGCGTGGTTTAATTAGCCGGAGGAGTTGTGGTGAAGGTATAATCAATCGCGTGGTTTAATTAGCCGGAGGAGTTGTCCGAAAAGTTATGGAAATTTTTGTTATATTTCAGAGAAAATTTGACAAGAATTTTTGTAAATCCAAATTATAGTTGTTAAATTTCAAAATTTTAGGTGTCCTAAAAGTTTTTGATAGCGCTGAATCCATTTCCACAATAAAAACATGATTCAAACACTGCTTCTATAAGATTTTTTGAAATTTTTTACCCAAATTCCAACCACTTTTCACTGTGTAAATAATTCCTCGACCTATTAAACGGCTGCTCAATCAATTTGGACGAGATGCTCGCAAACAAATTCTCTGACATGCCCTAATGCTTTGAAAATTCAGCTCAAATGTTTAGGAAGGTCACTTTTTATAAGTTGGAATTTTGTACGGTACACCATAGTTTTCGAAAAGTTAATTGCAATCCCATCTCTTTCTCAAACTGTGTCGCACATATTTAGTTGAATAAAAATATGAATGTATAAATATGCAAACCCTTGTTACTATGCATTTCATAAGGTCGCTAATTTATGGGGTGGACGCATGGGGAATAGATGATTTTTGGGCACTCTCCCACCAGCCAGTTTTTGGGATAGATCACTTCAAAGTTATTTAATAGAGATACTCTATACAACTCCACTAATGAGCTTTTTGTTCCTGGTCATCGGGAGAGGTAGTCGCTGCCGGATCTACTCGACTGAACTAGAAAGTCACCACTAGAATCAACAGAATGAACTGGAAAGTCATCGTGTAAATTCGATCAAGACATTTATAGCTTTATTAGCACATCTGTCTAAAATGCATGCCTTAATGTGCAAATTATGCTTTATAAAATTATTAAAATTATAATATTATGTAATGTGCAAATTATGTAAGAGATGGGAAATAATTTAAAATCAAAATGAATAATTTAAATATTTAAATTATGATATTAATTTATTAAAAACAAATATTATAAAGTAACGAATATATCAAACTAGTTTTTGAAAAATAATTATATCTCATTAATTTTTTTAATAATATTTGATTTTAATAAATTAATTTAAATATTATTTTTCAAAAACTAACTATTACTTAATAATATTTGTTAATATCATAATTTAAATATTATTTTTCAAAAATAGTCGTTACTTGAAAATTTTGGTCTCTACATTGCTCTTTATGGTCATGCTTCTTCATCTGAGTCGATAATGAACCACATTGATTGCTTCGAAAAGTGTCGGCCAAAAAATATTGTTATGTTAAATTAATATTTTGTATTAATATTAATGTGGTTAATATTTAATATATTTGTGTTATTAAAAATGATATAATATAATATTACTATTAACATCGATATTGATATTAATAATAATAATAATATATTATTAAATAATAATATTTATATAAATAATATTAAAAACATATTTATTTTAACTATATTCATATTCATACAGGTTAGATACTTAATTACCACATCAATTTAACGCACCCAAGTCTATGTAACCAACACAGATTTTATATAAATATAAGTGCTCAAAAGACTCAATCCCTAACTGATATGATTTCCCTATATTCAATGAAGATCTCCTATCTTGTTTCCCCAAATTGTTTAGCAAATCGGTGCAATAGCAAATTCAAACTTATGATAGATCATTTAATTGCTAAATTAATCATGAATTTCTAACAAGTATAGGATAATCAATCCAATACACTTCCAGATAATTTCTAACTGTTCAACCTATGGGGAAATTTTTTGAGATGTACACATCATGCAAATGCAAAGGAAAGAGCGACAATGTGCACCATCATGCTAAAGTAAAGGCGGTTGCTACTCGAGAAAAGATGAACTTTTGTCTAAAACCTAATATTTTTGTGGTGAGATGTGGATAGTATATGTTCTTGAAGCTGGTTTACCATCTCTTGTCAATAGTTTCTGAGAATTTAACTCTACTTTGAAATTTTGAGGCTAAAATCAAATGAATGAATCACTTGACCTTTTTATATGATGGCACTAAATATTTTGTTGTTTATTATTATATTTTTTGTGACAAGGTTATTTGTAGAACCATAGTACGCTTGTGATAGGAGATTGACTAGGAAACGTTGGAATCGACCAAGGATGCCACATAATATCACGGTTGCAATTTCATTGCTGAACCTAAACATGCCAAGAGTAGGGAGAGAATAACAATCCCCCGAAGGTGAAGGTAAGATAGAACTTCAACAAGTGTTACAACCATTGCTTTGTAAAAACTTATGGAACGGTGTTCGGTAGAAAACCTAAGATGAAGTGGAGTCATTAGTAGGGTGTGGTGATCTTATAAAGAAAGAAAGCTCTCAATACATGGTATATAATATATTATTTTAATAAGTTTTTTGAGATTGGAAGTTTTAGGATGTGGTTCAATGGTTAGGTGGGGAAGGTTGGTATTCACAGGGTTTCTGGGCCAATTTTGCATAAGACTATGTATGCTTGAGAATCGCACCCTCTCCAAATTGGAATCCACAATTCACAACACAAAAATAAGTACAATTTAAGCCCATTGTAATCTTGGAATTAGATGTTTCACTTAGCATTTTTCAGTTTTTTTAATTATGAAATTGTTAATAAGATTGTCTTTCGGATTAATCACATCAGAAAGATTTGGTGAACCGGTTCATCCTTAAGACAAAGGTGAAAAATCATTTTTTCCAAATAAGTAAATAGCAGAAATGCATCGGATATGGTCGTTATGAATTAGTTGTTAAAAATTAGCCATTAAAAATTAATTACTAGAAATTAGATTTTATTATTTATTATTTATTATTATTTTTTTTACGACAATAATAGGTAGTGTTTTCAGAGACGCTTGGGTATCCCCGTAAAAAAAAGTCTTTGAAGAAAAAGCTTTATGTGAATCTGTAGAAGGTCAAGTTCATTGAAACTCCTAATCCAAACCTAAATTTTTAATGTGGTTCTATGAATGTTGGTTCGAAACGCGTTGGCCAAAAATTTCTCCTATATGATTTCTACCGAAAGACTTTGCTTAATTATATTGCTGTTCATGTTGTCTCAAACAGACCTCATGTATTAAAATGAGAAACACATAGCTTATTTATTTATTACTGGTTTAATCACGCATCTCTTCCACCGTGCTTCATTTAGACTTTTTTAGAGTTGTCTATAATGTCACTTTTTAAAAATCCTACAAACAATTTTTTTCGTTTCCGGGTTGATGTGACATTCCCTCGCCCGTCGTCGTCCTTCGATCACCGTTATGCCTTCCACATTGTTCGGTCTCCATAGCATGTCATTCATCATCTATGCATACATCAACAATCATCCATGAAATTTGAATTTTAAAATTGCCTCGTTTTACCTGAAATTTGTTTTGAATTTTTTCAAGTAAAACGCGACAATTTTAAAATTCAAATTTCGTGAATGATTGTTGATGTATGCATAGATGATGAATAACATGCTATGGAGATCAGACAACGTGGAAGGCATAACGATGATTGACGGACGACGACGAACCTCCGGCGAGGCCGAGGAATGTCACATCAACCGAGAAATGAGAAAAATTAGTCGACCGGATTTACAAAAAGTCGCATTATAGACAAATCCATTTTTTTCATCAAATACTATTTTTTTAGCATGTTTAAAGAAAATGATGTTTTAAGTTGAAATCTCTGTTAAAAAATCAGTTGACTCCCTTGCCACAGAACATGGTTCTTTAATGTATGAACTAAGTCACTTGACACAGGGATTCAAGATTTGACGGATATGGGGATTCGAGGGTTAGATACAGACACATTGACCCTCGGAACATGACACGTTCGGATACAAATTCATTGATTCAAACATAGATCTTCATCTAGATATAAGTTTTACAAAGTAACATTATGCATACAAAATTACAAATACAATTGTGACATAAATGATAAATGATAAATTCTAAATTTATAATACATATTCAATTCATCAATGATTCAATAGGAGAGTGACGAGATAGTAAGATAAAGATATTGTAGTTTTCTCATTAAGTCATCAAAATCAGAATGCGTTATTGTTTACATAGGTAATGCAATGCTAATGGAAAGTAGAAATAGCAAATACAAAACAACTACAACTACAAGTCTACAAGTATACAAGTCTCAAGGCAATAGGTAGCTCATGACTCATGAGTCATCAATCCTCATAGTCATCGTCAAAATCAGCATCAGTGTTATCATCATCATGGTCACCACTGCTGCATCCTCCTCCTCTGTATCCAAAGTCATCTTTGCATCTGCTGATGTGGAGGATGACCCATTTATAGTATCACCATCATCAAATCTGACAGGCTCTAGCATTTTCATGTTGCTTGAATCTCCTTGAAAATTCTCCCACACCCTTTGTTCCTTGCTCTCAAGCACCCACATCAAACTAAACAAGTGAATGTGCAAATAGAATGGGGAAATACACATTTATAACGTTGCGCGGGTTCTTGATTTTCGAATTCATGTCTGAAAATTAGGACACGTTCCAGATTCGAAGTGTTCTGATCGGGACATGTTCCGGATTCAAAGTGCCCTGATCGGGACACGTTCTGGATTCGAAGTGTCTCGATCGGACACAACATGTCCTGATTTTCGAACACGAATCCCCTCGAATCGTGTCCGATTCACCGGATTCGAGACACGTAGGGCCTGGAGGATGAATCCAGTTTCATAGTGTATGAATAATTTGGAAGTATTGTGTGGACTTGGCTTTCATTGTTTTTAGCATAGTTACCAAATTCAATCGAATCAGGTTGCAAATTTCAGAAATTCGGCAATTCAATTGGGGTTAGATTTCAATAAGATTAAATTTGATTAGATCCATGCAAAATAAATATAGTTGTTTTTCGAGTTGTTTTTAATGTGATTTTTTGGAAGTTTTTCTGATGGGGTTTTCTAGTCTAATTTCTCTAAAATTGCGCAGACATTTATTGAAATCATAAGTTTGATGGGTAATCCCTACACAATCGAAGTGCCCTAAAGATTTTTCAAGGTGCCGAATCTATATATATAATCAAAAAACCAATTTAAATAACACAAACCAAGATTTCACCTCAATTTTTTCCACCAGATTCCAGCACCAAAAATTCCAAAAAATCCTTAAAAACAACTCCTTTATTTTCTGTTTCTTCTACAACTTACTCATTCTGACAAAACTGGCGTGGATAGAATTAGATTTACGGGTAACCATTATGTTCTATTTCTTTTGGGTTTGTCGAGAAACTGGGATCATTTATTTTGAAGCTTCACAGAAAAAGAGCTGAATACATCAAGCACATAAAGAAGCAATCTGTCCCATACACTACCTTTAACCTCGTAAACAATAAAATAATTTCTTTTTTTCTCGTAAGAATTATGGATGAGGGAGAGTTCCGTAGTATTCCTGCCCACTTTCTATTTGCGTAGCCAACATTTCCGCCGTGAGAAGAGTGAACAGCTGGCAAAAACACTAATTAAGCTTTCTGTTTGGACATGCGTGCTTCTCTCCTCCGGTCTGTTTTGCATTCGGTAGGATGGGCAACCTTTAACTTGAGAAACAGAATCTACGACATAAATAACTTTGTGACAATGTGCTTTCAACGGGATTCACTAAAAATGCTAATCTACATGTAGAGATTTATAATATTGGTGTTATTTATCATTTCTGAGAGTTATATAAAAATCTTTGATTTGAGGTTCGTATTCGTTTTAGAAATGGTAACTTGGTGTGTATATGTCTTTCTCTCGACATATTTATATAATATTATTCTAATTGTTACAATTTATAAATAATTGAAAAAAATAAATTCATGGGAGAAAATAGAAGTTTTTTAAAATTTTAAAATAATAATTGATTTATAAAATCTATGTTTCCGAATTTTCACTATATTAAATTTTAAACAATTGATTTTTTTTATCAAATCGAATTGAATCTAGTAACCAGAATAAAAAAACTACCTTTACACTCTGCACAACTATCTTTAAAATTCCTTCAAACTAGCTAACTAGGAGTTATACCCATAGGTCATTCTTTCAACAAAGGTTTTTCATAGAGACCAACACCTTTCACTAATATCAACATCATCATAATGATGTCTCCAATTAAATGAACCAAAATCAGGTTTGAAATATTGTGGGAAGCTAAATCATCAATTGCCCAGCAAATTGGTAACATCGTTAAATGAGAATGATGTTTTCCTTAATGCAAATATTTTTTTTTCAGAAGAAAAAAACCAGATAGATTATATTAAGAGAATATAATGAAACTTTGATACAGCAGTCAAATATTCCATATTGCCTGGAGACAACCACGGCAAAACAGAAAAAAACCGAGAATGGAAAATATACAGATATAGATTGACTATGCGGAGAAAGTCCCGTGCCAGCATGAGGCAAAATGAGATCATTGGTCCTAATGAGAAAGGAAACAGAAATAGCGAGAGCACCATAAGCATATCGACCCAGCGAAGACCGCGGCTGGAAAAGTATACAAAAAAGTCAACATCAGAACCTGTAGGAGAGAGATCCCTACACATCAGGAGCGATAGAGAAATCAGATATCCGCAGCAAGATGGATACAAGAGGAGTTCTGAGATCTTGGAAAATACAATCATTTCTCCACTTCCATAAGAGCCAGATAACCGAAACAAACATGGATGCCTAGCCAAAAGAAATGGTATTTTTCAAATACGCCCAACATGTATGTTTTAAATTCTACTGGATTTGATGATGCTGGTTTTTTTTATTGGCGGGAGATCACAAACTGATTTATCTTATTTAAAATAGTTTGTAAGCTCAAGATACCTATCAAATTGAATATACCGAAAAAAATTGTTATATTTGGTAAGTTTGATTGAGTTTGTTGGGGAATTTTAAAGATTATTGTGTGGAGTGCAGAGATTTGGATTTTATTTTTTTTATTTTTATTTTTTTTCACTCTGTTTTTTTGCATTTTTGTATTCCCTACGATGTATCAATTTCTACACAATGTATTAATGTTATAGAGATTTGTTTAGTTTTTCTCTCTTCACTTCCCCAACTCTTTTCTTATATTTGAGACAGACCAAATCCGTTAGTTTTTGCATCATTGGGTATCGCAGCCATTGGGTAGAGAAGTAGTAATGTTAGGCATAACAATGTCAGTGTGTCACAGCACTCACAGACGGAATGACCACTCACAAAATTAGTCTTTTTTTAATTTTAAAATTATCCGTCGAACATTGAAAAATACTCAAAATAAAACATCTTCCACCAAGGGAATTACGTCACATCAAAACATGCTCATCGAAAAAAAATTAAAGATAATATTTCTAGAAATTAGAAAATAATCAAAAGTCAAAGGAATTTGATCGTGAGAAAAGTGATATAGTCCTTAGTGAGGCAGGGACTAACAACATACATATATTGCTTAGAAAAAAATGTCCATATAAAGATGGTGCTTTTGCGCATCTCATCCTGAAAGCGAATATACACTATCATTCCTCCCAATATGGATGATAATGTTTCATTTTATGAATTAAATTAATTTAATCACCTTCTTTCTTAGCTCTCACAAGACAAAAGAGATAAATCATTAAAATTAATTTTTAGAGGCTTTTGAAAAGCCATAGGACCAATGGCAAACCTAACATAATTCTAACCCAAATGAATCATTGATAAATGCAACTACATGGCAGCAAATTCACCTTTAAAATGTATAAAACACACACGTCATGAGAGGCTTTGTGTCACGCCCTACATCTGCGGTAGTCTTTCAACCGCTTATAGCGAGGTGCGGCACCATCGAACACTTTCTTTTCACCAATACTTATGTTCGTGGACTATGCCTAACCACTTTCATACTTAGTTTATTTTCGTTACCAAGTATTATTAATGTGCCTTTATACCAATGAACACCCATACACATTCATTATCAACAGCATTAACCAAGAGAAATGCACAACAGTATAAAGGGAGGGGCAACTCCCTGCAATATGAGTCTGCCCGAATATCAATATATTATATAATCTTCATTTTTACAATGTACAGACTAAGTCCTTGGGAAACCCCAATTTTACACTTAGCCAAATTTTCACAACTTCGGCAAACTCGGTTGCCCAGCTCGTCGGCGCCTCCGCACGGTCGCCGCATGACTCACCAACCCGTCGTTCATCTCATCGCACGTCTTCACTGGTTCGCTCTTCGTTTGGTCGCAAACGCCCAAACCGTGTACACCTGCCCACACGCAATCCCGCTTGTCAACTCTTGACAAACGCCCAAATCGTGTGCACAGCACGTAGTACCGACTGCCCAACTCTACGACCTCCGTTTCACCTTCGTGCACACTTGCACGGTGGGCGGGCGCTCACCCGAGTCGCCAAGACACCCATGCCAAGTCGTCACACAAACACCTTCGCACAATCACCTCGGGCACGCCTTGCCCGACGCATTCACCTCTTCACCAAGAGTTCTTCACCAAGTGCGATTCACTAGAGGAGCGCATGAGTTATGCGCTTATCCTCCTCAAAACTGCGCACAAGAGACTCTACTCCAAGAGCGAAGTAGGAAGTGCGAAGTTGGATGATGTTTGAACGCTCTACGCTCAAGCATATATATGAACCTTAGTGCGTGGGTGGGCTGCCCAGCCGACCGCCCATACACCCCTATGCACACACCCGTTCAAGGCTTATTTCAAGTCGGCCTGCCCACCATGGTGTGTCGGCCAACCCCTCATAACAATCCTCCAAACGTGAGTATAAACCATCGCAAACTTTCAAGTGTCGTAATTTCATTGTGCACGGTTTCGTCGCACACAGCGCGCAGGAACGTCGCATTTCCTCCGCACGCCCGGTTCGTCGCACCCGCCCGTCGCACTATCGCACGCGCGTGCACGGTCACCCGGCGCCCAACCGCACTGCACATCCAAGGACCTTACACTTTGGGTCTCATTGTTGCCATGTGGAATACAAAAATAGTGTGGATTATTTGAAAGATGAGGTTATTTGAGAGGGATTGAGCCATGTTCTTTGAGGTAAATGATCTGGCCTATATATGTTGCAAATGTATTATAAATATTCATAGTGCAAAATTTAAGTTCAACGATTTTTGCCATGTGGAATACAAAAATAGTGTGGCTTATTTGAAAGATGACGTTATTTGAGAGGGATTGAGCCATGTGCTTTGAGTTAAATGATATGGTCTCTATATGTTGCAAATGTATTATAATTCATAGTGCAAAATCTAAGTTCAATGATTAATTAGCGAATGTGTTTTGAGTATTTATAGTGGGTAGGGATTATGACATGGTCATTATGTTTTCCATGGACTACTTAGGTGAGAAAAATCATAAACAAAACTAAATACATAAAAATTTAATATCTATTAAAAAGGTTGTTCCATAACCTTATGGGGGGCATGATATTATAAGGGGAAAAGGAAACATGGTGCATCGATAATTTGAATTGACCCATGTTCTTTGGGAAGTATAACCTTTCTTGTTTATGCTTTCTTACGAAGTTCTTAAATCAATATTTAACTTATGCGTATCCAAGTATAGGATGTCACATCCTAGGGAAGGGAGGAGGTCTAATGGAAAAGGTCTAATGGAAATAAAGGTTTCTTTTTGCATTTCATAACCATTCTTACACATTCTCTAAAGCATTAGTTTCTCATTTAAATCACCACCATTTTTACGTACTCCATGGAGTATTAGTCTTTCATTCAAAACACCCTTGGTCACGATGGAACTATCTAAATTCACGGCTATTATTTATCTCTACATTGGCAAGACAAACCCCAGATGCACATATGGCCATTAATAACTATTGGAGGTTGGAGACTTGCTATTGAAAATTTGAAGAGGAAATGGGATGGTTTTAAAGGTAAACCATGGTCGTAATGTGCATCATAATGAAATTGAATGCCATAAACCTACAATGATATTTATAGGTGCCCACTAACTATTTTTTAGCAAGTTTTTCTCCTATAAGTTAATCTGAGAAGGAAATTGATAATGTTGGACTATTTTTAGTGGCACTAAAAAGAAAGAATATTCATGATTGACAATTGTAAAACAAAGAAATGGAATATTTTTCTTGTGCTATGAAAGAGAAGAGAGTATCATAGCAGATAAATGGTTGGATGATAGCCTTGAGTGCTCAATGATGAGTATTGGCTATGTCATGAGAAATTGATTGTGTCAAATAATATTAACTCCTTATAGCAACTTCCTTTTCCTTGGTGGTATCATGGTCTACCTTAAGGGTGGAATTCTCTCCATTTATAGTTTGTTGCGTGAGTTCATTCAATTTAATGTGTAGTAAACAAACTTGAAAAAGGCATTGTTATTTTTGTTGCTACTTTTTTGTGCATATGAATTCAAAACGGTATTGTTGTTAGAGTTTAAATTTAGCCTTAAAATAAATTATTAGAGGAAGGAAATTTTAGTATGAAGTGCACCAGCGGCCTATGGAAGTATTTGGGCATGTCATAGATTTGTACTAGATATAGTAGACATCATTGGACTAATGTGACCTATTTATGTGAATTTTAGGATGAAATTTATAGTGACATGCCCAATGATTGATAGAATACTTTGGTAAAGCTTTATCAATGTTGTCAATTTGAGAGGAAAACTCCTTCAAAGGAGGTGAGTTTCTTAAGTTAAGGCTATTATTTTGAATTGGATAGATGATATTGTTTAGAATTGGCCAGACATGTTAATTTCTAATCAATCGTAAGTGCTGATTAATATTGTTTTAAGGATGCCAATTGAAGCATTCCTTCAAAATGACTCAAAGAGTTTTGTTTGAAGTTGAATAATGTGTTTTCTTTGGAAATGTCATAATAACTCTTCTTAGAAATTGCATGATGGAACACTTTTTTGAATTGGCATTAGGAACATTATTTCAGAATTGCTTAATAAGCATTATCTTAAAGAAGGCCAAAGAGAGTTATTTCAAAGTGGATCAATGGGTACATTTCGAAAGGACCTAATGTGCCTACTTTCAAAATGGGTTGACATATTTTACTTCAAAAGAGGATGATCCACCATTAGACACCTAATCCTCAAGGATTTGATAAATTGTAGATGTTTTGTAAATATCTAGAATAAGAGAAATGTGAAGAGTTGGATTAGGAAGAGGCATGGAACTTTTGGAATATGAAACAAAGAGTTACAATACTTTGCAAATATCATTGTTCTGAGTTAATGAAATGCAATAAAACATGGATTTAATTTCATTGTGTCACAAGAAATTGTATTTATACTTATATTTGGTTAATGAAATGCAATCAATACTTATCTTTTCAAATTATAATCTGCAACCCAACATATGCTTGATTCAAAAAATATGGTTGATGCGATGATGATTGAAAGAGTCTTGATGCCATTGATGGGTGAGAAAGAAGAGATACGATTTAAGAAAGCTTAATAACTCTAATTGGTTTGTTGTTTGAGAGGAGCTTGATATCTTGAAAGTGGAGGTTTTGCAAGAGGATAATGGCCTAGTTTGAAATGCCTTGATGTCTTCAATAAAGGATCCCTTCAATCCCTAACAACCAATGAATGGTTGCCACATGGAAGAAAATGATTGTTACGAAAAAACAACTCTTGAAGAAATATCTTATTTAGGATAATTTGAACATATAAACTTAGATGGAGATAAAATTTTAGCTCGAAGTAAGACCTAGAAAATTTATCCAAGTCAATGTTTCATTTCCTTATTTATATAACTTTTTTATAATGAAAATTTAGCAGATCATTAGGATTTGAAAGATATTTATTTTCAATAGATTTTGTGTCAACAAGTAAAACGCTTAAAAGAGTCATGGTGTCATGTTCAAAAGGATGCATAAATGTAATAAAAGAATGGATTTCCAAATGAATTTATTGAGAATTCATAGATTAAAATACTATAAATGCCCAAAAAAAAAAAAAATCAACTCTCCTGTGATTTTCTTGCACTAGCAATGGGATGTGGCCTTCAATGTTGATTTTTAACAATAAAAAAATAGAGCATAAAATAGTATTTTTTTAAATTTTCTAGGTGTTGTAACTTTCAACTTCAAACTGAAATGGGCTAACAATATAAGTATTGGAAATTTATTTTTAAGGAAAGTGAAAAAGGCCTAGGTTTGGAGAATGTGATTTTGGTTATTTTGAAATAATTGCAAAGTCATGCATTGGTGCTTGATTAGTAAGACAAATTGTTGATGTGTGTGACCCTTGAAATTAGTATCCACTACTATATTTTGGTGGAAATTCTGATGATGAAATTTGATGGAACGGATAAAAAAAAATAAAAATAAAAAAAAAAAATTGGAAGTTAAATGTGTTTTTTGTTAATTTTATTTTTTAAATCTCAATGGTCGTCGAATATATGACATGTGTTCTTTAACCATCAGATATTCGACGGAGGGTCTTTACCCATCGAGTATCTAAAGTTTGGTATTTATTTTATTTTATTTTTTTATCTCTTCTTTTTTTTATAATCCATACCGTTGTCGAATATTCGATGGAAGTTCTTTTACCATTAAATATTTGACATTTTATCCAATATGAAAATGTGTTGTCCAGTATTCGACAAATGGAAATTAACCATTGCATAATGCTCAATTCCACCATTAATGACTTTTTTTCGTTGACAACGTTTAATATGGGACCACCTTACATTGAGTTTAACTAATTATAATAAATACAACATTAATATTATAATTTTATATAGTTACTTTAATATATAATTAATATATATTAATATTGCTATCAATAATATATTAATATTAATAAATATTATATGATTTTATATATATATATAACACCCCCTCCCATTTCTACCCAAAGTAACCATGACAACCAGGGTAAACATGAGACGAGAGGCTCTGTGATCAAATTTGACCTCCTATGTGACCTTAAGGAAGTGGAATCGACGGAACATCGTGCACAATCATCCAACATCATCAACAAAACCCTCATGAGACAAGTCAGCCTCTCATACAGCATGTCTTAGGTCCCACTGATGTTCTGGATCTCTTAGGCCATAGTCGTTGTCATGCTATCGGCAAGGGAGCGACCAACAACCTAAATTTGCTCTCACATGCTTGCCTGCCAGCGACTATGGACCAAAATTGCATGTTCTGTGCTAGCTACCCCAAGATTTAAGCCATTTTTCTAGCCTAGAATCCTGTACTCTGCCCATAACTTTCTACAAACTTCAAAATTCATTAAAGACATGATAACAATGTTGATAAATCAAAATCAACGTCAGGACTAGGCTTGAGCATCCCCAATCAGGACTGACATTTTTTCAAACACTTGGCATCAATGCAACCTACTGGTGTAGGATACAAGATAGAGCATAAATTATTGAAACAAATTATGAAACATAACTAGAAGGATCACCTCCTTCTCTATTGAACTACTACATCATCAATTAGGTCTTGCATCCATCCATTTAATAGTTACAAGTAAATACATGAAATAACCATGACATGAACCAATCATTTAACCACGCTTATAACCAACATAAAGCCATGTAAATATCAGAGATAAGACATCCATTAAATCCACATATGAATCAATGCAAAAGTAAGAGAACTTAGATTTTATTAATCATAGGAAAATCTGACCAGGTTCGGGACTTCCACGTGCCACCCGACCATAGACATGGTTGAACCAAATCTCTCTTTCAGCCAGTCACCCCCATGCCATATTCCAAGCATGAATGTGGGATCTCCTAGAAAAACCAATCCGAGAACAACCAAGGGAATCCAGAGGTTAAACCACCTCCACCCTAATCAAACCGTGATCACACCAAAACCAGTGCTCAAATCACAACTGAACTGAACTTGGAATGCCATCCAGAATCCATGACTATCCTTGAGGAATTTTTCATCTCCCTGTCTCTCAGGCTTTACCGCAATCCGAACTTAGATCACTAGGCCCTAAACCAAGATATCTTCCTCAGGCTTTACCGTGTATCCCACCAAAACTGGTCAAGGGATTCCTAGGCTTTTGGAAATGGAACTTGAGACCACCTCCGCCCCAGATTCTGAAATCCATCTCGAAAACCAAAGCTCAAAAAATGAATAAAAATCCCAACACCATGGCATCCGGAAAAAGGAAAGGCTAAGCTGAAAACCACTTTCATAACCTAGCAAAACCATGCCACCGACAACAAGAGAGCAATATACCAACACACAAAGCCTTGCATGTACAAACTAGTTAGGAAATCATACATTTAAAAGGTTACCTACAAGTATTCCTGTTGAAGATGCTTGATCCTACTTTCCTTTCCTTGATCCTTGCTTGCCTTCCTTTCCCTTTGCTTATTTTTCCTTCCTTGATCGAAATTTAGAGTGCTCCAAGAAAACTCTAAGTGACCAAGAGAGTGAGAGAGAGTGAGAGAGAGAGAGGGAGAGAGAGAGAGAGAGAATGAATAATGAGAGAGCTCCAAACTTGAACTTGACAAAAGCCATGAACTGATCCTCAGAAGCCTTTTTATGAATCAGGTTTCTAATTCCTTCATTTTCCATTATTTTCCTTCAATTTCCTCACATGAAACATGTGACTTTTCACCTTAATTGTCTCCTAATTTCCTTTATTTTCATAAGTAAATGTGCCAGAAATGCCTTTTTGCCTTTTAATGCCTTTATCGAAACACACATCCAGTGATGCTCACTAGGATATTTTTGCCCAACATTCAGCTTGGAATAAGTGTCCCTTAACCATGGTCTTATTTTGCCTTTATTAAGTTTTATTACATGAAATTTTCACCAGGGCTATTACAAAACCCTCCCCCTTGGGAAACACCATCCTCAGTTTTAAACTACACCATGACCTCAGCAAAACTACTAAACAGCAAACATACTGGCCATGGAGCTTTATAACTTAGCTCATTGCAGTATTTATAATGAAAGACTTGCTCAAAAGAAAAACATCACGACAACATGAAAATATAACAACCATAATAATATGACACCCATACCTCTTATTGGATCTTTATAACTTATCTCATGGTGGTATTTACATCCATATACATAGACATACATATACCAAAACTTCAGCAAAACATATGCCAAATATATACCAACATCAAAATAAAACTGCTTTGCCTCAACCAGTAAATAATGAAGGATATAGGAACTGCATCTAATCCACCATCTCCCATGTAGCTTCTTCAGGACCAAAGTGCTTCCTCTGCACTTTAACTTGATCTATGGTTCTATTCCTGACAATGAGATGTTTCTGCTGCAATATGCACTGAGCCTCCTATTGGAACCCTCCTTCTTGTTCCACCTGCAATACAGACCAATCAATAACATGATCAACATCCTTTATATACTTCTTAAGCAATGAAATATGGAAAACATCATGGACTTTCACTATTGGAGGCAGTTCAAGTCGATATGCCACTAGTTCAATCCTCTCAAAGATCTCAAAAGGCCCGCAATACTGTGGTTCCAACTTGGCACATGAACCAATCCTCAAAAATATTTTCTTGGGCTTGATGCACAGATACACATGCTCCCCAACCTGAAACTCCTAGAACAACATGTTCCTATCTGCATATCTCTTCTACCTATCATGTGCTGCCTATAGATTCCTCTTTATAACCTACATTTTTTGCTCCATGTCTACTAGCATATCCGGTCCAATAAGTACCTTGTTCATTGGATCACTCCAACTAATAGGAGTATTACAAATCCTCCCATACAATGCCTCAAAAGGACTCATCCTCAATGAATCCTAATAACCATTGTTGTATGCGAACTCAACCGAAGGAATATACTCCTTGCATTTCCTCCGCTGGTGCATCACGTACATCCTCAGCATATCCTCCAAAATCTTGTTGACCCTCTCTATCTTTCCATCTATATGCGGATGATAAGTTGTACTGAAGGCCAAATCTATACCCAAGCCTACAAATAGCTCCTTCCATAACTTGGAAGTGAAATTCGCATCTCTGTTCGACACAATCTTCTTTGGAACACCATGTAGTCGCACTATTTCTTTGATGAAAACTTGTGCTACCTCACTGGTTGAATATGTAGTATTTAATGGAGTGAAGTGAGCTACCTTTCTCAACCTATCAACCATGACCATAATATAATCATGTTGCCTCACTTTCCTTGGAATATCCGTGATGAAATCCATGGAAATGACCTCCCATTTCCATTCCAGAATCACAATAAGTTGTAGCAGACCATCTGGATGCTTACATTATGCCTTGACCTACTGACAATCTAAAAATATAGCCACGAACTCTACCACTTCCTTCTTTAGATTCAGCCAATAGTAGAACTTCTTCACCGCCTTCAACATCTTCTGATATCTTGGAAGACCCGAGTATGGCTTGGCATGAAACTCCCTCAAGATAAGATTCTCAAGCTCACTGCAATTCGACACATAGATCATATCCTTGAATCTCACCAAACCATCTGCCATGAGACGATAGTTTGCATCTTGATCACCTATACCTATACTCTGTTGTAACATGTGCATGATCTCCATGTATTTGTCATCTCGTTGTCCTACCTGCAAGATCCCATAAGAGCACATAGTTGTTATATGATTTACCTATACCTTCCTACTAAGAGCATTTGCAACCTGGTTCTCCTCCCTTTTATATATCTGATCTCGAAGTCGAACTTGCTAAGGCTAGCCAACCATCTAGCTTGCTTGGTATTTAGATTTGGCTTGTCAAGCAAATACCTCAACCCACTATGATCGCTCATCAACAAAAATCGTCTACGGATAAGATAGTGTCTCCACATCTTGAATGCATGTATGATCACTGCCAACTCAAGATCATGTGTTAGGTAGTTCTTCTCATGCTCATTCAGTTTCTGTGACTCATAGCACACTACCTATCCTTCTTGCATGAGAACTCCACCAAGTCCTCTCTTGCAAGCGTTTGTACACACTATAAACTCCTTGTCTGGATCCGCAATCTTCAGCACTGGTGCATGTGTCAACAACTGCTTAAGCTGCTCAAAACTATCCTCACATTCCTCTATCCATTCAAACTTCTTACCTTTCCTCTACAATGATGTGATAGGATATGCAATGCGTGAGAAGTTCCTAATGAACCTCCTATAGTAACCTGTCAATCCCATGAATGATCTCACCTCATCTACATTCTTAGGAGATGCCCACTCCATGATGGCCCTTATCTTTTCTGGATCTACTACAATGCCTTCCTTGGAGACAACATGTCCCAAGTAGTGTACCTCAGTCTGAAAGAAGATTCACTTGCTAAGCTTACAACTGATGCTCTCTTAGCAACCTCAACACTGTTGCTAAATGTTTGGCATGCTCTTCCTCATTTTTAGAATATACCAGTATTTCATGAATGAATACAATAACAAACTTGTCCAGATAAGGATGCAATACATTATTCATCAAACACATAAATGTAGTTGGAGCATTAGTCAAACCGAATGGAACAACAACAAACTCATAATGCCCATACCTGGTCCTGAAAGCAATCTTGAAGATATCCTCTTCGTTGATGCATACCTGATGGTATCCTGATCTCAAGTCGATCTTAGAGAATATTATTTCTCCCTTTAACTGATCAAACAAATCATCAATCCTTAGCAAAGGCTACATGTTCTTGATCAATACCTTGTTCAACTTCCTATAATCAATGCACAATCTAAGAGTACCATCTTTCTTCTTTACGAAAAACACTGGTGCGCCCCAAGGCAATACACTTCACCTAATGTATCCCTTGTCAAGCATCTCTTTTAACTGCAACTTCAACTCTACCAACTCAGGTGTGCTCATCGTATAATGTAATTTTGATTTTGGATCCACCCCTGGCACTAACTCAATAGAAAAGTCTACCTCCCTATGAGGTGGCAACTCTGTAATGTCCTTAGGGAATACATCTTGAAACTGCTGCAAAACTAGGTACTTGATCAATGCATTTGCATCCTCAGCCTCCTTACCCTTGTCACTAGAAATGTGA
Source organism: Pinus tabuliformis (assembly GCA_031772625.1). Lineage (NCBI taxonomy): Eukaryota > Viridiplantae > Streptophyta > Pinopsida > Pinales > Pinaceae > Pinus > Pinus tabuliformis. The sequence continues at coordinate 1,046,025,380 of CM062805.1, read as the reverse complement.
ATTGCAAACATCACAAAACCTTTTCTATGACTACGCTTAGCTTGCATAACGGTAACCATCCTCACTGATGTAGGCTTCTTCTTTCGCTGCAAAGTCATCTTTTGCCCACTATCATCCACACACTCAATGGACTTGTAGAAGCAATCCACTTTGGTTCTATGAAGGTATAACCAACCCATACCCAAAAGCATGATATATGATCCCAATGGCAACACATTCAAGTTTTTTGTTGTAGGCATACCATTTAACTCAAACGCACAAGCTCTGACCCAATGGTGAACTCACTTCTTTGTACTTGTAGCCAATTGTACCAACTAATATTCTGCATGAACTTATTTTCTCAAACCACACTTATCCACCAAGTCAGGATTAATATAAATATAGCTAGATCAAATATGAATGAAAATAGAAACAATTTGATCATAGAGCTTATTGTCCATCTCAATGATCAATGTCTAATGATCCAACTGCCTGTTGTCCATAACTGCATAGATCCGAGGAATGCTATGACCAACATCACTGTTGGCTTAGTGGGTCCTGACCTAGGTTCAGAGTTAAGTCAGCCAAACAAATCCCTAAACTACTGGCCCTTTCAGCATCAATCCGTGGGGCGCGGAATGAAGTCTCACCCGAAGCAGTATGGGGGGATGCTGGAACCAAGTTTCCGCACCCAGAGATTAGTGTAATGTTGCTTTATGCCCTAACTCTGCCTTTGCACAGATCAATAAGCCTTTTAGGGCTTATCGATACACTTCTCTTAATCAACCTCTAGACCTTCGCGAAGGTCTACGACTGTCTTTCATGGACCCTAAACAGGTGAATCAACCACTTACATGCTTCTGTAATTGCTCCTATTTATGTATTTACCCAGATCGGCTTAAGTATCTGATAACTCTAACATGCATTAAGATATTCTTTGCGTAAACATATATTATTATTTTCATTTATATAACAATATAAAATATGTAGAATCGTGCATCAATACAGTATTAAGTCATAAAACCATTATTCATCATAACATAAACTGCATTCATACATCACAAAAGTGAATGGATAAAACACAGATATTTCCAGAATAATCCCTTTATTGATGCTTCATTTCTTCTTACAGATTCAATACTACCCCGCGGACTCAGCTGCAGGGGTCCACGCACTCATCTGCGGACTCTACTCTAGGCCTTTGCACACTCAACCGCAGAGCCTCTCTTCTACTCTAAGACTCTTTGCTCATCACTTCTACTAACCCATTACATTCATATTCACCATCATCAACTACTTAGAACTGCCTTAGACTCTCTAAGACTTTCCTTTTTATATAATTCCATGGTCCACGGACCATGGGTAGATCTACTAAATCTGACACAATTTGCATAAACGAAGGGTAAAACCATTTTTGACACTTTACCATCTATGCGCTCTGTAACCATAACTTGTGGAGACTTTACATTTTACATAAAAAAAACTTGGGCTTTTGCCCAAAATTGACCCTAGGGGGCCCTATCCCAACAGGACCCCAACACAAATATCGTGACTTGCCCTCGAGTCACTCTGCTAGTGCAGAGATCTTACTGCAAAGACTTCCCAAATCCACTTGTGCCATTGCTACTTTAGTTGTACTCTGTCTTGTCGCCTACTTGACCTGCTCCACCAGGTGCTCTATTGCTAGTCTTGTGCTATCTTCTTGGATCTTCTGCTGTGTTTTCTGCAGGCTGGCCAACTTCTCCCGAACAGTGGCGGAGATAACGTATGCCTCATCCAGCCAAGGCCCCAATCTGGCCTTGAGGATTACCTCCTTCCGCTGCACTACTTCCACTTGTTTGAGCAGTTGCTTTGCCTCTTGTAGCTTTGCCAATCTCTGCGTTATAGCGACAGTGCGCACTGTCGACCTTGCTTCGTCATATTATTGTTGCAACTCCTGGGCCTCTGTGTTCAACCACTGCAAGTTAGGATCTTCCTGCAAAGTCGTGAGTGGCTCCATTGACTGCTCGAAGAGCATAGTGCATTCCACCACTACGACATCTACTGCAGCAACTCCACCTTTTACAGCAGCTTCACGTTGTTCTTTGACCTTTGGTGGAGTTGAAGGCTATGCCTTCAACTCAAGCTCTATGATCTTGAGGTTCAACTGAAAATGAACCTTGTCCATTTCTATTTTTGCATCGCGCACACTTGCTACCAACTTCCAGATCTTAGCCTCCAACAATGCTTCTTTTGGTATGTGCAGTTCTGGAACTGGTCTACAAGCTTCATCTACCACAACTGCAGTGCACTCACTCTGCTCCTGAACCTTTTTCCATGTTGTTATCGCCACTATTTTTCCACGAACATCTGCTCGTTGTTGACCTTCTGCTCACTGATCAAGCTCAGCGCACGTTGCTCTCGTGCCCGAATCTCTGCAATCACACCTGCTTGTAGTGTGTGAAGGAATTCGCTAGGGAGTGCAGCCAAGTTCAAACCAATGTTTCTCAAAGTGCTGACAATGTCTTTGTCAATATCCGCCTCCGCGCTCAAGGCTCTATCATGCAGCACGATTTTCCGGAGATCCAAGGATCAAACCAACTCTGTTTCTTGAGTGGTCCCCGACGCCCAACTAGTTGATGTCGCGCTGCTCTGCCCCACACCTGCCTGGAGTCTAGTGGTTTGGATTTGCATCTCACGCAGATCCAACTGTATGGAGACCAGTGCTTGCTTCTGCTACAGTAGTTTGACGATTTTATCCCTTACATTGTCACTAATGTCGTCCAAGTCGTCCTCTGTCAAAGTGATAGGGTCTGGCGACGAATTGGAGGCCTTGGTCTTCTTCCGTGGTCCTTCTTTTTCCTACTCCCTGTACCACTTCACCCGGAAGGGACTGCTTTCCTGATCTCCACGCCCCTATCTTGGCAGTAGTCTTTCAACTGCTCATAGGTAGGTGCGGTAACACCACCCGATTTCTTTTCAACAATACTTTCAAGTGTGGACTATTCCTAACATTCCATACTTAGTTTATTTTTCACTTTCTAAGCATTAAGATTCATAACACAATGGAAACATTCAATTAATCTTCTTTCATCATCATTATCATTTACACATATGTACAACGGATACAATATTTAACGAGAGGGGCAACTCCCTGAATATTAATTTGCCCATAATAATAATAATATTTCATGAAATATACAATTAAAGTCTTCGAAGAGGAACCCCAACTTCCTTCTCACAATATCTATCAAAACATGCAACTCAACCAGCACCATGCAACCTTGCGTGAACCTTCATTCAGGGGTGCCCACCCTTGCCGAGTCAAGTCACCCAACTCGTTGGGGAGAGGCGCCCACCCTCAGGCTGCCCTCCACACTAACTCGTCACCCACCAGTGCTACCACCCATCGCACTGTTCAACAAAACTCGTGCCCATTCAGACGTTGCCCACAGTGTGTCACCATACCCGGTGCCTATCTGCAACTTCGTCCACCTTTCTGGCACTTCGCCAACACCTCTGTGTCTTGACTCAGTCACAACCGCAAACCATCGTAACCGTAGGCCCGTCCACAGTCACCCCCGCACCGTAGACCCGTTCCGCAAACCCTCCGTTCAGCCCATCTCGTCCGTCATGTAGCCCAGCTCACTCATCGTGTAGCGCACCCTTCGCACATTGCCCGCCCAACCTGGTTCACTCGTCAGGTAGAGTGCCCAACCTGCAACTTGCCGAACTCTACATTTCTGCTCCTCGGCTTGGTGCTTCAGTCAGAGTGCCACCTGTACCTTGCCTTTCGCCTTATGCATCCACCCCTTTGCTTGTCCTCTCCTCTTGAGCTCGCACTTGCTTGCGAACTTGATTGAATTGATGTATTTATCCTCCATGGCATCTGCCTATATATATGCCTCTCCATGGATTTGTCATGGGTCGGCCTACCCAGGTCAACCTTCTATTCGTTTAACTCATCCATACTTCACGTTGGCTCACCCATGCCGCCGCCCCACTAGGTGCACATGCCCAACTTCGCACGATATAAGCTTTCCTTTGCAAAGTTACCATACTTAGCCAAATTTCCAACCTTACGGTTTTTTGACCCTTCGTTGGCTCATTGTGCTCGTGCCTCAGGCGCATTTAACCGATCACCCCAGCTTGTCACTCCTCCAACTGGGCCCATCGTCGCAACAAATGTTGCAACCAACTCGCCCTCTCATCGACTCGTCGCACCTGCCGACTCGTCGCTCACCCGGCTCATCACGTTTAACTGAGAGCACACCCACCCAACTCTTCGCACGCCAATTGTTGAATCATGGGCTTGACATACTCCCCCACTCTAAATGGTTGTCATCCTCAAAAACTCTCCATCCTGGCAATCACCATCACCAAGACTGTTAAACCACACAAATGTGTGTATGGGTAATCCATATGTGTCCACTTCTCGACTTGCCTCATGCCATAAATATGTCAAACTTTGCATGTAATCTTGTGCTAGTACCCCTCATGTCGGTGACTATTTGGGTAGCTAATCCAACCATGCATCGCCTCCATAAGAACTCATGCCTCTAAATCATCATGACTCTCTACTGCATGCCACCTGTCAATCTATGTCATCTCACCCCTAGATTCCTGCTCCAAATGTTGGAGACTCACTGCCATGAGCAACTAACAATGAGCCTCATCTCCATGATAGTCTAAGAAGATAAGGAGGAAGCAGAGCCTGAAGGCTCTCCCTCACTAATCAACTCAATCCATCTATCATGATCCTCCACTTCTAAGCTCTGCAAGTATTCTTCCCAATCCTCCATCTGAACATTTGGTCTAACATCCTCGTCCTTAGCCTCATCCATCTCCACTGCCTCTAACCTCCTTGATAGATCCAAGATACTATCAGACAATGTTTGGATAAATTGTGATTGTCCCATAGGCTTTGTGTTTGCAGAAGATAATCGCTTATATACCACTTCATCTCGCTTGTCATCCTCCATATTCATCACCGTCTATTTACATTCGGCCTTTGTAACTCCTACGGTTGGAACACCGATAGGTACATCCTCTCGTCCATTGTAAATGTACAATTTCTTCATATGGGGAACTACCATAGCTTCAAATTGTTTCATAAACTCCATGCCCATCACAGCTTCGTAGTCATCTATCCTCACCACAGTGAAATCAACCTTCCCCCTCCATTCACCAAGTGTCACATCCACTCTCTCAGCTACATCGATCACAGGATCTAGAGGAAAATTCACTGCCTTCATTTGTGCCTGCACCGGTATAAACTTTAGTCCAATCCTTCTCACAGTATCCTTGCTCATGAAGTTGTGAGTTTCTCCACTATCCACCATAATGAGTACAACACCACTCCCAACTTTCATCTCAACATACTCTAACTTGTTTCTTTCTGGATCTCTTCGTGAGACTGCCTCCCTAGCCACCGCAACTCCTAGAATCTGCATGACCCCAACAAAAGTTTCCTCTTTCTTTTTCGCATTGGACTGTGGTATTGCAACCAGTTTTGGTCTTGAAGGACAATTATTTACCATATGTGGTTCCTCACATAACCAACACTTCAACGATTTCTTCATCTTCATCTTATCATACGATCTTGAAGGCTCCTCCTTTGTAGACTTTTCTTTTGGCTTATCAATCTTTTTCTTCTTCTCTTCGGTTCCTTCATCATAGTGTTCTACCAAGTGATCCACAACAGAAAATTATTCTTCAAGTGTTTTTATCTCTTTCCTCTTCACTTCATTGTGTTCCCAAGGCTTCAATCCTATGATAAAATTGAATACCTTGTCCCTCTCCGTCATATCTGGAAGTTCCAAAACTGCACTTGAGAACTCTCGCTGATAAGCTTGTAGACTCCCTATTTGCTTTATATACTTTATCTTCATCCTTGCATCCCATGTTTCATCTTGTGGACTAAAATGAGTTTGCAAATCCTTCTTCATTTCATCCCACGAAGTGACCTCCGTAGCATTGCCACTGGCAATCTAGTCCATCTTCCTTGGCCACCACACCTTAGCATCCTTCGTTAAGAACTGAGAAGCTACTTTGACTTTGGTTTCCTCATCAGACATACCCAAACGCTCCAAGTACTGTTCCATGTCCCATAGAAAGTTACCAAGATTTTTTTCACTCCTTGTCCCATCATAAGAATCTGGTTCCTTGACTTTCACATGAGCCACTCCTCCACCTGAGTTGTGCCCAACAACCTTTTTCAAAACCGCTATCTCATTTCGAGCATCTTCAAGGTCTTTCTGCAATTTCAAGATTTCTGCCAAACCTTGATCTCTTGCATCTCCGATCTCTTTGACTTCCTTTTTTGTTTGTATATACTTCCACTCAATATATTCGTATCGGACCTTGAGGTCTTCAAGCTCCCCTTTCACCTTCGAATAACCATCTTGAATCTCAATGTTCTCAACCTTCATCGAAGCCATATCAGAAGCTATCTCCTCCATTCGATCCAACACTCTATCCATGAAAGAAGCCCTAGCATCCCCACCAGATTCACCTATTATCACTTGAGGTTCTTCTACGATTTCAGTCATCCACTTTCTTTGTAGTCTGGTATAGACGATAAACCGATCAAAAGCCTCCATCGCTTATTTTCCTTAAGTGTAGAGACACATCTCTCTACTTCTGCAACCTATTCAATCGGATTAGACCCTTGGTATCACTTCACTTGTAAACAATGTTCTACTGAATCAGGCCTCTGATACCAACTATCATGCCCCTATCTTGGCGGTAGTCTTTCAACCGCTCATAGGCAAGTGCGGCACCACCACCCGATTTCTTTTCAACAATACTTTCAAGTGTGGACTATGCCTAACATTCCATACTTAGTTTATTTTTCACTTTCTAAGCATTAACATTCATAACATAGCAGAAACATTCAATTAATCTTCTTTCATTATCATTATCATTTACACATATGCACAGTGGATACAATATTTAACGAGAGGGGCAACTCCCTGAATATGAGTCTGCCCATAATGATAATAATAATCTTTCATAAAATACACAATTACAGTCTTCAGAGAGGAACCCCAACTTCCTTCTCACAATATATGTTAAAATATGCAACTTGGCCTACACCGTGTAGCCTTATCTGAACCACCATCTAGGAGTGCCTACCCTTGACGGGTCAGGTCGCCCAACTCGTCGGGCGGAGGCGCCCACCCCCAGGTCGCCCTCCACATTGAATCATCGTGCTAATTGATTCAACCACCCGTCGTACCGTTCACCAAATTCGCACCCGTTCTGACCTGCCCATGGCGTGTCACCCTACCCGGCACCACCCGCAACTCACCAATGTTCTGATGCTTTGCTCGCAACTCACCCTACTCCTTCCTTAATTGCAGGCCGCCCGTAGTCATGTCCACAACTCTACACTAGAATTTTCCACAGACCTATCCACAAATGCATCACAGAACCATTCCGTAGACACATTCCACAGACCCGCCTTTCAGTCCAGCTCGTCTCGACGTGCAGTGCGCCCTCTGCGAGTTGCCCACCCTGTCCGATTCACCCATCGAGTAGAGTTCCCAACTTGCAACTCATCGAACTCTGCTATCCTCTACTCCTCTGATCAGTGCTTCGGTCAGAGTGTCGCCTGCACCTTGCCTTCATCTTTATGCATCCACCCTTTGCACGAAACCATTTGTTGGCTTAGTGGGTCCTGACCCAGGTTCAAAGTTAAGTCAGCTAAACAAATCCCTACACTACTATCCCTTTCGACATCAATCCGCAAAGCGCAGACTAAAATCTCACCTGAAGCAGTATGGGGGGATGCTGGAACCAAGTTTCTGCACCCAGAGATTAGTGTAATGTCGTTTTATGCCCTAACTCTGCCTTCGCGTAGATTGATAAACCTGTTAGAAAATTATATATTACAGAGCAATGAAACACATAAAATATATTGCAGAAATACAAACACAAAAAACACATAAAACAAGAGAGACATAGATATACGTGGTTCACCCAATTTGGGCTACATCCACGGACAAACAACCAGTCCTTCCTTTTATATTATCCCATAAACTGAAGAGATACAACCTACAGCAGATCTGGTGTAATTCCCTCTTGGCTCTCACACAATCTACTCTCTCTTTCTCACTCAGAATACAGATCTACATAGACGCAATACAATTCCCTCATATATAGCAAGGGGTTGCCTTCTAGGGAAAAAACCATAAATTAAACATAACTTCTACTATTAGATCTCCGCCTAATGAATGACTCGGATTGATTACGAAATTACAACATTTTACAAGGAAATTTTACATCTATTCTTAGCTTCGGGGGCGTTGCCCCTGATCCCTTGCTAGAGGGGTTCTCCCAAAGGTCACAACTGCACCCCCCCCCCGCCCCTTGGACCCCCCTTCAACGTATATATTATGGGTGGCGTTGCCGCCACATTATGAACTGGGGTCCAATGCAGTGATACCTCTTAATAAAGAAGATAATTAGGCTCCACACCCAACAAAACCTTTTAGGGCTTATCAATACACTTCTCTTAATCAACCTCTAGACCTTCGCGAAGGTTTATGAATGTCATTCACGGACCCTAAAGAGGTGAATCAACCACTTATGCGCTTCTGTAATTACTCCTATTTCTATATTTACCCATATCAGCTTAAGTATTTGATAGCTTTAACATGTATTAAGATATTCTTCATGTAAACATATATTATTACTTGCGTTCATATAACAATGTAAAATATGTAGATTGGTGCATCAATACAGTATTAAATCATAAACCCACTATTCATCATAACATAACCGCATTCATACATCACAGAGGTAAATGGATAAAACACATATATTTCCAGAATAATCCCTTTATTGATGCTTCAGTTCTTCTTACAGACCCAATACTACCCTGCGCACTTAACTGCAAGGGTCCGCACATTCAGCTGTGGGCTCTAGTCTAGGCCTCTATGCACTCAGCTGCAGAGCCTCTCTTCTACTCTAAGACTCTTCGCTCATCACTTCTACAGACCCATTACATTCGTCTTCATCATCGTCAACTACTTAGAACTGCCTTAGACTCTCTAAGAGTTTCATTTTTATACAATCCCATGGTTCGCAAAACATGGGTAGATCTACTAAAGCCAACACAATTTACATAAACGAAGGGTAAAACCCTTTTCGACACTTTACCATATATGCGCTCTACAACCATAGCTTGAGGATACTTTACATTTTATATAACAAAACTTGGGCTTTCTGCCCCAAAAATTGGGCTTTTTTCTCAAAAATTGACCCTGTCGCAACAGGTCCCCAACACAAATATCGTGATTCGCCCTTGAGTCACTATGTTGGCACAAAGATCTTACTGCGAAGACCTCCCAACTCCACTTGTGCCACTACTACTGTAGTTGTACTCTGTGTTCCTACCTGCTTGACCTACTCCACTAGGTGCTCTATTGCTGGTCCTGCGCTATCTTCCTAGATCTTCTGCTGTGTTTTTTGCAGGCTGGCCAAATTATCCCCAATGGTGGTGGAGATAACATAGGCTTCATATAGCCAAGGCCCTAATCTGGCCTTGAGGACTTCCTCCTTTCACTACGTTGCTTCCCCCTGTTCGAGCCGTTGCTTTTTCTCCTACAGCTTTGCCAATCTCTGCGTTATAGCGACAGTGCGCGTTGTTGCCCTTGCTTCGTCATATTGCTGCTGCAACTCTTGGGTCTCTGTGTTCAACCTTTGCAAGTTAGGATCTTCCTGTAGAGTCATGAGTAGCTCCATCGACTACTCGAAGAGCACAGTGCATTCCACCACTACGGCATCTACTGTAGTGACTCCATCTTTTACAGTGGCTTCACGTTGTTCTCTGACCTCTAGTGGAGTTGAAGGTTGTGCCTTCAAATCAAACTCTGTGATATTGAGGTTCAGCTCAAATTGAACCTTCGCCATTTCCATTTTTGCATCACGCACAGCTGCAACCATCTTCCAGATCTTGGCCTCCAATGACGCTTCTTCTGGTATGTGCAGTTCTAGAACTGTTCTGCACGCTTCGGCTACCATAGATGGAGTGCGTTCATTCTGCTCCTGAACCTTTTTCCATGCTATTATCGCTGATGTTTTTTCCACGAACATCTGTTCGTTGTTGACCTTCTGCTCAATGATCAAGCTTAGCGCACGCTGCTCTCATGCCCAAATCTCTGTAATCACACCTGCTTGCAGTGTGTGAAGTAATTCTCTAAGGAGCGCAGCCAAGTTCAGACCAATGTTTCTCAAATCGCTGACAGTGTCTTTGTCACCATCTGCCTCCGCGCTTAATGCTCCATCAAGCAGCGTGATTGCCTAGAGATCCAAGGATCAAATCAACTCCGCTGCTTGAGTGGTCCTCGACGCCCAACTAGTTTATGTCGCGCTGCTCTACCCCGTACCTGCCTAGAGTCTAGTGGTTTGGATCTACAACTTGCGCAGACCCGACTGTACGGTGACAAGTGCTTGCTTCTGCCGCTGCTCAAACTTTTGTAGCAGTTCGGTGGTTGTATCCCTTACCTTGTCATCAATTTTGTCCAAGTCACCCTCAGTCAAGGTGATAGGGTCTAGCGACGACTTGGAGGCCTTAATCTTCTTCCGTAGTCCTTCTTTTCCTAGTCCCTGTACCACTTCACTCGGAAGGGAGTGCTTTCCTGATCTCCACCACCCTGTTCTGATTTCTCTTCTTCCTCCATCTGTGGTGAAGGGGATTTCTTGCTCCTTTTAGAGCCACGCTCTTCCTGCTCTGCTTGTTCCTTGGCAGCGCGCTGCGCTTCTGCGCATGCCTTCTTCTCAGTCTCCTTCTTTCACTTTTCAGCCAACTGCTGAACTTTTAGTCGGGCTGCTTCCTTCTTTTGTTTCTTTGCGGACTTGCTAGTCCCGGCGGCTAGATCTGATGTTGTGTGCCAGTCTGCGGGCCAATGCTTCAGGACTTCTGTAATGGTAGAATCTGTGGCTAGGTATCATAAATCATACCACTTATGGTCTGGATCCTTTCACGCGCAGATGTAGACATGGTGGAAGTTCGCCTTGAACTCCACATACTTAGAGAGTTGATAAAAAATGGTTGGTCACAACCGTGGATTTTTGTTGATGGCTGCGTGGATGCTCACCTCCATCAGCACCCAAAATACTTTACTTTTCCAGACATTCTTAGCGTCCTTGGTAGCCCATAAAGACGCAAATTTTTCCACTTCTGGAAAATTTGTCTCAATTGGAGGAAATTGGTTGTCCTTCGGTAATTCCCACGCGACCAGCACAATTGAAAGGAGTAGCCATGAATAATGAAACGTCTTACTATGTTCCTGTGCCTCCCTATAGTTCGCGAGGAACTCGCTGCACAGGTAGCGTGCCTAGTTGAACTATAGCCCTCCACGCACTAAGCCACTAGAAAAACCACTGGTGTCGGCACCTCATCTGCGTGGCACTTTTGCATCACCTTGCTAGCCAAAATTTTGGTGGCCACCTTCACCACGGGGTTCATAATGCTCGAAATTGAATACCCGCGCACCTTCTTGACAAGTTTGAACTTGTCCTTCATCTTCTCATTGAGGTTGCACTCGCTTGTCTTTCTGCCAAATGCCTTGGATAGATTCAACCCAGAGTGAGGTAACAATGTGATCCGGTGGATCGGCATATCAATTATAGGTATTGGCTCACTCAGCCATAAACACCCATCATGTACAATACACATCAACTGTTTAATAACTATCAGATTTATTGGGGTATGGTAGTAATGCGACACGCATAGCAGATTCAATAATCCTGCTTTGTTCACCTCGCGAATCCATTCCACTGGCTCTAGTGTGGTGACACCATATTCCTTGTAGAACACACGCTTCATAAAAGTGTTGGTAGCTAGGTGGGGAAACCGCTCAATGTCCCACAGTTCCCAATCTTCAAGCTTTAGATGTGGGATGCGCGCCAAGTGTGAACCTTCAAAGGTTATAGTATTTGGAAGCAAGGGTGTATTAGGGAGGAACTATCCCTCATCTAGGTCCTTCAGGACTTTTACCTTGCCTTTATGCGGAGGGATGTACTCTGGTAGCTTGGAAATGGGGTCTACCCCCCTCAATATCAATGTCTTCCATGCCCTCCTCAGCCTCCAGGTCTACCACTTTGTCTTTCTCCTGCGTGGTAGGATTTTCTTTTCTTTGGGCCTGTGTAGCTGGATGTTTTCTTGGTGACTCGCACACTTGTAGCGTCTTCTTTTGTTTATCCTTCTTCATCTTGGGGACCTCTCTTACGGTGTAAGCTTCGACCTAGGCGACCTCGGTGACTTGGGCACTTTTGCAGGAACCTCCATGCTCATGACCTTAGGGGCAGCTCCCTCAGAGGCAATAGCCCCTCCGACACTTGCAGTTTGTATGGGTGCAGACATGAAGTTGTTAATGAGATGCTGGGTTTCCTCAGGTAACCTGTCAAATACAGAACTAGCAACCAAATCCTCAAAGAAATCACGATTCATGCACACTAGATAGCACGACAGATAAAATCTCAGAATGCAAAGTGTTTCTCGTTGGATGACCATCTGTAATTTATAGGCAAATTTGAATTCTAATTCGATCGTTCCCCCCAAAATCCGCTCATAAATTCTAGATTGGCAGCAGATTTTCCAAGATCTCACTATTAAATTTAGCCTTAAATGCCGCCTCCCACTCCTCTTAGCCCTTTTCTCACTGTCAAATCATGAACAGTGACATTAACGGTCACTTTCTTGCTACATTGCGCGGTCTCTTCTCCTATAATGCTACTCCCTTCACGCTTATATCGACATTGTGACACTCTTCTGTGCCGCACAGACCCCTTGTCACTCTACAACCTGGGCATTGTAGTTTATTGTCTCATGCCTCCTTGTAGCTGCCTGGAGCGCTAAGACTATGCTTCGTCATATAGTCATCTAGTCAGATCCCCAATGTATGGCTTCAATCGGTTGCCATTTACCTTTCTTGGAAATGGATCTCCATTCAATTTCACCAGCTGAACTTCTCCACCATCGGTAATATCTTTGATGACATATGGCCCCAGTTAATGCATCTGAAATTTTCCTGGAAATTTATCTAACTTGCTGTCATATAATAAAACAAAATCATTTACCTTGAAGGTACACAGTTTGATGTGCTGATCGTGCCATGATTTTTCACACTCCTTCTAAACTTGTTGATGGAATCCAGCCAAAAATTTGTCTTCCTTGAGTTCGGTCAGCTAAGCGAGCTGCTCCTTCAAGGCTCCACAGTCCGCCATTCCTGTGAAAGCCGCTATGCGTAGACTAGGTACAATGTACTCCATTGGCATCATAGCTTCTACGCCATAGACCAACCTGAGAGGTGTTTGTCCAGTGATCTTCTTACAAGTAGTTCTGTAAGCCCATAGCACCACAAGTACGTACACATCCCAATCATTCCTCTATGCATTGCAAGCCTTTGTCAGCACATTCTCCAATATCTTATTTAACGCTTCAACCATCCCATTATCCTGAGGGTGATATAGTGTACTCTTTTGATGATAGACTTGGAATTATTCTGTCAGTGCACCGATCGTTTCATTAAGGAAATGTGTACCGCAACCACTCATCAAAATCTTCAGGCAACTGAACCTAGTCAGCACATACTCAAATAGGAACTTTGTTGTTGTTGCCCCTGTGCAGTCCTTCACGGGTTGTGCCTCCGCCCATCTGGTTAAATACTCAGTCACAGTGATAATATACCGCACACCTGTCTGCTTTCCCGGAGGTTGCATCAGTCCTACAAAATCAATTGTTCACTTCTCAAATCGCTGCAATGAAATCTACGGATTCAGAGGCAGCTCATCCCTTCACAACGCCCTGCCAGTCCTTTGACATGCATCACATGCCCTACAATAAGATTTGGAATCCTTATGCAGTGTCAGCCACCACAACCCAACACATAAAATCTTCTGCGTTGTTGCTTTTCCTGCATAATGGCCTCCCGCAGCTCCTCCATGAGCTTCAGCGAGGATGTTGTTTCATTCAAACTCAGGCACATAGCGTCACAGTATTTCATCTGATCCCATTTTATACAAATGTCCTACAATGACAGAAAAGTCTACCACGTGCACCACCAATTCCTTCTTTTGTTGACTAGTGTACCCTTCTGGAGCCGTTCATGTAGTCAGGAAGTGTATAATGCCTGCAAATTGATTGTTTGTGACGCCCACCACAAAGAGCTGCGAGTCCGGTAGCCCCTCCTCTACATTGGTAGGATCCTCTCCTTTTTCAATGCGTGGCAGATGAACTGGCCCTACATTCAATTGTCCTCGCTTCACAATTACTTCGATATCATATTCCTAGAACAACAACAACCATCTGCATATTTCCTAGCAAGTAATGTCTAAACTTCTGGAGTGCGTACACCATAGCCAAACCTTCGCGCTCTGTCATCGAGTAGTTATTTTTAGCCTTAGAAAGCTTCCTACTTGCAAACGCTATAGGGTGATCCAACTCTCCCTCACCAACCCGTGTCAGCGTTGCTCCCAGTGCAATGCATGACGCATCCACATGCACATGAAATTCCTTCTTCTAATCCAGGAAGACTAGGATCAGCGTGTGACCATTTTCTCCTTTAAAATATCCAGACTCCACTGACGTTCTTCATCCCAACAGAATGTAGCATCCTTCTTTAGTGGCTTTTCCATCGGCGTGGTAATCTGGGCATAACTCTTGATGAACTTCCTATAGTATCCAATATGACCCAGCGTTGCGCGCAACTGTTTAACACTCTGCGGTGCCTCCAAATTGATTATAATCGTGATCTTAGCAGGGTCCACCATTAATCCTTGTCTACATACCACATGACCCAACAAGATTCCGAAAGGAACATAGAACAAACATTTCTTCAAATTTAGCGCGATCTGATACCTCCGGCATGTATCCAGCATCAAGCATAAACTAGCTACATGGCGCTTTACTAGCCCAAACACCATCCAACCATCAAAGTATACCTCCAAAAACTTATGAATGAATTCCTTGAACGTCGCGATGACTACGCGTGAAAATATCGTTGACGTGTTCTTCAATCCAAAAGGCATTATAGTCTACTGGAAACATCCTCAGTCAGTCGCGAAAGTTGTTTGACTCCTATCTTCAGGTGCAATATTGATCTGATGGTACCCCGAGAACCCATCAATGAATAAATATACTTCCTGTCTGCCCACATTATCTAGCACTTCATCAGTGAACAGAGTTGG